>JAHWFO010009247.1:1276201-1289099 GCA_023313115.1 Rhysida immarginata | reverse complement strand
AGATAATAATAATAATAATAATAATAATAATAATAATAATAATAATCGAAATAATATTGATAAAGAATAGTGGAGAAGTGATCTTGGACTTGTTGATTAACTGAGTGATTATTCAGAGAGATAACCATGTTTTATTAGTTAATTGTAAATATGCTGTACTTTAATGTTATATTTTCATTTAAATTTTATAAAATAGACACCAGAATTAGAAAGACATTTTCAATAGAGTAGTAACTGTTGTCGAAGCTTTTGATACAGCAGTTAAAGGGTGAAAAAAAAAACCAAACAAAAAAACTTTATTTATCAAGAAGAGAGCGTTAAAAATTGCGAATCCTTTTGAGAGGAAGAGAAGGCGACCAAGATGAACGAGATTAAACTAGAAAGAGAGAAAGTGAAAGAAAAAGTGAAATAAAGGTCTGCGAGGGGGTTAAGGGAAAAGAGAATAGAAAGGTAGGGGAAGAGGAGGGATGGGTAAAATCGGGATATTTCACTGTAAACTACTACAATTCCCTCGGCGTCCACACCACAAGCGATTCGGGCGGCCCGTGCTTCCTTTATATCGCGCTGAACGATGACGTCATATATTATCCTGGACCACGAGGTTTGTCATATTTGGCGAACGAGGGTCGAGGGAACCGTTCAAGGAGAACAAACTCCGAGAGATAACCACGTTTCGGGGGAGGAAAAGATGAAAAAGATGAGTACGCCAGATAGATACACCTCCAGAAAGACAAAAAACCGAGAGAAAAAAAGGAAAGAAGTAGCCAAGAGAGGAGAGTCGGGAGTTGTCATCTAAAGGGTGAAAAAGAAGCAAAAAAGCTTAACTAAAAGAAAAGAAAAGAAAAAACAGGAGATAAGGAGCGGATAAAACGAGAGATTAAAAGTTAGGAGTGGAAGGAAAGAAAAGATTTTCTTGTTCCAGAAATTGATTTTTTCTTTTGTCCGTGTTGTTCGAAGGATGTTTTTATGGTGGATTTAAAATTAAATTTCTTTTCCAAGTTTATTGCGGTGTATTCGTTCAATTTCTTTCGTTGAAGAGAAATAAAATCCAAATCTGTCCTTTGTTAAGTCTTAATTTAGTTAAACCCTTTGGGAATACTTAGCCTTCGAACTTTGTTGAGTCACTACGCAGCTCGTATATTTCTATGAAATATTTTCCATTTGTTGTATGAAAAAAACAACTATTTACAGTAAGATTAGATGTAGATACCTAGCTCACTTCACAGCAAGTACTATAATTGTTACTGTTCCAGTAAGAATCAAATTAATTCTTTTGTCTTTTTATTTGCTCGTAGGAGCATTAACTGGAATTATTTTAGTTAGCTCCTCAATTAACATTGTACTACATAATTCTTATTATGTCGCTTCGTTGCACTTTCCATTATGTTTTATCAGTTATTCACGGATTCCCATTATTTTTAGGAGTTATTATAAATAAAAAAATATTAAAAATTAAATTCTTCATATACACTGGCGGAAAAAAAATCCCAACACCACGAAGGACTTGTGCTAGATGAATGAAATTTGGACAGTGTATTCAGCTATGGTATTTATTCATTTGATTCAAGTTTCAAGGTTACAACTTATAGGGGGCGCCAGCAGCGCCACCCTGTACATGGTGAAAAGCACGGACTTTAGTACCCGCTGTAGTCGCCGCGCTGGTCTATGCAGGCCTGCACACGTGCATGCATACGGTCGTAGAGATACCGAATGTCATATTGTGGTATGGCATTCCATGCCTGTTGTACCTGGATGGTCAGATCAGCGACAGTTGTAGTTGGTTGTGGAAGAGCCCTGACACGGCGTCCGACAATGTCCCAGACGTTCTCGATGGGCGACAGATCTGGTGATCGTGCTGGCCATGGTAGGATGTGGACACCCTGAAGGGCACGTTGGGTTGCAGCGGCCGTGTGGGGTCGAGCGTTATCCTGTTGGAACAGCCCCCCTGGCATACCAGCCATGAATGGCAGCACAATGGGTTCAACAACCATCCGAATGTAAACATTTGCCGTCATGAAGACTGGGATAACCACCAAGGGGTCCTGCTGTCGTAGGAAAACCATAACGCCAGTGGTAAGGCCAGTATGTCAACGACGGATACAGCTCGGTAACAGGACTTCCCCACTCCTCCTCCTGACCCTTGTGCGACCATCACTCTGACCCAGACAGAAACGACTTTCATCCGTGAAGACCACAGACCTCCATTCTGCCCTCCAAGTCGCTCTGGCTTGACACCATTGAAGACGTGCCGCACGGTGTTGAGAGGTAAGAGGCAAACATGCCACAGGGCGCCTGGAGTGGAGGTTCCTGGCCAGGAGACGGTTCCGAATTGTGCGTGGAGTGACGTTGGGTGCCACAGCAGCCCGAATGTCCGCTGCAGATGCTGTCCGATTTGACACAGCCATCCTACAGATGCGCCGGTCAACCCTGTCTCCAGTGGCCGGGGGTCGTCCAGATCCTGGTCTCCTGGTAATCCTGCCTTCCCTGGACCATTGCTGCCAACAGTTGTACACAGTGGCAACGTCTCGACCCATGCGTTCTGCAATAGCACGGAACGAAATTCCACCCTCTCGAAGGCCCACTACACGTCCTCGTTCGAATTGGGTTAGCTGCCTATATTCACGTCGCAGTCGCCTTCGAGGCATGTTTTACTCTACAGTACTGTATCACACACGTCCACAAGTGTCTAAAGTGACACAGACGCGGGTCTGATCTCCTTTATATCTGTCATTGGAATGTCTCATTTGCATGTACAGGGTGGCGCTAGTGGCGCCCCCTATAAATTGTAACTTTGAAACTTGAATCAAATTGAATAAATACCATAGCTGAATATACTGTCCAAATTTCATTCATCTAATACAAGTCCTTCGTGGTGTTGGGTTTTTTCTTTTCCGCCAGTGTATTTAGGAATACATTTAACGTTTTTTCCTCAACACTTCTTAAAATTAATAAGAATACCATGAAGTTATTCTATTATCCAGCTGTATATACTACACTAAATATTTCATCTATCGATTCAACAATTTGCTGTATTAATGTTGTTTAAATTCTTTATAATAATTTTTTTTTTTAATAAAACCTCAACAGAAAAAAAAGACAACTAAATTTATATCAATCATGTTATATCAGTAAAAATATCTAAACAATATCCTAAAATTGTAAAAGATATTTTTTCAAATCACCTAAAAAAAGCCTAGTCTCAAAGCGGAGCTGTGGTCCAAAAGGGTCTTTCAGAAATGTATTTTTCCATTTCCCAATATGACAATATAAATTTTGAAGATAAATCACTGACGACTCAGTAGTGAAAGTGGAACCCAACAAATCCATCAAAAACGTCTTTTTTCAATTTTTGAAGTATACATTTTTGAAAAACTCTTCTGGACCACACCTCCGTGTTGAAAATGGAAATTGTCTTAGGTGATTTTTTTAAGAAAAAATTCTTTTACATTTTAGGATGTTGTTTTAGATATTTTATTAATATAAAATAGTTGATATAAATTTTTGCCTTCTTTTTTCTTGTTGAGGTTTATTAAATAAATAATTTAAAGTAACGTTTTTTCTCAACTTATTTATTTAAAATTGTGCATTAATATTAATTTTCATTTTATGAGAAGCATTAGAAACATCGATAATACGGAGTTAGTTTTTAAAAAAGTGGAGAATTATTTCAAAAATGAAATTATCTGAAAAAAAACCCCCACAAAAATTTAATTTTTAACGCAATTTTTATTATTTTTATTCTACAGCACGTATTAAATTTTTCCACTGGCTTTAAATCTCTTTTCATTTAATTCTCGAGCTTTCCTAAACCTTTCCTCCGTGTCATCGCTTCGTAACCAGTGATTTCTCCTCGGCAATGCCCCAAACAAGAGCAGCGCTCCTCATTTTCTTTTGCGGCTCCATCACAATTGCCTCGCTCCCCTTGTAACAGTAAATCCGGCTCCCAGCGCCAAGATTACAATCATCCAGAGGAGGACTGATCTTGAAAGGAAAAAAGGGAAAAAAATAAGATAGAGGCAAAAGGAAGGGGTAGATGTTGGAGGAAAGAATAGAGAAAAGAGGGGCTTCGTCGAAGGTAGGATCGAGGCGCTGGCACTCAATGGACATGTGATGCTGACACGGCGACTAATTAAAAGTAAAGTTTCCTTCGCGTTGGTGGCGGCACTTTTCCACCTTCTTGATGACAGCAGAATTTTGTTGGATTTTCTCTCTCCTTTTTATTTCGCGAAACGAATACAAACTCATCAAAAATGACTTTAAGAAACGATATTTATTCATTTGTGTTCTAATCTAGGTCAAGTCTAATTATTATTATTATATTAAAAATTAAAGAATTTTGTTTGAAGTGGGAAAGAAAAATTTTCCGCCTCTTACATTTTAGAGACACACAGCCTACTGTAGAATGTTAATAAAACGTTTGTGTTATTTTCTAGGTCTTAACAGATGAATTCAGAGGTGGTATTCCAAAACCGGATTGGGTTTGGTACGCAAATTAGCGACATTTTCTTTATACAGGGTGTCCAAAAAGTCTGTTAACATGGCAGATATCTCAAAGCTGCCAGGTAGGCGAGATCTGATGAGTGTGGTTTATAGGTAAAAGGGGGGTGGGGAATTCATTGCCGCACTCAAAATTTGACTTTGACCCCCAAATTTAAGGTCATCCATTTGCTAACTCGAAAACTATTAAAGATAAAGAAAAATTTCCAATTGCTACCCTGTAGAGCAACAGCACATTAGTCTAAAGACAATTTTTAAACACACCCTTCCGCTTGAAAGATTTTGAGAAAATGGGCGAGAAAGAGTCACTCAAGGTCAATCACTTAATGAGCCTTTCCAACGGTGTGCTTCACTGCAATTCAAATGCGTGAGAAACCTTAGCCAACCTGGCCAGCCAAGCTGAACTTGAGTGGCTCTTTCACGCCCATTTTCTCAAAATCTTTCAAGGGGAAGGGTGTGATTAAAAATTGTTTTTAGACTAATGTGGTGTTGGTCTACAGGGTAGCAATTGTAAATTTTTCTCTATCTTTAATAGTTTTCGAGTTAGCAAATGGATGACCTTAAATTTGGGAGTCAAAGTCGAATTTGAGTACGGCAATGAATTTCCCACTCCCTATTACCTATAAACCATACTCATCAGATCTCGCCTTCCTGGCAGCTTTGAGATATCTGACATATTACCAGACTTTTTGGACACCCTGTATACATGGTGATTCAAAAAGGTAGGTAAAGAATGAAATCCCATGTACAGTTTGTAGCGGGGAACAAAAATTTTCCTATAAACATAGGTCCGGAATTGCATCCTTACAGAGATAATGCAACTTGTACGAGGTAGGAATGACGTTACAGTAGGTGTTCATAATGCCGACCCTGAGCCTCGATGCAGGTGTTTAGTCTATCGATAAACTCTGGTGAAGATGTGGGTGATCACAGTCTGGAAAACGCTGTTGGTAAATCCTTTCCGCTTCAGTAGCATTACCCAGTGTCTCGCCGTAGACGAGATGCATGTCCCCAGCTCCGCATTAGTCAAGCGATCCATTGTACGACAATAGAGTTACATGTTTCGTTTCCTCTCTTTTAAAGGAGAGAACACGAACAATTTACACGTTTAGATCCTAATTTACATGGACCCTACCATGGCCGTCCGGGTAATGCACATCCATTCCTACCTCGTACAAGTTGCATTATCTCTGCAAGGATGCATTTCCGGACCCATGTTTATAGGAAAAATATTGTTCCCCGCTATAAACTGTACATGGTATTTCATTCTTGACCTACCTTTCTGAATCACCCTGTATATGTAGTAATCGTTAATGCAATATATCGAAGAATTGGTTGAGAAACGGGACGAATGTAAATTTATATACTACACCACACTTTACCAATATATCTATAGCACAGGTTCAAAGAGATGGTTGGTTGGTTTATTAGAATTTTGGCGTCGACTACTAAGGTCATTTTGCGCCTTTTACACAAGTTAAATCTGTACGCAGCCCGAGATAAACACAAACATCCATGCCCACGGTGGGATTATAACCCACGACCAGGTGGACTCGAGAACTAGAAAGCCTACGCCCTAGCCATCTCGGCCATCTGGCCGGCACAAAGAGATGGAAGAACATTTCGAATATCGTCTGTGAGTGTATCTGTTAAATATAAGGCCGAGAACGCTACACAAAAATGTTATTAAATTTTATGAGTGTATTTTAAGTTATTCAACCTCTTTCGAAGAAAAGGACTTCATGATCACCGTGTACGAACAGAAAGGATCGCAAAACTTTCGGAGCTAAGGTCTAACATCGAATCTCTGATTATTAAAACATAACGATATGAAACACTAAAGCTATACCTAAACAAACACACGGACTACACTTTAAAATCAATCAAGCAAACTTTTCTTTCTGGCTTAGACCAAATTGTATTTATATCCCGTACAAAATGCTAAATAACACTTTCCTTCCGCTTCTCGCAGATTTCGCTTTATTGAATTTTATTTTTCGTATCTTCCTATTGGGAGCCTAAAATTTTGTGGACTACCTCTAATAATAACAGATAATCGATTCTCGAATAATAATAATACAATTTATAATGCAGAATCATTATGGATGCAGGACAATTTACCACTCCCAGCCCCCGATCTCCGCAGGCAACAACGAGCTTGGCTGGCCCTCCACGACGCGCGCACACAAAATTCTCTCTTCACCGAAGCATCTGATGCTATTTCAACCGCACGCCTTCATGCCGTTAGCACCAGTGATTCTGGAAGTTGGCTACATGCCCTCCCTTCCCCTGCCTTGCGTACTTTCCTTGACGAACTATGTAATGACTTGCCTGTTTTTTCTATGTTTTCCACACTCTTGCCGCTGCGGTGCAACCATTGACGAACTAGCCCTCCACCCTCTCAGCTGTGACAGTTTTGGTCGTAGAAGCTGCCATAGTTGTCTAAATGACACGATACACCGTGCCCTCACCACCGCAGGCATTCCATCATTACTGGAACCCAACGGTCTGCCCCGAAGCGATATCAAACGCCCTGACGGAGTGACCCTCTCCGCCTGGAAGTCAGGGAAGATGCTACTATAGGACGTGACCAGCGTGGATACCCTTGCCTGCTCCTATCTAGAGAGAAGTTCAAAGGAGGCCCGTTTCTCGGCGAACCTTGCCGAAAGCAAGAAAACGTCGAAGGTAGCCAACCAGCTTAAAAACTTTCTTTTTGCCCCCATCGGCTTCGAGACTTTCGGGTCCTGGGGCTCTAATGCCCTCTCTTTCCTAAGGGACCTCTGTTTTAGACTTTCCGTCGCTACACAGGACACAAGATCCATGGAGTTTCTCCGCCAGAGAATCTCCTTAGACATTCAGAGAGGTAAGGCGGCTTGCATCATTGCATCTCTACCACGTGCTACTCCCTTCAATGAAATTTTCTTCATTTGACCCCCTTCCCCCGTTTTGTGGACTTTTCTGCAACCTCAGTAAATCGGCGTCACATCAATAATTATTCACTGTGCGGCGAATGGCAGAGGATAGAACTGTGGTACCAAGAAGATTTAACTGGTGTAATTAATGTAAAACGTTTTTCATTTAAATATATCCATATTAACAGATATTATTTCATTTCTAAATAGATTTAATAAAATTTTATAATAAAGTGATTTTCAATTAAATTTATAATGACATTACGCAATAACAGATTCGAAAAAGACAGTTACTTTTTGAAGTAATTTTTTAAACCCATTATTTATCAGTTGCCCACACAATATGTAACAGTTGACATACAGAGATGCCTATTTTTCAATTGTACTTTATCAGTCTATACAATATATTCACGAGTTTCCTTGGCTGTTCTCCTTTATAAATGAGATTCCAATTCACATGGAACAGCAAAACAGACGAACGTCCTCCTTTCCTTAATTTCTGGGGAAACCAGTCTTCCTCAAGTATCATATTTTTTTAAAAATTTTCTGCAAGATTTGCTACTTTTACAACCATGAATTGTCTTGACTATTGAAACCAGCTTCGAATTACACAGTACGAAAAGGCAATCCAATCTTTATACGTCTGGCACATCGAAAGCAGCCAAACGAAGAGAGGCTCCGACCGTACTCTTGCCTTCCTTGCATACGCATTAAGTCCAAGTACACTTTAATATCGATTCTCGTCGCTATCGTTGTAAAATACTCTGCGAAATCCCTTTCGTTAAAGCAGGCGGTTGCAAATCCGTGTTGAACTTGCATCGATTCTTGTCCACCATGTTTGACATTTTAATTTTACCGCGAATTCTCACTACACTAACGCGTTCAACTTCCACTCTTAATGGCTACAGAAAGAGGAAGGCAGGATCATAAATTAAACGAGAAAGTCTTATTTTGCACAGATCAAGGAGGAAGAATTTAGATAAATTTTGTTGTACACCTTACAACCAATTCATTATCCTTAAAGGGGAAAGAAATATCACTCCATTCCCTAGTGCGTTGAGTAAAAATTTTTTTTTTCTTAAAAGCGAATCAAAGATGAGAATTTCAAATTTGTATTTTCTAGTAGTTCGATACTTAAAGGCAGTCTTGAGCCAAATGATGATATAATTCTTGTGATGGCTCTAGATTTTCTTTTTCTTTTAATTTTCAGAATAGAATCTAATGTAAGAAGTAATAAGATGTTGCAAGTATTGGAAATCAAAGAATATCAAGATAAAGGCCCTCCAGATAAATTGATAATATGCAATTTTCACTTTGGTAATTGCAAAATTTAACTGGGCTGACCATATTGGTGCGGCGTAATTAATTTTAAGAATAAGTTTTGTTCTATTAATAATGAGCTTGTTTGGACAATTTTTTAAAAAATTATATTTGAAAAATAAATGAATTAGCTGAAGTCATAACGATATGACTACAGAATATCATTGATATATAAACTTTATAAAAGAATGTTTTAATATACTTGTGTGCATCTAATTTCTTCTTAAATTAAAAAAAAAATCTTGACATTCAATTGTAACTTTTTATTTATTGCCCGACCACTAAGAGTGATGGTCTCTGTATTCGTTTATCCAACCCATGATTCTAGAAGATGTGTTGAAATTTTGAAAAATATTTTTCGGTCTGTACGTATGCAGACCAATTTTGAGCATCTATCTCCTCCGAAACGGCAAACAACAGAAAAACTTACTTACTTTTCAAACCCGCTTATCCGTTAGGGTCGCGGGGGGAGCAGCCCTATGGAAGATCTCCAGCGATCGCGATCTTCCGCCATCAGGCGCATGTCCTCCCTGGTAATATCCAAGCGACTCGAACCTAGATTCTCCATGTAGTCTAGCCACCTGGTTCTAGCCGACCCCTTGGTCTCTTACCCACCGGCTTGGAAAATACCAACTACCTAGGAAGACCAGTTTGCGGCATCAGTATCACGTGGCCATACCAGCGCAACTGAGATCTCTCAATGCGGAGAAGTAGCGGCTCAGCACCTAAAGACTCCCTTATTTGCTGCTGTGCACACTATCTAGTAGGGTAACACCTGCCACACCTCTCAGAAATCTCATTTCAGCCGCTTGTACCCGCGATCGCACTCTTTCGGTCGTTACCCAAGCCTCATGACCATAGGTGAGAATGGGGACAAAAATAGATTTGTCAGAGCTTGGCTTTGTTATCCAGCTCGCGTTTCGTTACCACGGATCGCCACAGTTCACGTCTGACACAGCTTGCTGCACCAATCCGAGCATCCAATTCTTTCTCCTGCCGTCCCTCACTCGTGAATGCAATCCCGAGATACTTGAATTTCTCCACCTGTCTCAACGAGGCTCCCCTAACATGGAGAGCGCACTGAGCAGGCTGTCTTGAAAGGACCAGAACCTCGGTTTTAGCCACACTGATCTTCATCCCAGCTTCTTCACATTTGGCTGCAAACCGGTCTAGTGCATGCTGAAAGTTCGTGCGAGAAGACGAAAGGAGGACAAGGTCGTCAGCAAAGAGCAACCTCTCCACTACAGAAAAAAATGAAATTAATATGCTGATAGAGGTTACCTTATGCATTGGCATATTGTTCATGACAACTGGTTAAGCGTTTTTAGAGATATTAATATTTTTCTAAAAATAAAGAAATGGCTGTTGTATTTTTACTGTATTAGACATGCGCGGCCTGCTCTAAATGAGACGAATATTTTTAAGCCATTTTGTAGTTCCCTCTCAAAAGAAATTTTTTTCCCTGTCTTAGTGGGAGGCCCATCATAGCCTAAGGACCAGAATAGCCTTTGGTACTATTCTACCATTTCAATATGCTTTTGCAGGCGTATTCAAATTGTATTTGTCAATAAAATATCTTTTAATTTACGGTTTTCGAAATAACAACAACGCGGACATAAACATTTGATATTTGCAGAATGAAAAGTGGATATTTCCCAATAAATGTATTTAGTACTGATACTGTGTTGTCATTACTCTAATTATTTATCATAAACATCGAAATCCTAAACAAAACAACAACAACAGCAATTTCGAAATTAATTATTTTGATTTAATTATGACCATGAAAGCAAAATTCCTAATTTTCCATTCAGACGACGCCGACAAAGAATTTGAAGTAGGGCGTTTGCTTAAACAATGCGTGTATTGTAGATTTAATTAAACTATAGAGAGTTTCAAATAGTTTGTACACTATGTTATGATTTATTTACAAGATGCGAATATGCTAGTTTCAACACTATTGTTATTAACGATCGACTGAACGTGTAAACATTTTAGCAAGTCCTTTGAACGCTGCTAAATTTAAAGGAGATTTTTGGTTTTGTACAGAAAGCCTTACCTAGGAAGCATTAGTCCTGCTTCTCTCACCACAAGATTCCAAACAGCCAATACATCAAACAGGTTAAAAATTTAAAAAAAGAGCGGCAGTATTTTACGCAAATAAACTTTCCATCTTTCCAAACTCTTGAAAACAATCATTTATCGGTAGGAGGTAAAATTGCTTCCCTATTCTTCCTATCGCCGGGGTTGATTTACACCTTAAACCGGCGTCGTATATCACGCTGATTTATTTATTTAATAATAACGGGCGTGTTAAATATAAGAACGAGGATGGGAGGGGGTGATAGGGGGGTCACAGTCTAAACAAGAATGGATGAGATTGCAGGAAAGGTTACCGTTCGTTAACACAACAGAAGATCTTCAGGCGAGAGGAAGTGTCAGCGAACATTAATTAATAAAGATTAAAACCTCCCCACTTTTAAATTGCTAACAGAAGCAACGACGGCGGTGGGGGTTAAGGGAGGGATGGGTATTTGGCAAAGCAACGGAAAAGCCTTGGCTGTCCATCACCAGGAAAAGGGGGTAGGAAAGAGAGAAAATCCCATTAAGCGGACCAGTGTCTATTTGCAAGCGGCTCTTCTTCACTAAATTACCCCCCGTCACGCAATAATTACAACGGGAGCCTCGTTCGTTACTACTGTCCGCTCGCCTATGTTGGAATAGTCGCCATTAATTGGTCGACGGTTGATTTTTATTTATTGTAATGCATTTATCTCATGCGACTCGATAAAAGAAGCGTTTCCGAAATATGACCGCTTCTCCGAAACAGAAACGACAAACGGCTGAGCGCATTCAACGCTTTTAGGTGGGCCATAATCAAACAACTTTCTCCCAGCGCGTTCCGTTTTCATGCATCGCCAGCGAAATTTAAAATCTTTCCGATAAGCCTAATTCACAAACCCCAATCGCCTGCTCATTGCGTTTCGTAAGCAAAACAGTTGAAATGGCTGGAATTCGTTGTCGGTTACATATTAAGAAAATAATACTTCCATCGATTCCATTATCGATTCAACAATTAGACTTGTTCCACGATTCTAGTATTTGTTAATAGAATCTCTAGAAATAGTGCCCAGTTAAAAATTAGCTGCTGGGTAATTATAATTTTTGGATGTTGTAGAACCATTCATGACGATTCAGATTCCAGACGAGAACGATGAACACTGTTGAGTTGGAGTTGAGATGAGCCAAACAAATTTCAGACTGATTTTTGTAATGATGATTGCCCTTGGCCAACCATTCTTTTCTGGGTTATAAATGTTCCTCGTCTCGAACAGTTTGTGGGCACTAATCTGTCTTTTAATAGCGGGTGCCCGAATTCTATAGGAATACGATGGTTCACATGTGTATAGTTTAGTAGTAAAAACAAGCGGACACTTAACGAACTTCTCTAAACCCAATCTTGAATGCGATATTTTTACTTCTCTCATCACAATAACGTGTAAGCTTGCAGCATCTTATCAAAATGTCAGAAGCCTACAATGTTGTGTTAACAAATGTGTATTCCGTTTATAAAGTTTTAAAACTGTTGTATCGTTAAAAGTTAACTTTGTTTAAACAGTATACTAGATTTCTGCGATATCTTGTACAGTTCAAGTATTTATGGATGTTATACTGAGGTGATGCTAACAGTACATATATTTTTATTTTCCTTAACTCTTAATGGATTGTATAACAAATCTATATTTTTTCAACAATAAGAAAATCAATCTATTCGTGAACCCAGATATGGCTGTTGTGACAAATCCATCCCCCCATCCCTGACTGTGGAAACTGTTGGCTGCTACAGGCCACCTTTATCTCCCTCCATTCTGCCAATCGACAGAGCCGGCCCCTGCAATCGAGCGGGTAGGCTTCCCGTTATACTGCCCTGTAGTTATCTGCAACACCCTGTATAGTTAAACGGTAAGATCTAGAGCCCTGAGTAGAATGATCAATTAACAAAAAAGGGCATTTATTTCTAAGAAATGACTTAATTTTCTATTTCTCCCGTCCACGGAATATCATTCGTACACCGCATTTTTTTTTTTTTTTTGTTAATCGATCATTCCACTCAGCGCTCTTGATCTAACGGTTTTGTTATTCTTATCTGAAAAGTTATGACCGATTAA
>JAHWFO010009247.1:1250288-1276191 GCA_023313115.1 Rhysida immarginata | reverse complement strand
GATCTAACGGTTTTGTTATTCTTATCTGAAAAGTTATGACCGATTAATGAACTATTGCTTTATGATCTTTTCTTTAGAAGAAATATTCAAATCTACCTTGGTGTAACATTTCTTTAGCCTTAAAGATCAAATTTCATGTATCAATATTCCATATAAAAATAAGATTTTATGTCGATTTTCTACAGAGTAAAACGAGAGAATCATTCTCATCAATTTGGACCAACGATATCGGACATACAAGAAGTTAGGTTCATTACTGCACCATCGACGCAGGAAATGTAATTTGAACGAAACGAAGATAACATCGTCATTTCTTCGAAGAAAATGATCGTAAACAACAAATACATATAATTAATTCAATAAACGGAGCTTAACCTGCCCTGCAGCAGAAAGATTTGAACTCTTCAATAAGCGTAAAGGTCAACGGGTGACGGTTCGTGTGGTTTTTCGCAAAAGAAAAATTATGAAAAACATTTTTTAGTGAATTTCTGAATGTTTCTTTGACTCTAGAAAGTTTTATGAGGCTTAAGGAGCAGGCTTACATTTGATCGGTTACATTTATGTTGAGAATGATGCTAAAATTTTCAAAAAAAAAGCACGAGAAAAGTTAAGAAAAAGTAATGTTTCACGTTTCTAATTTTTATAAAAATTTAATCAAAATATCGCAATAGTGTCAAAATATAGGCAAAATCTTTTTGGTATCTTAAATATTTTTCTATGACTTTTTATACAAGGTAATTGGAAGGATTAATTCATAGGATTAATAATCAATGATTATGGACGCTAAATTTTTTTATTAATACCTCTATAACTTTGTCTTCATATTCAATGAACTTTAAGCATTTTCACACAGAAATGAAAAACATTTTTCTCGATATGAAAAATTTTACGGAGGATTATTTCATGGTTGTGGTGACGAGAATACACTTACTGTAGGTCTACTGGATCCCATTTCTCCACCACCTATTGTGCTGTATGTGTTGACACTTTCTTCTAGTAATAACTCGGGATCTTACTTTCCACTGTAAGAGGCTTCTACGGAGAACAGTGAGATCGGTTCTGTTCCACTCCTCTTGACAGGCCTCTCCTTAATCCAGAAAATTTTCTCGAAGAGCTCTTTTAAGGAGACCGAATCCACAAAAATCCATGGGAGAGGCATCGGGTGACTCGACAGGGATGTCGGAGAATGGGATAACTTTAATCCCAGTTTCCTGTTCCATTCGAACACAGTCGATTTAGCAGCATGGCTGGATGCTTCGCCCTAGGATCATATAACCATGGGTTATCGTTACGATAAATGTATTCCAAGACATTTCCCTGATCGTAGGCAGTATTTATCTTTGCTTTAGATTCTACCTTCTTGAGAGTCGGACGTTCATTGTAGCTGTACCAAGCAACCAACATGAATCCTTTCGGAAAACTCTTTTTGCATTGACGCACCAGCACTCATAGGACTCATCATAGGACTACATCATTCTAGATTATAGGACTCATTTTATTAGGTTATTGCGCTCCGACTCGATTCTAAGAATACAGGACTCCGCAGAAAAGTTGTATGATCCATCTTTAAATGTTTACAAACCCCGACTCATCTATCAGCGTCAAACTCAGCCTAACGGGTCAAGTCAGAGGAAATGGGAATCAGTTTCGGTAGAGATACGAAATAAAGTTTCGAAAATATGGCGGACAGGGAGTGAACGATTTCGCCGTTCTTATTGTTTGCAAAACGAAATCCAAAATTATTGGAACTAATATTACTATTTAATATGACTATGGATAGGACAAGTTATCTATCTGTAAGGATAGTCCCTCCAACTCAGAGCGAAAACAAAAAGTCTCCCTCCGCTTAAAAACCCAACGCTCAATAAGCTCTAATGATGTTAGTCTTTCTCCTTCAAATTTTACCAGTTCAAGAAAAAATGAACGAAAACAGGAATCTAATTAAGTTACGCTTTTCTGACATTTTTCTAACGTAAATTTATATTTATGTAATTTACTTGGTATTACATTTTCTTGTTCATTATTATTATGGTTACAAGGATGTTGTGCCCGGCGCAACCAAGCAGAGGCAATAAGCAACATCGAGTCATTTACTTTTGTTGCGTCATTTAATTTTGTTGCGCCACTTGCCAATGAAAAGTCTGGATTTGCGTGATATGACACTGACGAAGCACTTTATATATTAAGATGGTTATTTTTTATTTACTCGTTTTGATCTTAAATCATCATTTCCTCTGAACAGTATCCTTTATTATCAATTGCTAACATGGCTAGTTTTTCGTAGCAAGAATGGAACCAAATACCGGAAGCTATGTATCAGAACCTTATAGAAGTATACCCTATTCTATTATTCTGACATAAGAATAACCAGCGTCGGAAAGGGCTGTTAGGTAGCCCTCCCAAAACGATTCAACGATTTTGAGGGCATTTTGGGAACAAACTTGAAAATGAAGAACGGAATGATAAGTTCGAATATTACCGAACTTAGGTGTAAAATTCCACGAGCCTCCTGCATTTCAATTCCGTGATACGATGTTTTAACAATTGTCACCATAAACATGAAACAACCCTCCGCACGAATTAGCTTCATTAAACTCCAAATTAGATTTGATTTTCACGAACCAGAATCATATTTGCAATGGTCTACGATACATTTCAAGTCCGGATTTTACATAAAAGAGAATTCAAGCTTGGTAGCTGAAATGGATAAGTGTTGACTTCATCATTAATTTTCTTGCGGTAGGACATTGCTGTAGTCCATAGCGATATCTTCTAAATAGATTTCGATAACTTCTGACGATCTCTTCAAATAGAAGGATCCTTCTATATAATCGCAAAATATTTGAAGTTCTGCATGCTTGAAATTCCTAGAGTGGACAAAACTATCCACTCCGGGCACGAATTGTCAAAGACGCTCTCACTCATCTACAATCGTTCGATGTTCTACAAATACGAACGCTATTTTGAAAATCGTGCTTCGCCTTTTAAAAGTTCTGTCGAACTTATATTATTTGAAAAATGCTTCGATTTCAACCTCGGATGGGAAATTCATTTCTGATTGCGTCTCTCAAATAAACCCGTTCACGGAAAAGGTAAACGAAGGCAAGAGGGAAGGTGTAGAGGAAAGGTAAACGAAAGCTCCCCTACTTGTTGTCGTTTTGGCTTTCCTCTGGAAATTGCGTTAGTTCGGTGGGGTCCAACGCGAACGAGTGCTGAAGGGTAATTCCACGAAGCACTGACAAGATCATCAACGGTGCAGCGCTGCGGGTCGTTTCCATTTCAATCACCGTTTGCTCATTACCCAAAGTAATCCTATTGGAGAACAATCTCAACGTTGCTGATTGGTTGTTGACCTGTTCGACAGTCTCGGTGGGAGAATTTTTTTTTCATTTCCTCGAAATCAAACCTTAATGGCACATTCACAAACATGCACAAACATCCGCTAAAAAAATCGAACAGATTTGTTAATTTCCCTTGTTCCGGTCAAATTCATTATTTCGCTAGATAGAAAATGATATATTCATAATCAGGAAAGAAAAATGAGGGGGGGGGGAGGAGATGTGACCAATTGTCTCTTTCATCCAATTTGTTCGAATCGAATCCCATTAATAACCATCAGTTTGAACCGATTTCTGTTATAAAACTCTCCCTGTACATGTCCAGATGTGTTTAATTATTATGCTAATTGATCTCACCGAATTCGAATATATAGAGGAAGTTGATTAACCACGATTGGTCAACCGAAAATCAATTGGCATCAGGTGGACGACATTCTGAAGCAAACCCTCTCGCCTATCCCCCGCACCCCATTCAAGTTCCCTATTCCTCTCCCACTCTTTTCCCACGTCTTCCAATCGATTCACCCTGCAACAGCAGACACCAATTTTGAATTGCATTACTCAAAGATCCAGTTTCCAGTTAATGCAATTGTGAATACGCCACGACAGCTTTTCTCTGATGAATTCACAGAAATGGGGGACAAATCAAGTATACCACGCAAAGCATAATACAAATAAATGAGCTCATTTAAATAATCTTCAATGAGCTCGTTAATCATTGAAGTAAGCTGAAGCTTATACAGCGTTATTTTTGAAATTAAATTTATTTTAGGAAATTCATTTAAACTTAAAGCCATTCACAATCTTTTGAGAATATTTGTATTCTCTACAAAATAAGTAACCAGTTCCCCTATCAAATTTTGTTGTAAAAGTCATTAAAGGGTGTTAATCAAAAGCAGGAAAATAAAATTCACCGTCTATCATAACACGGTCTTTTCTTGGGGTCTTTTTATAAGAAACATTGATGCACACAAGGACAAACTTCAACTCGAGGTGGTGAATAAATATCACTTGGTGTGGTCTAAAGATAACGTCCAAAGCAAAATTCTTTTGAGAAGTTGCGAAATGACCGTTCTTTAGAGAATTCACAAAAAAACCGTAATGAAAAGTTTTTGAAAAGTAAGAATGAACGTTTTCGAGCCATGTTAGATTTTCACGAATTGATCTTCACCACTTAGAAATGAACTTCGTGTTGCATGTCTTTATTGTGATGCAGCATTTGGACTAATAAGACATTACCAGGAGAATCGAAGGTGCTGAAGAATATTTGAAAAGATCGGCGCATTACAAGTCAACAATGTACCAGTTAGCAATTGCAATTATGGATTAGCTGAAGTATGCACAACCAGAATGTGAACGAAATATATAGGAAACCACAAATCCAGAATGTGAACGAAATATATAGGAAACCACAAATCCAGAAAGAAATCTCTTTAACGACTCGAATATACATTTCAGGGGCTATCCTCCATCAGCGAGTCTAGTACCCCGGACATAAACATTCAAATCATTCAAATATTTTTGTGGATTTATGATTTCCTTACACAATAGTTTGTTCATATATTGTTCAAATTGTCCATAGTTTGAGGCTTCTACAGTTATCTATAATGAATAATGCTTTCCACATACTTCTATATGCCCGTTCAAATACCCTCTACTTTTTATCTCTTTGGTTCACTTAAAGAAGAACTACGCGAGGGCGTAATTCATCCAGTGAGGACATGTCTTCGTGTAAGAATGGGGCAAGACATTGAAATACAGATTCATTTCGCGCTGGCCTATGTGTGAATATTTCATACACAGTTTCCGGGGAAAAACATGTGGGCATTACTTTCTGGGTAACCTTTATATATCATATGAAATTTCCAGGTGAAGTAATGATGATGCGAAGGAGCAATGCTATTGAGCTCAAGTTTATGGTTGAATTTCATAAGCAAGGGTCATTAAAAGCTGCCACTTTACATGAAACAACGTGATCTACGTTAATACGGTATTTCAGATACAGTAACAAACAGAAGGAATATCATGGATACTTAAAAAGATCAGGTATGCTTCCTAATTACCCATACAGTCTTAAGAATATTTAAGTCAAATGCGATTAAAGAGTTAGCAATAAGAGAATCTCTAGAACAAAAGACATTCAGTTATCCTTTTATCCAGTCATGAGAAGCGTCGCTATCAGTGCGCTTGGCACCCCATTGCCATTCCTCCCACAGTTATCAGCGCAATCCGTGACAACCGCGTGTGGAATGGCGAATGCATTCCACTCTTCACGGCGTCGATGTGGAAGCGATTAATTAATTAATATAAAGCATTGGGAAACGACCAAGATTCCATCACCAGAGCAGAGAGAGAGAGAGAGAGAGAGAGAGAGAGAGAGAGAGAGAGAGAGAGAGAGAGAGAGAGAGAGAGGCATCTCCCATCACGTTCGGATAAGGGACGGAGATCAATTAACGAAAACGCGTCTCTCATCTACTAATTACCCACCAACGACCCTGGATGGACAAACCAATGACGGCCCGTGCGTTTTACCGTCATGCAACGACCAGGAACCTTCTTTTTTAATTCTACACTTCTCTTCATTGATTTTTCGTTTAAACAACCTAAGACGGGATTTTTTGATACTTCAGCTCGTAAGACGTAATCAAGCTTAACACGAGCTAAAATCTTCGAAAGCTCAATGTCTTCGATTTTTTTTTATTTATGAAAAAACTAATAATTTTTCTCTATGTATTCCTTAAAGCTTCCTTAAGGGTTATTACTGCTAAAGGTTAATCATGTAATACGTTTATGGCAGATGCAGCTCATGTCATGTTCAAATTCGTCTGTCTACTTCCATCCCTATCCATAAACTGCTTTAAATATAATTTTCTACTTTAAGGGAATTTTGTGAACTGTCCTGCAAAAGTTATAAAATATTGAGACTTTTATAAAACGTTAAAACCCAAAATCCCCATCCCCCCAAAAAAAAAATTTGCTTCGGACCATAAATTAGGAATAACCAGCAAAGATTGCTCAGAAAGTAACTTTCTCTGAAGCATTGTATTAAATTGTTTATTTATTTGCAAGAAAATTGCAGATTACAAGTTTCCTTTGCATAAAAACTTTTCCACATAAACCCTATCAATCTGTGCGGGCTTGCCTCATTCTTGTTCAACTCCATCCGTCCTGAAACCCAGACGCCTAAAGATGCTCTTATCGACTGCAACACATCTTCCATACACAGAAGCAAACAAATGTTAGTGAATGTTGTGTCTTTCTCAACAACAAGAAATTTGCCGCGCAATTCCGCACACAAACGCCAGAAACTTCTGCAAACACATTTCTCGTTTGTGTCTACAGAGTTCTAAAAACGACTGAGAATGGAATAACAGGCATTTTAAAAATCGTCAATCCTTTTCAAGACACCCTGTAAATTACTGGCATATTACTTTATGCACAATCTTCATACACGCTAATAAATTAAGACACTAAACTGTAGGATGGTTTAGGTAGAATGAGCAACTACGATATGGACTTTCAGAAAACACTTCTTTAAATACCTCTCAAATTTATGAAATTTTTAGATATCCGATAAACTACGAACTTCAACTATTCTGGATTTCTCTTATTTCTCAAAACCTGCTACCAAGGATGAAATATAAATTCTTAAACACTTTCTTTTTTTAATTAAAAATAAAAAGAAGCGAAATAAATTTCCGAACTCTAATTAAATGCCTTAATGAAAACACATTAACTTCATTTAACGACTCAAAATGTTCAATGTAATTAATTGGTAGGGAAAAAAACTTTAAAGAAGATTGAACCATCGGAATCACATAATGACGGTCGTGAAAATTTTTATCGAAGGGCCATTTCATTAAAAGATAATGGCTCCATCGTCGCTGTTAAATACAGGTCTCAACTAATGAATCGGCCAAAATTAGAATTTAATAATTCATCATCATATTACAACCATCTGCAATCAAAGATTTTTATTTTCTTCGTGATATCAATGAACGCAAAATGCGAAGCTCCTTGTAAGAACATTAGATAATTTGATCTTAATCAAAGTCTGGCTATCTAAGTACAAAAAACTCACCATCTCAATGAAATACTGATTGCGTAAGTATTGAAGTGATCTTTAACTGATGTAGTGTTAATTTTCACTTCTTAGGCAATCTTGTTGAAAACATTTCCGACGGCTTGTAACAATTATTGGCTTGTATCAAGCAAGAGGAAAACAAGTTAAGAGGAAAAAGGTTTTATCAAACCAAGCTTTTATAATGTTTTATTTAGTGGCAACAATACAGCTTAATTTTGCAACAATAAACAATAGACAAATTTACTCTCGCCATAACGAAATGTCCAATTGTTACAACAATCAATTCGTAGTAATGAGTTAGTACCATTAGAACACGAACCAATGAACCGATTTGAAAATTTTTTTCTTTATCATAAATTGTCATTGATTCTGCATAAGTGTGTCAAATTGCAGCTCCCTAGCTTGTCGGAAAGTTGGTTTAATATTGATTACAAGATTTGACCTAAACAAACTAACACGGCAAAGTTAATAAAAGCTTATAAAAAACTAGAAATTGTTGAAGCAATTACATATTATAAGAAATATCCAACGCATAATTAAAAACCTGAAAAGACATACTATTCACCTTACTAAGCTGATTCAATGCTTATCTCTTCACTAAGGTATTCAGCATGTCCGTATCCTTGTTGTTCATCTTCTGGTTCTAGATCTGACAGTTCAAAATTGGACGGATGGACATAGTAATAGTAAACAAGTGGCTCCAAAGGTGATGTAGAATAAAGGTGTGGGTCATTTGGCCGAAACAAGTAAAAATGCCTTACTATGCATGCGTCTTTTAACGTCACTAGATGACCTCCACGGAAGTGAAATATACCTTTTGAACATCCTTCGTATAAAATTTTTTACGATCTTGAGGCCATTCAGTTTTATGTATCAACATATTTTTGCCAGGTTGAAATAAATCATGTGTAGCATCGCATACACTTGTTCCAGACTTTTAGCGGTCAAACATGTCGCAATTTTTGTGTCCCATGAGACATGGTGCTTTTTTTACGACCCTCGAACAAAAAGACAATCATCCGCATGGAAAACATGTTCGTCCCTCCGACCACAGAAGTTCCGTGCCGACCTCTCTAACGGAAAGGTCATGCTTGTGGGTTATTTTTTATTGCCACGGAATACGACAGACCCAGCTAGCATGCTTACGTAATTCCAATGTAAATTCCAATACGTAATTCCAACGTTAGGTCCATACGTTAGACTAACGCAAAAATGGTACGCTGTCTGATGGTTGGTTAACCGTTAGATCTGAGTTATTTTTAACTTAATCCCAACATTAATATAACGTATTTCCAACAATTTTCTAAGATAATCCCAACATTAATATAACGTATTTCCAACAATTTTCTAACATAGCCCTGACATTAATATAACGTATTTCCATCAATTTTCTAACATAACCCCCAACATTAATATATTATATAGAATTCTATAGAATATATTCCCAATGATTTCCTAACGTGATCCCAACATTAATATGAGAAACTGGAAAGGACTGTGGATAACGACATGACCAACTGACAACAACCTCTTGTCCACAAAAGAATTTTATTAAGCATATACGTATTTCGAACTCATTGAGTTCATTATTCAATGCCGATACAAAATTTGGTTGAATTACAGAGAATATATATAAGGGCTAGAGTGGCCATTATCCAATAAAAAGGTACAAATGTAAATTACAAAATAAAAAAAAAGACGAATGGGGGAAAAACAGTCTCTTAACATCAGAAGCGCTGACCTAGTAGAGATACTTCCTCCTGGTCGCGAACAATCGTTACAATCGATACCGAATGCCGATTATTAAAATTACAATGAATAAAATCAAAGAAAGTAAAAGATAAACAATGATACAAAATTAAGAAATATAGAAAATTAACTTGACTCTTTAAGCAATTTGATAAGTGTCGAATCTCCTATCGGGCCTGCGTCTCCGTTTAGTAACAGGTCGGGGTCCTTCTTGGAAATCCCCAACTAGTGTTTTTCCTATGAAAAATTATTCGAACAAATGAATACTCGATTTTTTTATCTGTCGATACTTTTATTCGATAATTTTTAAGTAAATATCGAATAAATAATGATTAATCGAATAAAAATACAAATTCGCTAATAGTTTTTTATTTTATTGAACAAAATCATCAATTACACGAATTTTAAAGAGAACAAATTACAAAATCTAAATTTTAAAAACTATTGTTTACAAATTCCAGTATTTAACATCTAAGCTCTGTAAAAAATGCCAGAAATTCGATTCCTTGACGGTGAAATAATTCTTCCTGCTTGAGAAAATAAACATTCTGACGGAACAGAGGTTGAAATTAAGCTAATATAGTTTTTTGCAATACTATAAACATTGGGATAGATGAATTCCAAAGCCTATGCCTAACCGTTCCTGGATGGTTGTCATATTTTCATCCCCCTCAAAGTAATTTGAAAATTTGATTACTCGATTTTTTATTCAAAAAAAAAATATCGGTTATTTAGTCGAATTTTTTTTCACGATTTATTCGATTAGTTTGGAAAAACCCTATCTCCAACGTCTCAGGTCGGGGTCCTTTTTAGCAGCATCTGTAGGAAAAAAAATATACATATAATAATTTGAAACTATACACTAAAAATTACAAAAGCATGCAAAATAATAATAATAATAATTCAGAATGGCCAAAATTCATAGTGTCCCAAAAGTATTGATCGTGGTGACGATGAATTAAATAAGCTATAAAAAATAATCTCATATTAAACGAACAGCTTCCATTATTATTAAATAAATAAACGTCGTTTTCTAATAATACGATCATTATTAATGACTCTGGACAAGTAATAATAGTCTTATACGTATGTACAGTTTATCCTACTTGTTAAAATACAAGTAAAATTGTTATTTCTATTTGTACTCAAGCAAACACAAGGTAATATGAATTTCAGATCAAAAAAGATTGCATACCTTATATGATTATTCCGTAGGAATAAGAAAACAGCAATTTCTTAAAGAGAAATAAATATTGTTAATATGATGTGAAAATAGAATCCCACAAAATATGTGTTAAAAAGTTACACCAAAATACAAATAATTATATTGAAACATATAAAATAGTAAGTTATAACTTACTTTTTTTCTTGGAGAAACAAAAAAGCAGGAAGCGAGCGTAGATGTCAATCTTCAATAGTCGATCAGAGACGTTTGTAAAAGGCGCGCTTTCAGTCAAATTAGATCAGAGACGCTTACTTTAACGGTCTCTGAATTAGATGCTGCATTGCTCTTCTGCGCATTTTTACTGCGCACATACGTCAATTAGTGAACATCCAATAATGGATCGCCATTTTATACGAGCCATGAGTGAAATTATATTACGATTTCCCAACGAGTACCAAACGTAGGAATTACTTAACATCTAACCGTTATCTAACCAAACACTTTAATAACAAGATCTGAACATTTCCATTCTCAGCTCTTACGGTTTACCAACCTAAATACCAGTTTCCAACGGAAATATAACATATGAGTGCTAGCTGGGGAAGCTCTGAAAAAGGTGGCAAAGCAAAGGTTAAAATATATGAACGTTGGCAAAAGTGTACAGTTGCCAAAGGGCATTACTTCGAAGGCCACAGCGCTTAAAATACGATGTGTCCCATACATCTTTTTTTTCCGAAATGCGGACACTTTTTGAACCTGCCTCGTATTCTTTACAGCACTCACGGGACGCTAATCCTTACAACGAAACTCATAACCATACAATGGCAAATATGATCTTAGTCTACTTTCATGTTGGATGATGCGACTCTTTGACAGGCAAACTGGCACTAGGACACATACCCGATGACGTCATGCAGGGATTCAACGCAATCTCAGTGGCTCATGTACGTCATTGGCGGCCTCGACTTTGGGTAACTCGTCATCGAGTATTACTGTATTTCCACAATCTTTACTGGTCTTTATTACCTACATGAAAATCGGCCGCTATCGATATCTAATGTGCTGGGCATGTCCATTTATGCGTTTTACAAGAATATTCTCTTTCTTATCAGATGGGTCTAGTAAAATTATTACACATCATCTATTAGAGACACTTGTAAAAGGTTTCTTAAATTGACCTGGAATGTCCTACGGCTATAAAAAGAAGGCTATCTGAACTAATTGAAACACAAGGTTCTCTCATCAATGGATGTTTTAAAACACCTTGTCGGCACTTTTGAGGGACTCAAACTGTGAAAGAATGCTTCAGTGAGCGCCGAAGAAACTTTTTTTTTTTTACACAAGAATTAGCACGTAGGGAAGAGTGTACTGAGTGATTCGATTCTCTCGTGGTCACTTTCAGATCACGGGGGGGAAATGAATGCAAAGTAATGTCCAGTAAAGTACTGACTAGGCAATGTATTATGCTAACAAGGTAGCTTTGCTTGATGGGGATCAAAGGCCAAGAACTAAATCCATTTTAGCATAGAAAGGGGAGTCCTTAACCTTTATCCTCGGTTTCGTTCAAAAATCACGTGTTAAATTTTTTGGCCAAAGGCGTTTCCTCCTGTAATGTTTGGAAAAAACTCGAGAAATACACTCAAAATGAAGCACAAGTTTTTCCACCTCTTTACTTAATTTTACGAACCCGTAAAAAAATTTTCAACTAGCGCTAAAATATAATAATCCAAAGATTTTATCTCGTCGTTAACAAAAAAAAAAAAAAACGTGTTCTTTTCGTCGTCACCACAGCCATCGGAAAACGGCCGCGTCATAAAAGTTGGACTCCCGGAAAAGAAACAAGTTTTCCTCGTAAACATTTATTCTCCGCTGTCGCACACAAATTCGAAGCGCCCCCACCTCCATTCCTTTTATAATTCCTGCGAGAAGCATAACCCCCACCCCCATCATCGGATGTAAAACTCGCAAGTTTTGTACCCGGCTAATATGTAAACGAGGTCAGTGACGTCATCGCCATCTCATTTTTATGGGGGCTTGTGTTTAAAGGGTATAAAAGGGCCTCTTCTTCATCCCCGTTTAGCCGCACCAAAAGGAAGTGACGTCCTCAGCGGCGCCTGATTTACGAGCTTCCAGTTTATGCGCGTCGTAGCACCAGCTGATGCGCATAAATAACGGGGCTTTAAATAAAGATAAAATTAAGGGGGTTTGTTTTTCCTAACTTGTCTATTTATTATTATAGCCAACGCACACAAACGGATAAGCGCCTTAATTCCGAACGCGGAACTGAACGGAGATAAAAAAAATAAAATAAAATAAAGCCAAAGCGAGAGAGCCAAGGCAGCGACTTTCAATAGGAATTCTTTTTTTTAAGTAAATCCTTAGGCAGCTTCAAGGAAACTTTTTAAACTTTTCTCTTAATATGTTTTCTGTCAACTAAAATGAAATTAAAGCTACAGAGTGGAAAATCCAAGAGAACTCGCAATTATAATGAAACTCAAATTCGTCATAACCTAAACACCACTGAGGGCAAAGAACTCATTTCATCAGGTGGCGACGGTTAATTTTCTAGACATTAATCTCTTCTCATCCATGATGAATTAAGGCAATTTACTTGCTCGAAAGCGTATTGCATTTGTTTGCAAGATTTATGTTAACTGTTAGGCTCCCCGGAAGCTTTTCATGAAGCTTAATTTGGAAAGCAAAATTTAAACTTCTTAAAAATTTATTTTCTAAAAGCTATTCTATTACTGTCAAACTTATATACTGAAAACACTGCGATATGAAATTCCTTACAAATATAAAATGACCTCGTGCCATTCAACAATAATCCCTTGATCCCATAGATATTGGCTTAGTTCACATAAACATCTTATTACTTGGCTCTGAAATCAGGATCTATAACGAATGGGCGAAAATACGGAAATGACTATTTATGATATTGCCTATTGCATGATATGGAAAATGAGACGTTTTTTCGTATCAGGTGACCAAAAAAGTTCTATAGCTTTTCCAAATGAAAACATCAAGACACAGTAGACGTATGGTAAAAAGGACTTTACTCAACGAAATATTCGATAACTTTTCCCTAATGTGATACCGTGTCGGTAAAATCTCCTGTCTTTACAAGCAAAAAAACCAAGCCACCTCAGATTTAATCTTTGCATCATCATGGAACTGTCTCGTTCACACGTGGATGTACAGAGTACGGAATAGGTGATAAACGCTTGGTGAAATATAAAGTTGTAAGCGGCAGCAGTTCCCACTCCAGAGCGGTAATCGCATTATGGGCAGTTTTCGCATTGATGTGGAACTGTCCTGCAAGAACAGCACCTTTTCCCCTGTTCACACACATTCGTAATGATTTATCCTTGCGCACATAAGCTGATGCCCACCAGACATAGCACGGGAACGGAATTTTTGGAAACAAATTTGTGTGGTACGTTTTGTTAGTGGATCGCTTCCTCAGAAGCCTCTGTGCTGAATTTGAATTCGATTAACAAACGGACTCGACAGGTATTACGAAAATCCTGTCCTACACCAAACCGAACACTGAGAAATTTCTCGGGAAATAAGCCTGATATAGAGCTTCCGATGCAAATGCTTGCAACAACTATACAAATGCATGCGCGATTATTTGAATTCTTGCAGCAAACCCCAACGAAAAGCGACAGATCTCCATGAATATACGTGCTATTCTCATACAAATGAACACAGAAAAGTAAAACAAGCCTCTTAAGCGTATGCTACAGGTATAATGCATTTCAAGCATTATTTTTTACAGGGTGATTCCAAACATTATTTTTTTGGGTCACTTATTTGCTGGTCCCTTATTTGCCTTCGGGAGAAAACCTTCGCTGAAATATATGAGGTGTAACATCCTTTTTACACTCCTGAAATTTCAGGATAACTCGTCATGTATTTTTCTAGATATTCAACAAAACGTCTAAAATCGAAAGTGTCCGATTACTTTTGGCTAAATGGTGTATACGACGTCCATCAGAAAAGTATCCATCAAAATGAGACATTTATTGAAAAAATACAAAAAACATTGTACCTTTCAATTCCCAAGGCATGTTGAGACCTCAGATGTGCTACTTATTGTAGATCCCAGAACGCTGAATACTTTCCAAAGATTCTCGTACCACATTTTTATTTGTGCTATTACCCTGTGTACATAGCTTCCGAAAGTCTACCAAATCATGTTCACGTGAAGTAATGTGCAAAACGCCAAAAGTTAGCGCAGATCCATTGCTCCTTGCTCAGTTATTTTGAATGCGACGGCCACACATGTTCATTCAACGGCATTTAGTCAGTGAAGTCGCCATAATTCATGTATGCGCATTCCAGTCCATCCATGTGGCGCAAACCGTTCTCGTTATATTAAAAATGGCTGGATAATTTTCAGATAGGGCGCGTGTTGTGATCATGGGATTGCACCAAGCCAGTTTAACTGCCCATTCTAAAGGACTTTATAGCGATTTACACTTGACGAAGCGAGGAAGACCCGCCTAATCATCTTATAATATACCCTTGCTTGCTGTATGCAAATGGCCACTTTAAAAAAGAAAAAAAAATCTTCTTTGTTGTCTGATAAGAAGACGGTTAAATTAAAGTATAAAAAATTACCAACACATTTGGATGCTTAAGTTCAAAAAAATAAAACCTTTTTTAAAAAAAAGTACACGTGTATGATAGGAAAGCTGCCCGAAGGTGTAGCGAGCGCTGCAAAGAAGCCGACCTAAGCAGTGCAGTGAAACCACCCTTCGCATTGAAAGACGTCCGATTTAGAAATGATTACGTCCATTCATTCTATAAAAAAGGAATTTAAATAAAAACCAAATGAGCCCACTGGAGTCATAAATTTCAAAACGACAACTTTTATACGAGGCCGAAGGTTTCAGGATTAAAATTCAATTCGAAGACCGCTTACCTTACAATTCCAGCAATAAGAACTTCACCTTCGAATTCTGCGTGTCAAACAAATAAAAGATATGGGGAAGAAAATGAGGGTAAAGGTGATTTATTCGATTTGTCGATCACTTCATCCGTATGCTGACCACCAGCAGAGGGGTAGGGGAAAACGAGGGCGAGGGGGTTACCATTTTTTGCTCGTTCAGCAAACCAAGAAGCAGGGCAATATGGTGAACGGTGAAATCAGCGATCGAACGACCTCGAGGACAATTTAAGAGCCATGATCACGTACTACAACCGCCTTGTCAACGGCACCGAGGGATGAAATGAAAAGGAAATTCCCGTTGGTTTCCAGCATTTCTCTCTCATCCGTCACGTATTCTCAGTCCGATGCTTTATTGCACCTCGGTGGGTGTCCGACCGAAGAATGCAAAACGATCCCGGCAGGACACTTCCAGCTCAGCAGAAGAGAAGTTCCCCCAAAGTACACAAGACTCGAGTGAACCACTTCTGACGATAAAAGGACTTAAACATCTTAGTTTGTGTCTGTGTCTGTCCGATCCACCTTACTTTCCAAATATCATGCAGAGTAATGAAATGCTTCAGCAATTTTAAATAACTTACCAAATATTCCGTATATGTAACTAGGAGTGTCTGCAAGTAAAGTCAATTAAAGTACCTTAAAGCTGTGTATCCCATTAAAATGGGCATAACTATAATTTTACGGACGACTATTGAAACGACAATGGAACGGTTTCTCGTTGGCACTTGATTCCAGAGGATTTCATTTTCCTTTCGCTCTCTCTCTCTCTCTCTCTCTCTCTCCCTCCCTCTCCTAATAAGCTCCGCAAAGAGTCTTAGACGACCCTTCAAAGAAAGCTGCTTTCCCTCTCCAAATTATCTTTTGTGAACTGCTCAAAACTGCAATTTTTATCTTGAAAATAAAGCCTTTCAAGAACTCCTGCTGAAATGTAGTTTTCGCAACAGATCTCCCTCAAGTGCTTTATAATTTATTTTCAATAACGGCGACCGGAATAACCAGAATAACAGCTTCCCAAACCTTTTCAATGCAATTACAAATTAGGACGGCCGATCTTCATTTACAATTTAGATTAAGTACAGGAAAACAAGTATATTAAAAATTCTAAATGAAACTTAAAAATGTCAGATTTTACGTAAAAATATATTTACAATAAATTTACTTAAATAAATTATATACTATAAAAATAATTTCTGTATCTGTGAGTTTGTGCGCGTTTAAATGCCTAACAGCATTGCTAAGGAGAAATAGTGAATGAAAAACAAAACCCAGTATTCAACAATACGAAATCACTTAATGAAAGAGTCTTCTGGTGAGTAAGGTAGGTGGGGAAGAATGCTCATCAAATTCTTGTGTGTTCAATGAACGGTGGGCGGGCACGTTATCGTGAAGAAGAACCCAGTAGAACTGAATTGACAGTGTGACCCACTGGCACGAATTCTTTATGCAACGTCAAAAAATGAAAAATCGCAATAAAACGGCATCTATACAGACGAGAACTGCTTCATTCACGATATATTTCATACCCTAGCTCTGAAAACAAGTACCTACTACCATCCGTCGGCGTGCAATGAAACTATTTCACGTTTCGGTTATACAGCTCCATCCAGGAAGCATATTTGTAGTAATTATATGATCTAGGCAACAGTGGGTGAAGGCTATGGTGACAAAAATTAGAAACGTCCACATAACCCATCAAACCGATAGATTTTTGACTTTAATACTATGTATAAAAAGCTACACATAAAACAAAATTGCTTTTTGAAGGTACCAAACCAATCTCACAATTTCTCAAGATTTCCTTATCTGCAACTAGTGACCATGTAAAAGCACAAGTGGGTGTATAATAAATGAAACAAGCACCTCATTTCACTTTATTTTTTATATGATATAAGAGCTATATGATACCTTTCGATCGATTTTGGCTCTGCTCAACCTAGTGATCTATCTAATAATAAACGACATCTCTCCTATGGTCCTCCCATTTAATGACTTTCCATGTTTGTTGTTTTTCCTCTTTTCCTCAATCTCGGTCGTCTTCCACTTCAATCTTATCTCGTCCAAGTGTGTAAAGAGCGATGCCAGTGACCAAAACATTTGTCGACCGAAATGTTTCGAGATAAGACAAAAGAAGAGGGGAATTAAAGAACTTCCCTTCACCATCCACATATATAAACACACAATTCTAAAATTATTTCAGATAACGAGAGCAATATGCGACGAAAACAAATATAAAGAGGAATGTTTTTTTCTTTCCTTCTTTATTTCTTCAACTTGAGCGAATAAGAACTTAATTCGAAAAAAATAATTTGTAAACTCTTACAGCTTGTTTAGTTAAACTCTCGGTGAATCATAAAATAAAAATTACGACCTTTTATTGAAAAATAGCAACAACTTCAGACTAAACTTTTATCTTTGAAAGTAACTTCTACTCTACTGTCCTTCTTGTTGTTTTTCTCCAAACTTATTTCCAAAACTTTTTTTAATTCAATAAAGAGATCTCGTTCAAATAAACATTTTACATAATGGAAAATAAATAAAGTATGAAAATCTTCCGCATTCTTTCGTACTGGCTCTTATCCTCAATTCCCCATTGCCTACCGAAAGCAATTTGTTTACAAACGATCTTACAAGATTCTCCAGAAAAACAAATTCGATGGAATTTGACAGTAGTATGAGAATAACGGAAAAGGGAGCTATAAAATAACCTTTAAAGCAAATTAAACCTCCTCGTTGTTCTATGCAGGTTTCTTTTCGGTTCAATAAATCGTCATAAATAAATTCTCAAGGTCCAAACTAAAACAATGAATTCGAATATGGAAGATCAAAAGAGTCTTCGAAGTGTATATCCTTAATCTTGTTTAATAGAGAGATACCCTTCTAATGTCATTCTTAAAAAATAACAATTCAAAAACATCAGCAAAAGCAAAAAACAAGTAAAAAAAATATTAACGCAAATAACAAAATATATGCGTAACTCAATCAACATAACCACAATCTGTGCACCTCTTGCCTGAGAGGAAACCTTACCTTGAAGGATAATCGAATTAAGATGTTTTCGATAATCACGAATAAATGTTATTTTTTGCTTTTCCGTTTCAAAATTGTATTAAAAGTTCCCTTTTAGGCTGTCATTTCTAATTAGTGAGCACCGCCGGAAACTCTTGCCCTCCTATTAATATAAATTTCTTCATCAGTTTCAAACGATCGAACTCTCTTAGTTGAATTAGAACTTATCTTCTAGTTCCCAATCGATTTCCTTTTGTTTTGTTTTTCTCGTCTAAGAAGAAGAAGGAGCAAGAGGAAATGATACAGATAAAATCGAGTTATATGTGATGCGACAGCTGCTATTTCTGCTCAGAGAAAAACAAGCAACTTCAATGTGGTATATAACTCCAATTCCTGGAATCGGACCGAGATGTCAAAGTAAAAACAACTTTTCTCGTTACAACTTTTGTTACAGTTACTCAATTTTTTTCATGTGAAAGTTACTATTAAATTTGACAACTTTTATTCTGAGACTGATATTCCATATGCACAACTTTTTATATTTGTTTTCGTTTTAGCCCAACCACTCTGAGAAAGTGGCTTTACTCTCAGGAGCAACGATTTACTACAATTCAGTTTTTTTTGTGTGAGACTGACAGCAGATAACGCACAAAAGAGATTGCACAAATCTATATGAAGAATATTCCTACATCTTATCATTAAAATATACAAATTATGGTTGTAAGATATCAAAACACAAATAGGAGTGAAATTGATAATTCAATAAACGAAGGATGTAGAAAATTCTTAAAGTGTGGAGCAAAAAGTCGCCGACCATAATTTTACTATCAACTCAATTCTTTTGTAAAAAGGAATATTTTTTGGCATTTAAAAATCTCCTTAGATATTTTATCCGCCTAATTAATGGTATTATACTAGGCCAAATGCTTGAAAGGAACACAATCATTTTGAAAGTTCAAAACATATCAGGTCGTTGCATATCAAATGTCGGATTGCAGAGGTCATCTTTAATGGCCCTCTAGAAAAGACACCTTCACAACAACTCCCATTGCAATTCAAACATTGTTGCCAAAGATTTGGCAGCTTCTCGAGCCCTCTCCGATAGAATCCATGGTCACGGGACTCAATAAACTCCCTGAATGCGTTTTCGACGTCTGCTTAGGTTAGGAACGTTTTCCTCCGGAGAAAATTGTCCAGGCTCTGAAAAAGATGGTAGTCGGTAGGGGAGAGGTCCGGAGAGTACGGGGTGTGTGGAAGCACCTCGTAGCCCAGAGCCTGTAGCGCCTGCACAGTCGTTCGTGCAACGTGCGGACGCGCGTTGTCATGCAGCAGAAGGACGCCTTTGCGATGCACACGTGCAGGTTTTTGCTGACAGTTTTGTGTGCATACGATGCAGTTCACGACAATAGGTCGCAGCGGTGATCGTCTTCCCCTGCCGTAGGACGCTGTAATGCACTACACCACGGATGTTCCACCAAACTGTAACCATGAGCTTCCTGGGGTGCAACGGGGGTTTAGGGAACTGCTGACCGTTTCCTATTGTCCTATAGGAGTCACTTCTCGTCGCAGGTGACCATGCGATCAAGAATCCCCGCTTCTTCATGGCGCAAAAGCAATTCCGTACACACCTCCAACCGACGCTCTTTTTGGTTTTCCGTAAGTTCACGTGGGACCAATTTGTCCTACTTTTTCACCTTGCCGATGGTCCTAAGTCAGTCTACTGAGAGTCGTCGCTGATACAGCATGATCCCCTGCAAGGTTCCGAACAGTTTTTGACGGGTCCTCTTCCACAGATCGCTTCAGAACAGCGTCATTCAACACGTTGGGTGGTCTGCCGCGTGGCTCATTTGCCAGGTCCGTCACTCCCGCCCGGAATTTTCGGAACCAACGTTGGACAGTACGTTCGTTTATGGTGCCTACACCGAATACCTTATTGATGTTTTGAGAGGCGTTGGATGCAGTGTGATTCAACCTGAACTCGTAATGCATTATCACCAGGGTTGCCAGTTCGATCTCGAACGCCACCTACCGTCCCCTAATATTCCACTAAATTTCTTCAGATTCCACCTAATTTGTCAAGATTCTTCTTAAATTAGTGCTGGGTTGTTGTTTTTGATGATTTAAATTTAGTTTACATATAACATATCATAAACTTGGAAAATTATACAAAAGTTATACAAAAAACAAAACAAAACGCAAACAACAAAAGAAAACAACCAATACAAACTTTCTTCTTAGCTTAGCTCTACAAAAGCCAAACAACACCCCCCCCCTTTCCTACCTCACCGGATAAAACAGTAGTCCGGTTATAAGAGCAAGGCGTAAAACCTCACAAAAATCACAGAAAGCAACACAAGGAAAGGAAAGTAAAAACTCCATAATGCCCATCTTGGTTGTGTCAAAAATACAAAAAATATCGTCGACATATCTATGCCTCACAGAGGGGAAGTAGTTAAACCAGGTGACAGCCAAATTTTTGCCTAGTTAACGAAGGCAATGGTAGTTTGGAAGGATTTATATTGGCTATGGTCGAAATTATGGCAACAGCATGTTTATTTATTTTTTTCACTGATTCCACCTAATTTCACCAAACAGGCAATTCCACTTACATGCTCACCTAAAGTATCCAAATTCCACTTATTTGGTGGAATTCCACCTAATCTGGCAACCCTGATTATCACACGTAATTCGTATGAAGTCATGACTATCTTCGCTTGGGTTCAAACGCTATTAAGTATCATCGCAGACATACAAATTTCAGGCAGCTGGTCGCTGATAGGTTTATCTCTGGGAATGTATCACTTTGTTATGGATACTTGGTACTAAACGTGGAAACCGTCCTGAAGCGCGGAACCCACCTCGAAATCCGACATTTGATATGCAACGACCTGATATTAATTAAATTTTAGCTTGGAAGAAATTTTATAAACTGGAAAAAAATATTCAAAAAATATTTCATAAAGCCAGTCTTATATAACAGAAAAATTATATAACAGGGTATTATACAGAGTGATCCAAAATTCGCGCACATCAAAATTCGATTGTCTATAAATAGTGTAATAGTTGAAAAATTTCATCGGCTGCTTTGAAACTTTTTTAATTTGAATACATGTTGCAAAAATATACATGTGTTGTGTAAATATTATACCAAACAGTATTAAATAGTATTACTTAATGTCGTCTGGTTTTTATTACTATTTCGATGTGCGCTACTTCTGGATCACTCTGTATAATATTGATTACAACCAAAAATAAAAACGAAAAATAACACTGGTCAACAACATTTTTGCTATTGGGGAAAATATAGGTGTTCTAAACTAATTTGAGCGTGCTGATTCCAAATATGAACTCTAAATTTGTCTATCACGTCAGAATCTCGAGTTATAGTAACAACAAATGTCTGGATGGCTGATACAAGCCCGTTTACTTCTATTCATGGTGATCCTAAAAAATTTTTAACAAGTATTAAGCATCATAATTAATTACAAGTAATCACTATAGTAGTTACCGTATAATGTTTAAAGGTACAAAAACAGCAGGGTGGCAATAACTCTACATCCTGACGTGATAGAAAAATTTGGAGTTCACATTTGGAATCAGCACACCCAAATTAATCTAGAATTTTTAGTAGCTGACAAAAAGTTTTTTGTTAACCAGTATAATTAATGATCCTTCGAACCGTATTTGATATGAGAAGGCCTATTTGAAAAAACTCTAAATAAAACTAAATTATATCAGATCTACCGGAAAAAAGTAGAAAATAGATAATTGAGGAATGATGGCGATGTTGCAATGACAACGATCAAAATGGTTCCGAATTGCAATGATTTCTCAATAAAACTTTCACTTTTTTATTTTATCATTCTTTGATACTAACGATTTTGTTCTGAATTATCATATTTGAGGTTCCAAAATACTTTGACAAACATGGTAGTCACTTCAATCTTTATTTGGGTTAAGATAACACAGATAAAGATCTAAATGACCACTATGTTTAAGCATCTACGAGCCTAAGAACTATTCAGGTACTTTTGCAATTCGGATCCATTTTGATTTGACCTTTTTTTTTTTTTTTTTGTTTGCTCAAACAATTCCTAGAAACATTAGTCAAGCTAAGGACGCCTTATACGGGACACACAGTGTAAATTACATAGTTCTATATAGTGTTTCCATCGAGACGAGAACATATTGGAACATAGTGCTATATCTCGTCTCGTAGAACCACTATAAGCAATATGCTCGTGTTTCTCGTCTCGTCTCGTGGAACCACTAGTTCTATATAGTTGAAAGATTGTTAATAGACTGATAAACAGAAAAATAATTCCAGTTTTCTTGTGTTTTATGGAATATTTTGGAATATTCTTATTGATTTCTTGGCCAATTTCAAATGTTTTTATAAAAGGCTCATATATTAACATTCAATATAATAATACAAGATTATTCAAAAGGAACGGTGCAAAAGTAAAGCTAATTTTGACAAAATATTATAGTTTCGTGTGTGTGTGTGTGTGTGTGTGTGTGTGTGTGTGTGTGTGTTTGTGTCTATGTGTGTGTCTTTGTGTGTGTAGTTCGCGACCACCTGCATGCCAGCCGTGCCGGGAATCATGATTTGCGATTCTGCTGAAGCCTTCGCGATGATCCGATTTAACATCTTGCGATTTCTTTTCATGGGGATACGTCAAGTATGTCCCCCATTAACACAGCAACTGGACGATTTGAAGTAACTCTGGTGCAGTGGAGCCATGGGCGCAGCGAAGAGGGGGGGGGGGGGGCACTTGATTAATCTAAATACGAGGAACACATTAGATTATTGGGGTATTGGCTTTATTCTGCAAAGATGGAGATGATATTTAATATACTTTTCCACATAATTTTCTCAATATGTATTTGGCTTGTCCCCCCCCCCCAAAAAAAAATAAGGGGCGCTCCCACGAGTGGAGGTGATAACCGAGGATATGTTGACACGCTTCTGGGAGGAATTGGACTACCGTTTTAGACATCTGCCGAATCAACCAGTGTGGTCATATCCAACAACTGTAATGTCCACATGAAACTTATGAAGTTCTTCTATTTTTTTTATATCAATATGGTTTTCTTATGTCAGTTGAATAAAATAATAAGTCAACTTTACTTTTGCATCAGCCATTTTGAATAATCTGAATATGTCGATTTACTTTTATTTACAAATTGTGTGTGTCTGATATTCTATAAGTAAACCGCGTATATACCTTTCCAGACAATCAATACCTATAAGAATCGTAGCTACTTAATGAACCCAAACCGCAATCTAAGCAAGCATCTCTTTAAAAACAGGCAAACGCCAAGCGAAGAAAGTAAAAGGCGGCAGAAAGGTATTTTCAGCGGGAGAGGGAATCAAAGAGAAGCGGTACATCTGGCAAAGAATAAGAAATTATTTGAAGATTCTTTTCTCGTTCCAGGTTTCCTTCTTAAGAAGCAAAAAAAAATAGAGAAAAAAAAAACTAAACAAGCTTCCATTCTCCACTCAAAATCTAACCATAAAAAAGAATAAGTAAAAAAAAACCTCCTCCCTCCCTCTACCATTAATGACGCGTCTGCGATTCCCTATCTTCTTTTCTCCATTCCTATCCACTTAAGAATTCTCCCATATCAACCACCCACCCCTTCAAGTTTTCCTTCTACAATCAGTCGAAGGCAGCTGCGTCCTAAGTGGGGGATTTGGTCGATCTGCTTTTGTCGTTTCCACGTCTCTCTTGATTGGATTTTCAACAGAAAGTCCTGGACGAGCATGAACACGCATGCGCTCAGCGCATTATCTTCGTCCTTCACAAACACCAAACACTCATCCCGATTCTCTTCTCTCTCTCTTCAATTTCTTCGCCCCCCCCCCCCCCCACCGCCGCCCCATCTCTTGGCGTTTTCTTCTGATTCTCTTCAGCGAAATTCGACACGCTTTATCGTAGGCACACGTTCTCATATTCCCCCTTATCATTTTCATCTCCTAATTCCTGCTTCACACGGCACAAAAATCATTCATTATTCATTGCATTGATCCAGGTGAACCCAGATTGACGCATGTCAAGGTAGGAATGGCAAGGATAACCAATCAGAAGGGTCAACACGAAATGAATTTTATACAACCAATCAATGCAAATTTCATCATCATCATCATCATCACCATTATCACAAGGCATTAAACAAGCGTCAAAAACCAATCCTTACAACCCGAGCACAACAGCGCGTCTTAATCGAAAAGTCGAGTGTGGTATTTGCTATCGGCGCAGAAGTAATGAGAAAATATTCAAACCCTGCTCCAAAAAATTACCAATTCAATTTCAGCCGATTCTGTGCCGGAAACCTTTCAGGAAAATCAATCACAAAACTTTAATCTTCTGTCGCCCCATGCCTGTACATAGTGGGAGAGAGGCAAAAGTTTATTCCAAAATGGTACGAACACTTTCCAGCGAAATGAATGAGAGCAAATCCAACTACAGCTACTTCAAATGGACTTGGAAAGCCATTTTGAACCGCGTTTGTACTTTAAAACGCCATAAAAATTGAAATAACTGCACAACCCCCTCGCTAAAATAACGAAAGTACTCGTTTCATATTAAGCTCACGATATAATTAAAAACAAATGAATACAACATGGATTAAATATTTTAGAGGTGCATTTTCAGAATTTCTGCGCAATTTCCGGTTCTCGGAAATTTTAAAAGCGTTTATAATTCTAATAGCATCCTAATAATAACAGTCTACTTTTCTGTCAATTAGAATTAGACTTTGTATTAAAAAACTAATGCAGGTACTGATTATAAGTTCAGCTACTGAAAACGATTTTGAGGGAATATGTTAAAGTCCCTTTATGAAGCTTCGTTTCGTCTACCTGCTACAGATGGCCTTCTACATAAGCAAGTCGTAAAACGATTTCCGAATGTGTTTAAAAGACATAAGAATTTTAGTTCAGCTGTAAAAACATGTAAATGTCGAATAAATATCGAAAAAAATGTTTAAATTTCTGCATTTGCTTACGGGTTATGATTTTTTGACAAATATCTCGGAAAAAGTTGATTTTCTAGAATATTTTATTTTGAAAATGGAACATAATCTACTTAAATAAAGAAGAAAATTTGTTTGTGTGTTTGTTTCTTATACAAATCTACAGTTTTTAAGATCTTGAAGAAATTTTGCACACATGACGTTCAAAGCAAGAGAAAGGTCAATGTCTACACGAGATTTCGAAAAAAATAATAATTATCGATAATAATCGGTATTCAAAATCTCCTCAGAGAGCAGCGCATACAAATAGAAGGTTACCTCGCCAACTATCTCATCAAAAATACGCACGAATCAACAACATATCTAATAATGGCCAACAATGCAAGGCAAAGTTTGTCCCAACAATCGGCCGGTCGTGTTTTCATGCGGGCTGATGAAATTAATAGTTGTTTTAAGGGGGTTTTTTTTGAGGGGGAGATAAACATTGTTGTGTTGGAAACCGATGTGCTGATGATGCAATAATACTTTCATGATGCAATGATAGAAGTTTTCCAAGAATTATTAACAATGAGCAGAAGCCAGTATAGCAGACGATATAGATAAGGCAAAGGAGTCTCCCTTCAGCTCCC
>JAHWFO010009247.1:1183320-1250278 GCA_023313115.1 Rhysida immarginata | reverse complement strand
TATAGCAGACGATATAGATAAGGCAAAGGAGTCTCCCTTCAGCTCCCTATTAAACGTTCAGACGATTGGCAAAAGTTTGTATGGAACACTTGTACAGTGTAAAACGCGACTGCAACTCACTCCTCCTCCTCCTCCTCCTCCTCCTCTCCCAGTGGGTTGGTTAATATAAGGTCATAACCGATAAACAAAGCATACATCAACTGGATCTTTCAAACCAAGATAAACGATAAGCATATTGTGTTGTGCTTTTTAATAATCGATCGAAGGATGCATATTAATTCATACCTATCGACATACCACCGAAGAAAAGAACGACATTGGTCAGAGAAACCCTGCAGCTAAAAGACAAAAAAGCTATCCGGGCGTCGTAAACACCGGAACAACGGGAGCTGCGTCTACAACAGAGCCATATGAGAGCTTCTAAATCAAGGGCAAGGGAAACTTTGGAGGAAGGAGAGCCTCGTCTACAGCAGAAGCGTAAGAGAGCTTTGAGGGAAATGTCTGTGGAAAGAGCTTCGTCTACAGCAGGAGCATATGAAAGCTTCGTCAAGGGCAAGGGAAACATCAGAGGAAAGAGCTTGTGTATACAATAAGTTTGACGTAGAATGGAAGAATCAAATGTGGTGAATCGACATTTTGATCTAAAATTAGGGGCATTTAATTACAACTCGGATTACGATTACTATAATCACCCTAAAAACCTAATAATTTTGTATGTAACCACTGTCAGGGGAAGAAATAAATGCGAACCACCGGGAATGTCTTGCTCCAATATAAATGCATTTTGATTCATTCCGATAGCGTAATTAGGTTTCGAGTAATTCAAGGGCAAATTTAAAATTAGTTCCTTCCTGCAACATCTTCATACGCATCTATTCAATTTTTTTTCTTAATCCCGTAATCCTTCCCACCTTCTTGAAAAACAGTGTACCATCAACTTTGTAGTAAAAGCTTGGATATATGAGGCGTTACCCAAAATTTCCCGAAATTGTTTTATTCTGACCGAACCGTAAGAGGTACAAAATTTTGCCGATAGATGGAGTTAGGGGTACGTCTCAGCTCTAATTGTACCAAGCCGTGTCATCCTATGTCCACGTGATTTTGAGTTTGAGCTGTTTTGTCACTCTTTGTGTTGGTCGTATTGCGATTCTTGATATTAAGGCTGAAGAAAACTGCTGCTGAAACCCACAGTGTTGAAGGAAGCTTTTGGTGAACAAGTCTTAGGCCAAACCCGAACATTTGAGTGGTTTAAGAGTTTCAAAGAGGGTCGGGAGTCTGTGGAAGACGACAAGCATGCTGGTCGACCGTCAATAAGCACAACTCTGGAAATGATCACGAAAGTGCGTGACGTGATCCGAGAGGACCGAAGTCAGACCATCCACGATGTTTGTGATCGCCTTGAATTGTCATACGAGACGTTTTGAGACGATTGAGGGAAAACATTAGGCACTAAAGGCTAGAAAAGTGGAAGAAGAAAGACTGGCTACTCCATCACGACAAGGCTCCGACGCACACATTGCTCGCTGTGAGGGACTTCCTCAACATAAAGAACATGATCGCTGTCCCCTGGCACCCTGCGATTTCTACAGCTTCCGAAAATTGAAATTGCGGTTAAAAGGCGGCGATTTAACTTCATTGAAGTGATCCAAGCGTAATCGCAGCAGGTGTTAAACACGCTCCAAACTGGGAACTTCCAGGAGTGCTTCCAGGAGTGGAAACATCGCTGGAAGCGATGTTTAGATGCCCAAGGAGACTACTTTGAAGGTGACGGTGGAAATTAAAAGTTCCGCATTTTATAGAGGTACATTTCGGGAAATTTTGGGTAGCACCTCTTAAATAAAATTGCCCGTGCCTCAAGTTGGCCTGAGGGTCAGCGCATTCGAACCACGGCTGAGAGCTTTGGGGTTCGAGTTCTAATACCAAAAACTATAACATACTTTTTTTTTATATACACGAAACAGTTGCAGGTGTTTAAGTGAAGCCTCTTCACTCTATACAAAGACCGGACAACGCCGGGTACCCCATATTTTTTCAAAGGAAAATAGGTTAACAATTTCTAACAGTCACGTGAATGTTTGATCGATTTCAAAGACATCAACATCCGTTAAGCTGAAGTAAGCTCTTGTATCGATTAGCGAAAACAGAATTTGAAAAAGTTAAACTATTTCCTAGAAATCGTATAATATTACGATATATATAGATATGCAAACAGTGAAATGAATACAGGCTTTTCAGCATAAAATAAATTGTGTATGCTTTCATGTCCATCCATTTCATATCTCTTTTGCAATTCTTTTTCCGTTATGAAAGATATTGTCCTGGAACGACTGCATCCCATTAACTCGCCTAATTCATTCGCTTTCCTTTAGAATGCCTTATTCATTCATATCTCCTTATTCATCCTATTAAATAGATTTATTCATTCGTCTGCAAGCTTTCCAACAATCGCACTTGTGCACACGAAGTCCAACCGCGCAAAAAAGAAAAATGAAATCATGTGTGCATAAATGATTTAACCAACGGCGCGTGTATTATTCTCCCCATAGCTAGAAAGTTTCTAGTCCTTTCTAACCAAAATTACACTGGCAGCCACAAAGGGCAAGAGATAAAACATTGGTGCAAAGTAATATAAGAATTATTTAGAGATATGCATTTCATCTTCAAAACTGAAGTATTTTGCTTAATATGTAAATAGTTAAATTAAAGGAATTAAGTAGTTAATAAAAAAAATTTAAAGTCACCAAAGTCTTGTTAGATGTGACTTTCTATCAAATTCTTGATATTAAATTATTAAATTATAATCTAAACAACCCGCGGGTTGCCCCCAACAGGCCGAAGCCCAACACGGGGTTTTCATATTATAATAAAGGACAATCACAAACATCCATGCCCCAAGCGGGATTCGAACCCGCGACTTGCTGGTTGCGAGAGCGATAAGACCTGCGCCTCAGCGCTCTCGGCCAACAAGCCTTCACATATTGATTGCAGGAATCACAAACATCATCAATATGTGAAGACCGCTCATGATTAATATGTAATGAAACAAGGAATTGGAGAATGTTTTCTTGTTAGTTAAATATTTATCTTTTTTAAAAACAGCCATATTCGTATGACAAAAACACTATGTATTGGCGATGATCCTTCTCAGATGCTTAAAATAATTTTAAGTAAAATTTTAAATTAAAAGAAAACTCCACCCAATACCTCTGACATTACATTGGTCAACAACTAACGTCCGTTTAATGATCAATACTTCTAACATTACTGCTATCATTTTGATGACTTTAATTAAATCCTTATTTACTTAAATCCTTTAATTTAATTATTTATTAGGAGCTTTAGCATAAAAGCTATTTATAAGAATGCGCCCTTGGTCTGTACGTTTATCCGGCCGTCCGTCCGCCGTTTGCACGATAACTTGAAAACGGATTAACTTTTTCAAATTCTGTTTTCAGAAATATGACTATCAAAGTCTTAGCTCGGCCGTATCTAATTTTCAGAATTTTTCGTGGACCCCTTCAAGTCGAATTCACGTGCTAAAACAGTGTGTGTAAAGAATTCAAAGATACTGGCATGTCATATAACAATCGATTTATCAAGAAGGAATACATTGTTACTTTCTCTTCATCTTTTAAGCATTACTGACATCGGCGTGCGCACGTGAAATCGCTTTGTCGACGCACGATTGCTCAAGTGCTCATAATCTATAAGTTTATTAAGTAGCGGAAAAATGGAGCTACTTATTGGTTTTATTTTACACACGATTTGAATCACCCTTCATCATTTCTACATTTTTTGAGGTAGAAGGTTGAAATTCGGAATTTAGCTTACTATGAGCATATGCACCTTCACTATTTATTTTGGTTTTGATTAGCCCACTAAGGTCGGAGTTTTGGGGGTAAAAATTAGAGGAGACCAAAAGGTTTAGGTGTATTTATGCTTATAAAGGAGTGAAATTCGGTATGAAGATTCCTATAAGCAAAATCTCCATTATATGAAGATTTTTTTTCCCGAGGTATCCATGCCTTCCCGACTCGGTGGCGGAAATGCATCGAAAAGATGGGGACTACATTGAAAAATAATGTACCAAGTCTGTCTGTAATAAAGGAGCTGTAAAAAAATATTTCCGGTTTTCATTTGACTGACCCTCGTAAGTAGAATAAATCCCCGTCCCCTTCATAATTCTACATTTTTTTGAGGTAGAAGGTTGAAATTCGGTAGCTTACTATGAGCATGTCCATCTGCACTATTTAGTTTAGTTTTGATTTGATACGGGGGTCGGAATTACGGGGGTGGGATTCAGAGAGGGTAACATATCTATGTGCTATTTAGGTACGTAAAGGCGCAAAATCCAGTATCCAGATTCCTCTAGGCAAGATCTACATTACTATGAAGTTTAGGCCCAATTGTTCCAGGGATCGGATTTGCGGGGGTGGCAATCCCTGGGTCCTTAGAACATGACACCATATGGCATGTGATATATCATACATTCGGAAATGATGAGAAAGGAAAGAAGATACCAGGTTTTTTACATTTTTTTACATATTACGTTCGAGAAAATCAATTTATTGATTAAAAAAAACTTGGGGAGAGGTAAAAAGTGCAGATGAAGGCGAGAGGTAAAAACTTGCCTTATCCTACTCGGGATTAATTTTTTTTTAATAAACGTATAAATGTATTTCTGCTTCACTGCTAAAGCTCCTCCTTGGAATGTTTACAAGATTTTATTTACATATCACATTATATCATATTATACAAACTACTTCATATTGTTGCTAAAGATTGTGAGTAGAACCACGGCTTTCTAGAAACTATCACGCCTGAAAATAGAAAAGATAAAACATTGTTGTTTGGACTAAGATTGTCAGGTAACTTTTTCGCTTCAGCGCCTGTTTATCTAGCTGGCCGTGGACTCTGAGCCAGGACGATAGTACTCTGATCACGTGATCACATGCCTCGGAGCATGACTCCGAGCGAATAAGTGAATGCACCCACAGTTTTTCAATCTGATGGTCTGCGCACTCCATTGTTGACCTCATTTTACTGAAGATGCGATTCTTGCCTCTTCTATTGCATGACTTTGGCTACAGCCAAGGCCTCCCATAGACAAGGCCAGCTCACTCAGATTAAAATACAAATATATATATAATTAAACATATGAACTCCTTTTAATGAAAAAATAGGAACAAAATAAAAAATAATAATAATTGATTATTAAAAGTCATCGAATGTGAAGTAAAGCAAGTAATGAAGTGATGAGAGTCTTGTGAAGATCTGGTGGAAGTAGACGAAAAACACAGGTGAAGTGAAGGTCTTGCAGAGTAATAAGCACAGGAAGAATCGCAGGAACTGATGGCGACATAAATTACAGGAAGAGGAAATCTTGTTGTTAAAAAGATCCGATAATAAAAAAGAAATTGATAATAAATTATATCAAGACCTTCACTTCACCTGTTTTTCGTCTATCTCCACCAGATCTCTACAAGACTCTCACTTCATTACTTGCTTTACTCCACATTGGGTGACTTTTAATAATCAGTTGTTTATTATTATTTTATTTCTATTTCTTTCATTAAAGGAGTTCATATGTTTATTTATATATATTATTACAACTCCTACTCTTATGCAATTATTAAAATACAAATATGTATATGCAGAAAATATATTGCAGGCAACCAATTGGTCATGTGATCTTTAGAAACCGTTAAAGACAAAATCAGAAGAGATTATCGAAAAGCGAAAACAGAATTTGAAAACGTTAAATAGTTCTCAAGAAATCATAGGACATAACGACGGATAGACAGTAAAATGGGGATTTGTTTTTAAAATATAATAAGAATCTAAAATTTTTAGAAATAATAATCATTTATATGCCTATTCTTTCTCCACTTCCCCCTTTCCTTTCCATTAATCCAAAGAAAGCAATCGCTCCCTTAGCTATTAATTTCTCGGTGTCATCGCGATGTCTTGGGGCCGTTCATCAAGCAAACCGTTCGATCCAATCAACCCCGATCCCTTCTTCCCTACCTCAGTTCCCTACAACTTGAATTGGTTCCCTGCAAGCCAAGCTCCTTCGGTCAATCAAAGGTTCCCTTCGCCAGAAATCCTGAGTGAATCGCTCCTTCTCTTTAATTCCATTTCCTTTCTTCCGAGCAAATCTCGTGGAGCGAAAGGATTGAGTAAAGAGGCAGAGCGCTTCGGTCGTTCGTCGTCCCTTCATAATTTAATCTCTTTCCCCGGCTCTGCTTACTTGGACGGATGATCTCAGGAGAAAGTTGCAGTGCTCCAGAGAAGGAAGTGACCATTTCCTTCAGGAAATCAATCGATATAGGGAGACAAACTAATTAACGCCCCCGCGTCTCCTTAATCTTTTCCAGGCCAAAACAATGTTGGAATACTGGGGGAGGAGGAGGAACTTGATTGGTCTCCGTTCACCCCTACACCCCTCCCCAATCCCGTTGTTTCGCATGGATCGCATCGTGTTTATTAGGGGAAACGTCCAAACCACCAACGCCCAAAACCGCTTTGCCTGAAAATGTGGACTTTGACAATCTTGTGGCGAGGAGAAAATGACCTCGGCAAAGCCAAGTTTTAACAGAAATGTTGAACGCATCTTCTAAATGTAATCAAATAAATGCTGAAGTCTTTCGACGAAATGCTAGATAATGATATTTCACATTCATCAATCTGATCATTCAAGTGGTCTAAACACGTTTTAGCCGTATTGGATAACTCAAGTCGAATAAGAACTGTTGCATGACATGCTGATAAACTCTCATCAGCCTTTAAATGAACCGAATGTCTAAGACTAAAAAGGCTTATTAAACTATTATTACGACAAAATATTAATTATTCAAAGAGTTTCTTTTAGACAATGCTTATGAACGTTGTGAAGAGAAGAATTCAATGCATATCTTCAAGAAAAGATTCAAAAACAGCTCAAATTTTAAACAAACTTTTCAGTTCATTCTTTAAAAAATTGCAAAAGAAATAATTGCACAAATATTTCTTAAATTGCAAAGGAATGAAACTGCTTTACGTATTTATTACAAGGTAACCCTTTGTATATAAAAAAAAACTCTCAAAATACAAGCTGTGGCAATTAAATACCGAACAGAGGTCGCTGCGTAAAATGTAAACAAATATTCAACATGTCAAGACTTGATTTGTACGAGCCATCTATCGCATTGCAGCTGCATAAAATTTTTTTTTTTAGTAGCGTAAAGAACTCATGTTCAGACACGAATTACAGCGATGAATGTGAAAAAATATGGCACAAAGGGGTTGCATTAAATTCTGCCTAAAATTGGGTAAATCGGCTACGGAAACATACCAGATGTTAAAAACTGCCTACGGGAACGATGCCCTACTCTGAACGAGTACATTGAAGTTGTTTGCTCGCTTTCGTGATGGCCGTGAAGGCCTTTCAGATGTCCGGGTCCTAGAAGACCAAATTCCATGCAAGAAACCACCGAAAAAGTTAGAAAAATCCCCACTGCTGATCGCCGAATCACAATTCGTATGCTTGCGGATGAATTGGAAATTGGGTTCTTCTTCACGATAATGCCCGGCCGCAAACTGTCATAAGTGTGAAGCAATTTCTGGCCAAACACAGCATCAAAGAGCTCCACCACCCGTTCTATTCTCCAGATTTGGCCCCTCCAGACTTTTTTCCTGTTCCCACGGATAATAAACGCGGATTTATTATGTTCCCGATTTCAAGAAGTTTCCGACATTGAGAATTCGGAAATCAAGAGAATTCCGTCCGAGGAGATTACTTTGAATCATATTAAACCGAATTTTCACTTGGACTTCCAGTTTGTGAGTATTTGTATTAGTCCGGGTATTTAACTGCCACATCTTGTATTTTCCAAAAGAAAGTCTTCGGCCCATGATTTTTCACAATAACTGGGGATAATAAATTATGACATTCTAGTTCCATACTAGAATACTCATTTCCAAAAAAGTTGGGACAGTGCAAAATATATAGAAAAAACAAAAAGGGATGATGTAACAAAACTTTCTCGCGAATACAAAATAGCAGATACGTTTATGAAATGACATAAATAAACTGTGTGCACCAAAACATTTTGTATCGTGGCCGGGACGTTCATTTTGAATGGGGGTGTTGCAACACGTTCCAAAATAGTAGGGACATACGTTGTAGAAAGCGCCCTTAGTAGTGGAACCTTCCGAATTGTTCGGGAATAATCTAGAATGATGACGTCCTACTACATTCCGTATAAATAACAGTTGCCATCCGTCGTTCAGGTAACTTATTCGGAACGATGGGTCTAGGCAAGCCAGTTAGCGAAGATCTTCGTGTTCGAATCATTCAAGAATTCACAAACAACGTTTCTCAGCGTGCAATAGCCAGAAGATTTAACCTGTCATCATCTACAGTACATAATAGTATCAAGCGCTACCGAGATAGTGGTGAGATCACAGTTCGGAAAGGCCAAGGTAGAAAACCTATTGTGAATGCTCGAGCTCTTCGGATCCTCCGACGTCACTGCGTCACGCATAGAAATGCTGCGATTACGGACATAGCCACGTGGGCCCGCGATTTCTTCGGGAAGCCATTATCGTTGAATACTGTACGCCGGTGCATCCACAAATGCAAACTTAAGTTATACTGTGCATAACAGAAGCCATACATCAACAAACGACAGCAACGTCGCCGTCTGATATGGGCTCGAGCCCATCGCAATTGGTCCCAAGCAAGCTGGAAGAACATATTGTGGTCCGATGAATCAACCTTTACGATTGTTTACGGAAATAATGGACGCCGTACACTCCGGACCAAAGACGAAAAGGATATTCCCGCGTGCTACAGGCGTTCGGTACAGAAACCACCGTCTGTCATGGTCTGGGGCTGTATTAGTGGCCATGGAATGGGAGACTTGCACATCTGCAATAGCATCGTCAATGCTGAAGCGTATATACAGATCCTGGAACAAGCTATGGTGCCATCTAAGAGGCGCCTGTTTGGACGACGTCAGTGTATATTTCAACAAGACAACGCCAGACCGCATGCAGCGCGCATAACTTCTGCATGGCTACGTCGCCAGCGCATTCGTATGTTGGATTGGCCCCCTTGCAGCCCGGATCTGTCGCCTATAGAAAACGTTTGGCGTATTATTAAACGAAAACTACGACAGCGACGACCCCGGACAGTTGAACAGCTGAAAACCTATATCCAACAGGAATGGGACAGAATTCCGATTACGGTGTTAGAAAGATTGGTGTCATCGATGCCCAGAAGATTACAGTGTGTCATCAAGAGGAGAGGTGACGCCACACCGTGGTAAACGCCGTGCTGTCCCAACTTTTTTGAGAGTGTGTTGCACGTGCCAAACAGGAAAACCACCTGTATCTTTCTTTAGGCATATAAGATATGTGATCCCATGCCTAATTTATCGTTTATCTATTGTAATGCGTTGAAATAAACGGCAATACAATAATCCAAACAAATGTGTTGGAGTTCTTCTTATATGTTGCACTGTCCCAACTTTTTTGGAAATGAGTATTGTAGTTATAGCAGTTCCTATAATCAGATGAAGACTGAGGAAATAGTCAACCAAATTTAGGGCTTATTTTTTTGGTAGAAATAGGATTAACAATTGTCGACTAATGATGATGTAACGATGTATGACGTTTCAGTAATCAGGCCTTCTGTCTAGGTGGTATCGGTCTTTCTCGTTCGCTACGGATCTAAAGCTGATGGCGTCTAACTTTTGGCTATCGAGGCCAACGAGAGACAGGCCAGGGCACTCAAAAGTCACCTGATCATCAGGGTCCGAGCAACAATGTAAACTTCATTGTCTCCATCTTGGATTTAAATAATCAGTGCTTTTTCCAATGACGTATATTAAAGATAGACTCCGAATCCTATTGTTGTAACTTGAAGCAAATTGGGAAGTTCCATGCCCAAAACTGTCATGGCCGAAAGTGAGTGAAGATTATGCAAAACACATGGCTAAACACAAGAGTAGCTGATTAATGATTCTTTCACACACCGATCACGGAGTGATAAGTTTATCTTTTCGTTTACTTTGTATTTGAAGTATTTTATATTTTATAAACAATTTTTCGATCATGGTTTCAATTTCAATTTCGTCTCGATTATCTTTCAGTTACGTATTTTCATTTTAGTTACGTATTTATGATTTATTTTTGTGGAAAATGATTCCTGATCCTTTTTCTTGTCTGTTGGTACAGTTGTACGCAGTTTAAATTAATTATTCCTCAGGCCTAAAATCTTCAAAAACAAATCAGCCAGACAGCTAATTACTGCACGGCTCACTCCTGCCCAGAACTATCATGGCTCAATTTGCTTCACTTTTTGTCGCTGTTAACAATAGGATTCGGAGTCTATCTTTAATATACGTCATTGGCTTTTTCGTTTCTAAGAAACACTGAAGGTTGGATTGTTATCGGATTCTTGAAACAATGATCAGGTGACTTCAGTGTCTTGGCCTGTCTCTCGTTGGCCTCGTGTGGCTATGCAGCCGACGAAAAAAACCCAGGCCTGGGCACTCAATCATCTGGCCATAGCAGTCTGAGAACGATCTAACCTTCATTGTTTCCAATAAACGAAATAAAACCCCACTGATTGTTAAAATCCAAGATGGAGACAATGAAGGCTGGATTGTTGCTCAGACTGCTATGGTTAGGTGACTTGAGTATCCAGGCCTTTCTTTCTCGTCGGCTGCGTGGTATCTATAACAGCAGCCATCCTCTGAGGCATGCTCGAAACTACGGATAAGTTGTCCTCTTGCAAAATCTCAAGCAGCTAGACAATGGAAGTTGGCCACTACTCCCGAGACTTTACCGTTCCAACTCGTCCCTAAGATGCTCAATGGAATGAGGACGGGGCTCTGTGTAGACTAATTCAAGCGTTGGACATTTCTCTTCATACTACTGCATAGTAGCAGCATCAACATGACACCTGGTTTTGTCAGCTTAGAAGTAACAGCGATCATTCCGTAATAATGCTATAGTGTTAGGAGCACTTCATTGTGTTAGCAGGAGCAACCACCAGTGATCCAACACCATAATTCGCGAAATACCCCTACAAGAGTCCATTAATCTATTGTCGGGGATGCCCAATTAGTTCTTGGTAGATAGTGTATTAATAATAAGGCATCATAAATTGCTAGGTATAGAGAGGTAAGAAATGATCTATTATGTTCTCCAATCAGCGCCTTCCTCTTAAGAAAGACAATAAAATTGTTGATTGAAGAAGTGAAAAGAATTCTAAATATGGAAAGCAGAGAATTCCCGAAAATTTTCGGGATACCTCTTCATTCTTCAAAATTCACCTTCTTTTCTGCATTAGTATTCCAATTCTTCTGCCAAACTTCTTGAATGAAAAGATGGCTGGAAGCCACTCAGCAATGAAGCAATTTTCATGTTCTTTTCCTCTCCTTTCCGACAAAAGAAGGGTAAAAAAAATGTTCAACTTGACGATGGAAAGAAATGTTAACAAACGTTACCAGGACTTGAGATGAACGTTGGTGGAGGGGGTTGGTTGGTAGGCGTTTGTTGCATTAAGGATGAAGATGGCAGAGGGGGGTTGACAGCGCAGTGCCTCATCAAAGTTCCGTCAGTTGAAGGTAACGCATATTTAATTGAAAACTGCCAACTGGTCCCTTTTCTTTTCCAATTCTCATTTCTTTTCCTCCTCAGTTCGCCCCGATGCCTTTTCACGCAAATCTTCACCGGAGAAACTCCCAACCCCACCTCAAGCTGAATTCCCCCACCACCACTTCAGCGTGTCAACGACATTTCTCTCCCACCACCCCACTCAATCGCTGTCTTTGATGAATATTCGAAATTTTTTTAAAGGTAATAGTCTTTCTTCTCGTCTCTTGTCACACAAATGGTAAAAAAATTTCTTGTTTCGAACATTTCGCTTTTTTTCTCCTTCCTCACCCAACTTGAAAATAACCCTGACAAAAAATTTTGTCTAAGGTTTTTGTTTGCTTTTATAAAAATACTGGATATCAAATATGGCGAAAGCATATAGGGTTATTTGGTATGAAACAGCGGAATTGCATTTGTTATAACTACTGTGATATGCACAAATAGATTTCTTAAAATCGACTAAACCTTTAAATGCATTCTAAGCTATGGCGAAAGAACCATTTAGCTGTTTCTGTTAACTTACTTTTTACTTTTTCCACACCTAATTGTTTGTCCTATACACCGGATAAGTCAAAAGTCTATCACCCTCCTATCTCGAATACAAAAGAAGTGAGATGATATGTGTTTATTATGTTGTAACTCTTATAATTAAATATGATAACTAAATAAATTAATAAAGAATAACTATAATGCCAAATCGAAGTCGAAGTCAAATTCGCCAATGATGATGGAGGTTTGCGGTGGATAAGTTTCCACATTTTCAACATCCTTATGACAGTTTCTTCTTCAAGCTCTACAACATCCTATGACTGTTTCTTCTTCAAGCTTAACATCTCTACGTCAAATCCACCGCAAACCTCCAATCCATCATTATTGGTGAATTTTGGCATTGATTTTGACATTATATTTATTAGGAAACTGACCACAGACTGTGGATAAATAACATGATGGAAAGAAAAAGCCTTTTGTCCTCGATAAAAGTGTTTAATGTACACATTATACGTATTTCAGTCATACTATAGTTATTCTTTATTAATTTATTATGCTACCATATTTAGTTATAGGAGTTACAACATAATAAATGCATACTATAGACATGTAAATTCCACTACAGGCAATGAATAGGAAGTTGTGGTTGATCTTTCCGATGGTATCTCAGATTGATTTCAACTATGCAACTTAGGACAAATGCAAATCCTGTCTTCTAAACCTGAAGAGATAGATAAATATTTCCGGTTACAAATTTATTCTGCGTTCAATAATAGAGGTGTCACAAAAACTCTGTCTCATAGGGAATATTGAAATCTTGCAGAATGAGAATACACATATTTTTATAGATCACGGTCTAGAATATAATGGTCCGAAAGCCCATTGTAGCTCCATTGTTAAAATCAGGATGACAAAAAAGCTCGTTGAAGACGCTCGGTAGCATTGAGAGCACATTGTAAGAAACTTGTCGTGATTTAAGTTCTTATATGATAATAAGCCAATATTAATAGTGAGTTTTGAAGTTTTGCAGAGATTGCAGGACCATCGGATTTAGCCAAGTTTAGAGTGTGTGTTTATGACTAGACCACGTTTAGATCCGATTTTCCTCATGGATTTTGGAACACAAGATGGCAGCCAAGAACAGACGTGTTTTGTAACTGAACCCTTATCTGGAGAATTTTCAAGGTAATGAATTGCATAATTGTTAAAAAAAAAATAATTCGAGAATCCTAACTGGAGCAGATTTTAAGAATTAAAGATTGCGTATTGGGATTTAATGATTAAAGATTGGTATTTGACACAAGGAATTAAATGCCAAGTCTTATTCTGCTATTTTAAGGATTAATCTTGAATTCCATGCAAAAAGGCCCCAAACTACAGGAATCGGTCTCTAAAAGCATATTAGTAATTTCTAAGAAAAAAGGGGAATTTCCCTGAATTGAATTACTTTAGAGCAGGAATCTTAATTGATCTGAGAACTGTAGGGCCTAGAATCACTGCTAATTGTAATTGGTATATGTTAAAAAAAAATCTAGGAATTTGTAGCAATTTTGATAAACACTTTGGTTATAACACTATAGGACTGAATTGGCATTCAAGTGTATAGCCCAATTGGACTTATTTACAAAGAGGGCAGGAGTAGTGTCAAATTTAAGAGATTATCCCTTGTATAAGGCATAGGTCGTATGGTTAAAAGCATGTAGTTCATGCTTATATAGTTTAAGGTATTTTTTTGGAGTTTAAGGATAAATAATAAGTACTTGCCTCAGAGTATTGATTTAAGATCAAATAAGAATGGGTCCTCAAGCTTATAATGCACAAGTTCTCTTGTCAATCATACACTGTAACCTTATTATGTATAATTTTGATTAAACTGGTAATTGAATATAGTAGTTGAGATTCATGTTTATCTTCTGGTTCATTTTCCTCCTATTGACAAAAATAGTCATAGGATGTCACAAGATACCTCTTAATAGTTTGAATATCGATTATTATCGATAATTATTTTTCCGAAATCAAGTGTGCAAAATTTCATCAAGATCGGAATAAAACTGCAGATTTGTATAAGAAACAAACAAACACTCTTCTTTAAAAAAATATAGAGTGACTCTTCATGAAAACACCCAATACATTTCTAAACACCGTTCACGTCGGACTTTTCACCAGCGAAGCTCAGCAAGCACTGGATCATAGAATATCAAGATGAGATCCAAATGAGATTGAGAGAGTGAGAGGCAGAAGAGTTGACAAAGGAGTTGCTCTCGATTCTTATGCAAATTAATTCCAAGGGGAGAAGAACAGCTCTCCCCTTTCCCTTCTCATCTTCTCTTCGTCAAGATTTCATTCATAAAACATTTCTCTCGATATCAGAGCTCTGCTGTCGAGCGAAGTAATGGAATCTCTCATAGAAATAAAAAAAACAGGAGAGAAATTGCAGGGTGGGAATGGGGTGGTAAAAAGCCTTCTGATAAAGAGGGCTCTTAATTAAGTGAGTGCGCTCCAATCGACGCATTAAATTGAATCACAATCTAATTAATTGGCTTTTCTATTGAAAAATCAAATGTCCTCAAGGTTTCCTCTTAATTATTGTTTATTGACTTTTCGTCTTAAGTTGATAAGATCCATGAAAAAACATCATGAATCGTGTAATGATATTTTACACAACCGTCGCAAAGTCGCGCTTAAATGAAAATTAAAAGTGAAAGTCGGAAAAAATACTTAAAAATTCAAAGATCGTTTATTAAAATCTTTATATGAATTAAAATTAAATAAAAAATATTTATCAATTCAATATCGATGAAATATTTCCGATATTCCGTTTTGAAAAATGCTATAAATATTTATTGAATACGGAATTTAGAAACCGAGTCGTTCCATGACAGTGAGCCTAACCATAAATTTTCAAAATCAATATATTCAACTAAATGCATTACTTTCTGAAAGAAAATGTATTAAAGTTCACCACCTTCGATTGAAAACACGACGACAGGGTCTGGTATAGCGAATACAACGCTTCAGATTTACCGATTCAGACTCGACGATAAGGAGAGCCATCGCCATCACTGAAGTCCACTTCTCGATGGATCGAGATGGACGAGAATCGGATAATGGGTGAAATCAACCGACGACATCCGTTCCAAGATTTCGTCATCGAGGATCCCCAAGACCCGCGCGTCGAGTGTCATCTTAGATAAGTATCAATGTTTAAGTTATGGAAGGCTCTTTATTAACATTCTTTTACCTTTCTTGACCCTGGTGTTCGAGTTATCTCTTCTTTTTTTCCTAAACTTATCATTTTCGCCTTCGCTTCGTCTAAGACTAAACGAAGACTTTAGACTATTAATTTTGTAACTGATTTCAATGTTCTGATAGTGATTGACATTTGGATTTAAAGTGATTGGCTACTTAACTTTTCACTTTTATCAAAGGTTATAATTTCCTCACAAGGAAAATGCTACTCTATGAAGGAATAGTCGAAATGTCAACACTAGACAGACACAGAAATAAGTTCAAAGAATGTAACCAGTGGTTTCCTTTCCCTCCACTCTTGATATTTCTTTCCGTTTACAAATTCTAATATCGTTCGTATAAGGTTTATTGCAACTGGTGAAGGAAGGGATTACTTCATATGTCTTCCTTTATTTAGACTATCTACAAATACTTCATGTTAACAGATGGATTACTCAAGCATATATTTTATTGTAAGTGTCTGTAGTATATTACGCCAAATTCTCAATGTAAATCCCGATAACATTGTCTGTTTATCTGTGACAGAGTTGAGGTAGCCAATACAAAATCGGCTCAAACGATGTCATAACCTACGGAGATTCACAAATCTAACAGAAGTTATTTGTAAGAAAATCCCTACAACCAAACATTAATACTTTCACTCAAAACTTTCCTTCTGCCTTCAATTGAGTCCGATTTTGGTTTCTATTCTGGGACTTAGGTCTAAATTTGGTCTTTCCAAAACGATAACACTAGCCAAGAATGAAATTTCTTCTTAGGTGAAAGTACACAATCCTGAATGAATTTAACGTGCTGAACACGAATATCACATTGAAAAAAGTTGATTGGTTCTCGTTGCAGAGATATTGATATATTGTCAGTTGTACAAGGTGTAAATTATCTCCTTCAAAAAAACTACACTACAATGTAGACGAAATTCAGGCGATTAAAGTGATATAAGACACTTGGGGCCGCAAATCGCAAGCAACGCCGTAAATTGAACCTCAAACTAAGCTGAATGGTGTGGCGCTGCGTAGCACGAGCCGAATTTGGGCGAATGTGTTCGCCCGGCGTGGCCTGACTGGTTCCCCCGCTCCCCACTACCTCACCGAAGAGGCCCGCCTTCCACTCCAACGTGGCATACTCTGCTATCGGTATTACACAAGATTGGTACTGCTCGTGCTACTGACTCCGGCGCGAGAGCAGAGTACGTCACGTTGGAGTGGAAGGCGGACCTCTTCGGGATGAGGTAATGCTACGCAGCGCCACGCCATTCAGCTTAGTTTGAGGTTCAATTTACGGCGTTGCTTGCGATTTGCAACCCCATGTGTCTTATATCACTTTAATCGCCTGAATTTCGTCTACATCTAGTGTAGTTTTTTTGAAGGAGATAATTTACACCCTGTATAGGTACTACTGGAGGTAGCAGGTCTATGCTGACCTGAAGTTAGTGTCTCTGTTGATGGATTTGCAACATCAGGACCGGTATTTGCAATTACATGTACCTACCAGGCAGCTGCCAAACCAGCTTGCAACCGCCTCAGGAACAAGAGTTTCCAGACAAACAGTTTACCGGAAGCTAAAAACTTGGTCTTTATGCCAGACTTCCGGAAGTTTGTGTTTCCCCCACCCCTGCGAGTCATAGGGTTCTTTGAAACTGGAGTCAAGAACATCGTAATTGGACTTTGGGTCAATGGAGCAATGTGCTATTCACCGATGAATTCAGATTCAGCTTACAAAGCGATTCTCGTCGAACCCGTTATAATCTCAAAAACATCAAGGAACAGGACCCGTATGGCAGTAAGTTTGGGGAGGCAGAAGCACTTATAATATACAGCAGACACAGAGACGAAATGCTGGAAGGTCATGTTAGAAGTTTCAGAGGTGTTATGGGACCAGAATTTATTCTCATGGACGAGACTCACGTCACCATAGAGCTCTGCTGGTGGAGGACTTTCTGCAAATGAGGATATCCAACTAGAGAGACGAATTGCGTCTCGTCAGCCTCCACTAATGATTATCCCAGAGCTCAAAAGTGCTCTTCGCCACTCAACTTTCCTTCTGTCTTCACTCGAGCCCGATTTTGGTTCCTATTCTGGGACTTATATTCAAATTTGGTGGGATTTTGTTGCTAACCAAGGTAATGAACAACCTCATTGAAAACATGGAGACCACTGTTTGTGTGGCCGCTAGGGGTGACCATATCCCATATTAGCACCATTTTTCCCCATGCTTCGTGCGACATTTCATTTCTCATACCAAGCTTCACCTCATTCTGGAAGTTAGTGTATGAAATAACTATGATGATATTGATTATGCTTAACTTTTGGACACGACTATAGAAAGACATTATTCTACGTCTTCGAACGTATTTAGCTTATAGCAAAGGAAATTGCAGTTAATTCCTCATCTTAGTACTTTGCGTAATAGATTTTGTTCAAAGGCACTAAATTTATTAGGTATTAATTTCTAAAACTGGTTTTATCCAAGCCCACTCTAATTTCAAAGAAAATTTATCGTTCCCTTCAAATAGCTATTTTTATTTTTTAATCGCAAACCGATTTGAAGTTTCATGATACAAAGCAAACGCTCAACCTCCAAGTTTTATTGACGTCTAAAGCTACGGATACGTAATTAACCAAATAGGGCTGGATGCATTGAATGGCCTTTTTCTCTAAATTAAAAACAAATATCCTTCTTAATATCAGCCATCAATGCCAAAAAAAAACCCTCCGAATCACCGCCGTTCCACTCAACTTTTGATATTTAGGTAAAATTGCATATGGAGGGAGGGTGCCGTCGTCATTTCGCATTAGCTTTTTGAGCGTTAACGGACGATGAAAACATTTCCCTTCCCCACCGTGACATGAATGAAAAGGGAGGGAGGTGTGCTTTTAAGGGAATAAGGAGAGGGAAAACATATTTTTTCCCTCTTTTAAAACACAACACATCTCTTCAAGTGCCTTTCCATGTTCTGCAAAATGTGCAAATGAAATTTCTCAATTATTTCCCAGTCTGGCGGGATTTTTTTTTCTTCCCCGCGAAATTTTTAATGCTTCTCTGATTTTAAGTGCTTCAATGTATTTTTGGCGATTGCTACAAAACTTCTCTCTTTCTTCCTCGGCTAATCGCCCCAAACAGATTTCTCGACGTTTCCACGGCAACTCGAATCGAGTGACAAAACCTTCCGTCTCACGGTTCAGAGCTATCAAAAGTTGTTTGGTCTTTCGCTTACGACGGGATTAAAAGGATTAAAATCTACGCGAAAATTCTGCGACAACAAAGGGACGTAAAAATAAAAGAAAAAGCGAAAAAAATGAAGGGAGAGGGTTAAATGGCTCCGTTTACAATTTAATCCCCTGAAAGAAAACGATTAGAGGCGGAGTTGGATGAGCAAGGAGAACGGAATTAAAAGAAGGCAAACACGATTCTTCTCGACCACTCATTTGTACCAATGTTATCTAATTGGGAGGAATTCGTAAAAAAAAAAGATAAAAAAAAATCCCACACAAGGAAGAAAAAGATACAAAAACAAGAACACTTTTTTTAAATGTTGCAGAAATTACACTCAACCCTACTGGGCCAAAGTCATTAATATTACAGGCGAAGGAGAATGCTTTGCTCGAATATTCCAAGCACTTTGCATAGCATATAGGCAACCGGAAGAGAGGGGCTAAATTTTCCGATAACTCATTAATTGAACGGAAATAATTAACGGTGTACACTAACCTGTCAACTCAATAATTGCAAGCGTAATCTGCGCTCACAAAAGGCATTAATGAAACATCGCGTCTAATTTAAAAGCACTTTAAAGCCATTTCAGATTAATAATAATAATAATCATCATCAAACCGCACTCGACGAGATCACCTCGGCCAATGACGACGATGCCGCATCTTCAAGAAAATTTCCAAACATCAGGAAATATATGACCGACACTTGGCAGCTGTGATTTTATTCCAAATCCTTTGTGGAACAATTCGAACAATTCGATCCTATTACGCTGACGTTTAATTCAAAATTTTTTGATTACTAGAAATGAATTCACAAACGATATAAATTATTGCTAGGAAAATAGCAAGTGCTTCTACATTAATTCATTACAAGTGAAATGGAATGCACTTTACTCGCTCACCACTATAAATATTAAATTTCATTCGAGAAACAATCTTTACTTTAAGTAAATAAAAAAAAATAAATATAAGCTTCTCCTTTAAAAGTATGCAGCGAAAATCACCAAATGGTAAACTCTTAATTTCCGCTTTCTACAAGAATTCAATTACAACAGCTTTTCTAAGTGAAACTCTATATTCGAAGCCCCTTAAGAAGCATGTAAAATTCTAGTTTCCTATCAATTACATTAATGAAAACTCTCTTAATTTAAAAAAAAAAAAAGAATCATGTGCAAACAAGGTCGCTTAATTAAATCTAATTATTCTAAAGACATCACTACAAAAGATGTCGCTTCTTTTGTTCATTCCTTCCTGTGTCTTTTTTTATACTTATTTATGTCAATAAGATGTCGCTTCCAATGAACGTCTGCTCTAAATCCATTTAATTCAAAGGCCGTCGCAATTGAAAGTGAACCGACAAAAAGAGTTCTCGTTGCGTTTCCCACGAAGCGATTGAGTTAAAAAGTTGGCCAAAAAATGGCTATCACGTCGATTCTAATAAGAACGAAACAAACATTTAACAAGACAAGATTCAATTCACCGAATTTAAGCAATTATGTTGAAAGCTTTTTATTTATTTTTTTCATTCACCTTCAAACAAAAGGCCGCCAAAGCGGAAGAGAACGATCGTCATACAAAAAATAACAGTGTAATAGGATCAAACAGCAAAGTTTCTGTGACTCCATTTCCTACCTAGCGTGACTTCAGTGAATTTTTCATCACTTAACGTAAGATCAAACGTCGGTGCATTTCTTCCTTTATGTTGATGCTTTCAAAGAAGCAGTCATCTTTACATCTTTGTTCTGTCTTCAGAATAGCCATGAATATCAGATTTCTAAATTTCCTGAAACTTCCTTGCCCTCTCCCAACTTTCCATAAACCGTTTCCTAAAATTTTCTTTCTTTGAAAATGTCCATTATCGTCTTTCCGCATATACAGGGTGGATACATAAATCAGCACCCCCCCTTTTATTTTCGTAACCGAAGCAGGTATGTCAATTTTGATGAATCCAATGAATATGAACTTGTGAGTGACCTATCCCATGGTGCACTTTTCATCATTCCAAATATGCAAATTAGGACACATTCAAATCCTACCTTAAAAACCGTAACAGATACACGAAAAATTCCAATTGAAGACTTGTTCAGCATGGAATTACGAACAAAACAAAAAAAAAAATTCAAAATCCGATGAACGGATCACCAACAATCACATGTTGAATTTATTAGTTATCTCCCTATGCACTTCACTAAAACATTTGAATGTTCAACATGCAAATCAAGAAATTACCAACAATTACCATAATAACATGTGTCAAACAAGAAATTAAGCCTCCCGAGGAAGGTATAGGAAAGTTGCGGAAGACCTTTCTATTTTTTAATTCCTTAATCTGCACTTTTTTAACTCCACCATTTTTTTTTTTTTTTTAATCAAAAACTGATTTTCTCGAACCTTTTATTTAGAAAATATAAAAGAACCCTATCTTATTTCCTTTTTCATCATTTTCGATCGAATGATATATCACACCCTATTTGTTGCCATACATTTCTTAAGACCAAGTGATTGCCATCCCCACAACTCCGACCCTATTGGGACAATTTTGCCCAAACTTTACAGTAATGTTGATCTTCCTTAGGGGAATCTGCATATCGAATTTCACTCCTTTATATGCATAAAGACGCGTAGACCTTTTGGTCCCCTCTAATTTCCGCCCCCGAAACTTTGACCCCAGTGGGCCAATCAAAACCAAATTAAATAGTGAAGATGCACATACCCATAGTAAGCTACAATCCGAATTTCAACCTTCTACCTCAAAAAATGCGGAAATTATGAAGGGGACAGACAGACAGACACTGTGAAAACAATAAGTAGCTCCATTCTTCCGCTACTTAATAAAAGGCATGTGTCAGCAGCATACAGAAGAACAGAATAATTCCAGGATGGCAAGATACACTGTTCCTGAAATGGTCAACATGATCTTCTGCTTTGGATTATTGGTGACCCGTCCATCGGAATTTGGATTTTTTTTGTTTTGTTGGAATTACATGCTGAACAAGTCTTGAATTGGAATTTTTCCTGTATCTGCTACGGTTTTTAAGATAGGATTTGAATGTGTCATAATTCGCATATTTGGGATGATGAAAAGTGCACCGTGGGTCGCCTACAACTTCCTATCCATTGAATTCATCAAAATTGATATCTGCTTAGGTTACAAAAATAAAAGGGGGGGGGGGGGCTCATATCAATATCAATTATAATACATTTAAAAAACCGAACTTAAAAAATATAAAGGATACCTGAAACCAGAACCACAAGAGGGGCCCAATCCAAAAGTCACTTCTTTAAAAAAAACAAAAACATCTTTTGAATCCTATGCCCATATCTGAAATTTCAAAATATAACTTTTACATAAAAATTATATAAGTTCTGTGAGTTCTGTCATTATTCTGTCATTATTTGTGAGTTCTGTCATTATTCTCGTTCCACGGGAGTAAAAAAAAAAATTGTTCACTCACGAAAGCTCAAAAGGTTAAAAATTTGAAGCTGGGTCCCTCTCGGTATTCTGGATTCAATTCTGGCATCAAATATATTCAAAGAAATAAATTTAATAGGTCAACAGAAAAATAAGAATCCAATCTCCATTCTCTTTTCCGTCTAATAGCCGTTTCTTATCAAAATTCAGGAAAACTACAAGGGAAAAAATTATGCCTCAAAAAGTTCATGTTTGTAAAAGGCCATTAATGAACTGGAGCTGAGATCTCACCATGCGAAATTTCTTAATAAATTATGAGATTATTTCTAGAGTGAATGGGGTAAATTATTGTTTTAAATTGATATGTCCATCTGCGGAGTATGTTTAATACATATATCGTACTTGATAAGGGTATTTTTGTCATGTTAAATATTTTCGTAAAAATATGCTCAACAATGAAGTCAGCTGACTGCAATTCATATAAGACACTAACTCGACAATCTACACTTATTTGTATACTTCCGTCTGGGGGCAATTTCAATTTCGTGAAATGCGTGGTGCGAAAACATTCTATTGATTTTGTCCCGCGTTTGCATTCAGAATCCATCTTTTAGTCCAGATGGATTTTCGGTTCTCGTTAGTCCGATTTGCGTGAAATTCATTCAACAGTTCTAAACTGTATCTCACAAACGGAAAAAAGGACAAAATACTGATTTGAGAAAAACGTTATGAGAAAAACAGAAGCTGTAGAAATTCGTCACTTTACGCAATAACGTAAGAATTTTGCACAAACCAAACTATTTAGACAGCTCCAAGTGCTTTAGGTGTTTTGTAGAGAATGTCTTTAAGTTATCTCATGAAGATATCATTACAACAGAAAATTATTTCCAAGCAAGCTTGAGCAGATTCCTGTCAACAACTGCAACCGCTGTCGTGATGCGTATTATCTTATTTACATCTACAAGAGGAACGAAAACTTTATTTGACCTACACGGACAAAAAAAATAGTCAAAGTAAGGAGTTGTTGTTGGCCAATGCATTGCGTCCCTGTACATACAGTACTCTAATTGATGTCTTAAGAGATGCCCTTACAATTAAGAAATCCTGCAATAAAATACTAATTCCCTGTCGCTCCAAGAGCGTTTCGCATAACGTCTAATCATAGGGGATTGAAGTTTCAAATTTCTTATAAGCCAGATACGAAAATTGATCAAATATTTAAGGAAGGAAAGATAAAAATTCAAGAACTAAGACGTGTAATTTGAGACGCTTTAAAAATCTTTATTTACTTTCATAAAAACCGGAAAGGCCTGAACGTGTTTCTTGTATTAAAAAAACGAAGAAATTAAAAAGAATAAAAATCGCATTGCCCCAAAAGTTATCTATAATCCAGACAAATCAGGCATACTTCACGTAAGCTGTATGAAATATTCTATTTTGTGCTGATTAAAATTCAGTTTATTACAATTGTTCAAAATGACCACTTTCTTTTTGTAGACGAAGACGAACGCAACGGCTCATGCTTGCGGCTACACGGATAACATGTCATCAGAAATTCTGAGTTCCTCTTGCATGTTGTGGATTAAATTTGTTATAGAATGTGGGGTTACTGCTCTTCAAACAGATCTTCAAACATGGATTTCACCGGAAGCACCATCTTGAGGAAACCAAATCAAATGCAAGGCCTTTCGTATAATGCAAATGATACAGTGTTAAGTTTCTTTATTAAAATGGTTGTACATATTTGTTTGGGTAAAGCGACTTTGGATCACTTTACATAATTATCTCGCACAAAAGATTATATCCGCTTTAGATCGTATCATCCAATCATATATAACCACGTACAAATACGGATTTTTTTTGTGATAACTAAGTCTTGTGGTAATAAATATAGTTTCGTAAATATTATTCCAATTTAGAAGCATGTATACTTTTCTCAGCTAGTTTTGATTTAGTAATTAATTCCTAAATATCCCATTATCTCTGAAATGGTTTTCGTGGACATTTTAGAATCCAGCCCATCATATGTAAACCTGCTGTCGTGTAACTGACAGTTTCAACATAATTTAAAATTCTGCCTGCGTGCGTTTACCATGCATTTGTTGAGGATTTAAGCATGATAGCGAATATAACAGAAATTGAATATCCCGAAACAAGGCAAGCTTGATATTTACAAGTCATGAATTCTATCGATTATACTATAATTCACTTTCCACAAAGGTCATATCTCGTAGACTGTAAAACTCGTATCGCACGCAATTTATTTTATCAATCAATACAAACAAAGCAATCTAAAACGTATATCTCTCTATTTATATCTTGAAGCTTCCAAAAATTAATGAAAATCCAAATGAAAAAAAAAAAATAGTTTCCGTATGGCACCATTTTTCTCTTCATCTCTACTTCCACATGCAGCTGTTCAGTGAACCAACCTTCTCAAATGGCTTTCCAGGAAGAGTGGGGAAAAAATTTCAAAGGAACTTCCTTTCACCCCATCGACACGTGATAATTGATCCAACATCATGATCAAGAGTTCTTGGCATGAAACTGACATGTTGGAGAAGATTCATGTTTTTCTTTGTTACTCGATCAGGGGACGATTAGTTGTCCTCTCCGCCTCCGTCTCCACTTCATCACGAACGTCATCTTCCTCGCAAAACACACACAAAGACACGAAACTTTACAAAGAGACATAAAACTTCTCATAATGGGAATCAATTATGATATCAATCATCAAGGCGAGAAAAGGCTCAAGAAAATAAAATTTAAAGCATTACGCATCCATTACCAAGTCTTTATAAAAAAATCGACGATAAAGGATTTTTCTCCCTTTTATATTTTCAAAAAAGCATGATGGGAATTTAGATGATTCGATATTAAATCATATTTTGTCACGGATCTATGCTATAAAACAACGACAAGCTCTATTTTATGGCTCGATATAAATAGTAGTAGCCTGTCATAAATTGCAGCGGGATAAAAATTGATCCCCATGGCGAAAACCCAACATCGGACAAGATCCAATATTCGAGGAAAAGAATATTTATAACGGCCCGAAAATTTAAGAAGAAAAAATAAATAATACATTTCATACCAAACGGGCAAGAACAGAATCTGGGCTCGAAGCCTTCAATTTCATAAAAAGGAAAAAAAAATTCAAGTCCATAATTTGGAATGAAATATGAACGATGGTTCTCATGTTTTCAATACATATTGAAAGTACAAAAGAACTAGACACTTTCAATATCGTATAAAACCGAAACCGTTGAATATACAGGCATCTAATATATTTAGTGGCGTAAACAAAGAATGAGAGGTTGTACGTTTGCAGTTTGTATCCCTTAAAAAGGTCCATGGGCTACTCTCTTTATATCGAAACTTATCTCGCCATACTGCCTCCAAGAAGATAGCGAAACTATATTCCAACATAGAGCTCCGCCTCACTGGTAATTCGAAATTGGAAGAAAACTCCTGCGGCGATGGAGACGCAAAAGAACATGGAATTCGTACAGTGGCTATTGTAAATCCAGATCTAACGCCCTGATTTTGTCTTTGACACACCCCCACAAAAAAGTCAAAGTTTTGGTCCCTCCATTTCCTGTAAATGTAAATGATATGAAACAAGGCGTCACAACAGCTGTTGCAAGCGTTGACAGGAACACGCTTGAACTTTTTTTTTTTTAAGCAGAACTGGACCATCGTATTGATTTATAAAGAAAGAAAACCTCTAATCCACAAAGACTAATGTGAGAAGAAACACTGGATATATAGTTTAAAGATTAAACCTCCACATTCAACGGCCTAATACATGGATATTTCAGAGACTAAGAGGCATAACCTTCTCAGCTATAATAAACTGACAGGGGGGAAGAGTTCCTAATGAGCCAAGCTATTGGCTTGTGCCACTTCATAGCGGATATTTTTGGTAAAATGCGAAAGTACTGACATGAAAATTTTTTTAAGCAAACAGTAAAGCTTGGCATGGAAAAATACACCATTTACCAGGGTGTCCCAAAAGTACGGAATTAAAGGAACTCATAGGCTACTCTTGTGTGAAAACAATCTCCAGTTCCAGGGCACTGGATGTACTAGCTGAGGAAATGATCATCCCCCGCACAACCCAGACCTGTCGCCACTTGACTTCTTTCTGTAGAGATACCTAAAGTAATAGTTTATGCTGCGAAGACCTCAACGATCTGGCAACTAGGAACGTTTCATATTACAACCCCTGGCAATAAGTTTGCTCTATGTATGCAAATTCTGGAATGCGAGATACGTTTGTGGATATTGCATACATAAATGTACAGTTAACTAAAAACAAAAATAAACATAACATTTATTTGGACAGCTATTTAGCTAACACAGGAGATCAGATCTGCGAACTCGTAAATTATGTATTAAAAAAAACACGAACATGTAATCCTTAAGTTTGAAAAAGTTTGCAATATGGGACAGTTGCATTTTAATATTTGATTAAAGCTTTAATGTGCTTACGGATTGAATCAACTAGCTCTTGGCAATAGGAATCTTGTATTTCAGACCAACTGAGCTTTATTGATGCCAAAAGCTCCTCTTTGTTCATTGGACACTTTTCATTGACGAGTTTTTAATTTACACCAGCAATTCTCGTTGGATTCATGTCAGGACTGCTTGCTGTATACGCAGTTATTGAAGATGCGAGGTTAGTGTTTTTGCACGATAAGATGCGTTATCGTCTTGGAATATACATTCATCATCTCCAAAATGGTCTTCAATTGTTGGTAGAAGAAAGGAATCAATGATGTCAATGTAGGCATCTGCGTTAGATTTTTCATTATACACATTTTCCCAGTTCTTTTAAAAGAGATACAGCCCCAGATCATTAGCCCTTGCACAAATTTCTCCTTGTTCAGCAAACAGTCTTCATGAAATTTTTCAGTTGAATGTCAGCATATAAATCCAATTTTCGTCTGAAAAAAAAATCACCTTTTTTCCAGTCTTCAATGCTCTAATGTTTGTATGTTTTGGCCCATTTTAAACATAACTGTCGATGTTTCTTATTCAGCAGTGGTTTTGTCTTGGCTTTCCTTGAGTGATAACCAAGCTCGTTGAGTCGGTTTCGGTTTCTGATTGTTCTAATACAAACTGAAATGGGAGAAATCTTCCTCCATTCATAATTCAGATCCTTTGATGCCTTTTCTCATTTTCTTGACCTGATCTTGCATTGCTTTTCACATTTCCTATCTCACGAAATTAATTCCATGTGGTTGAAACATTGGATTGGGCACATGCCAACAATTCTGAAACTTCAGCTTGTGTTTTGCCTTCATCCAACAATTTCACGATGGTCAGTCGAAGGTTTTGCGACAGCTCTTTAACGGGTCCCATATGTTGTGGGTTTCCAGACTTCATTTAATCATTTTATTCACTCTGTTAAGTGTAATATTGCTTTTATACGCACAAAGTAAATTTCAAAATTCAGTTTTGGAATCGTCCACTGCCCAAAATCTGACGTATATACAAATAATGTTTAATTATTGCAAACTTTATTCCAGACGATTTTAATATCGCAAACCAACCTAGGGATTATATGTTCATTTTTTCTACCTAATTTACGGTTTAGGGACTTTAGGATTCTACAAAAGTCTCTAATATTCCAGACTTTTGAGATACTCTTTATACGAGTGTTTTCCGCAAAATTTTAAAGCCCACCACAGATTAATTGAAAGCAAACTCTGCGGCCAATAAAGAAACTCCCATATGGCCTATATCCCGTGTTTATTTTATAGTGTGACGATTTCCAGAAGGATAATTTTATGGCAGTTAAAATGTATATGACTAAAGATTCGGTTTGCCTTGCTCCGTGGTTATGTCTCCTGAAGACGTGGAAATGAAACTTTTTTGTTACTAGAACAAATTTGTTAAAAAACTTTTGTTCTTAGCTACATCCACATCTCCACTCGAACCAAGTTAAATTTTCCATCCCCAAAGGGCACGCCGTTTCAACGTCAAAACGGTAACGTTCAAAGCGCTTCACAAATTAACAATTGACCAACGCCCAAATTCCATCGTCAAAACTTCCAACAGCTTCAGCTTAACAACTTTACCCATCTTCCATAAAAATGTCGCCGATTGATTGTCCAAGCACCAATTTGATAGTTGTGAGCCAGCGACACGAAAAGCTTTTGCACCGGTGCTCGTCAATTTGTCGCCTGATGGACGTCCAATTTGCTTGCACATTTTCTGATCAATCATTTGGATTTCGTACGCTCCCAAATATGCCTGCTGGCAGTGACAGATGGTTTTATTGAATGAATGCCTGGTGGGATCTGCCACCCAATAACATCATTCGGCAAATGCAATGCCACTGCGAGGGAGACAAGTGACCGCAACGAGGCAGCTCCAATTCAATCGTTTGAGGCTCCAATATACGCAAATCAATTGAATAATCACTCGAGATAGTAACGCAAATCATTTGGGACTTAGCACGTGAATTCTGCATGTCCCTTTTCACAAGTTAAAAAGAAACCTTGGAAAAAATCAAGTTGCGAGTTAAATACGTGTAATTGCGATGTCGCATCAAAAAGGTGATCAAGGAAATCTTCAAACTCAATTTAAAAATTAAGGTCAGTTGACCTATATGTTACAAGTCTTCTTAAAGTCTCAATGTTTTTTTGCCTGATTATTTTATTTATCTATTGGTATATGATAAACTGACGATTGGTAAAGTTAATACTAGAGTGTTCAGAAATGACGGATAATGCTCAAGATGAATAAAGCAAAGCTATTCCCATATAGCAGCCTCAATCCACAATTCAGACGTTTTGCTATGAGCTGAAAAGAATACGGATACTTCTAAATATAATGGTACTTCAACTTGCTAGGAAAAAGTGTTAAATCAATCCTCAAGAATGAGAAATCAACCAGAAATGCAGTAGTCTAGTGGGTGCTTCGTTGACGACTCCAGATGTAAATGCCCATATATTTTAGTTTATACAAGGCTCATTCAATAAATAACCGGAAAAGTACTACGTGCAAGGTTAGCTTACCAGCCCCAGCTATGAATAGCTCAAGCATGCCTCCACAAAGTAACAAACATGTAACTATCACGATCGTATTTTAGATTTTTTATAATACTTTTCCGGTTATTTATTGAATGAGCCATGTATTAGCAATGAATATATTCCATCTTGATATCCAGCTGAAAATCATACAACCTAGTTTTCTCAATCTAATCCAACGGATTAGCTGAGTACGCTAGTGCTCATTAAAAGTAAGCTAGAAGGGGAAATATGGAAGAGGATTTATGTAAACATCTCAAAATCCCTAATTTTCTACAACTATTCATGCTTACTGTAATTTCACCTACACAGCTAATGAAGCTAACCCATTACACAAGAAATACAATTCCAATTCAAACTGTATTACGGGTTATGTACCTCATTAATTATCAGTGGCATCCATTTTGCTTAAACTATTAAACGATTAATTTCAATGTATTTTTAATGCAAATTACATACGCTGGTCGATACGTAAGTAATAAACCGAAATCCCGCCGATTAAAAGCCAATCAATCTAAATCACTTTTTAGTTATACTCCGTACGAGTTTCATTGCGTTAAAGTTGCTATTCCCATGCTTGTTCAAACTGAAGAAGAAAATAGAAAATATCACCACATGTGAAATGAGAATTGTGATTTCATTTCTGAACGCCAAAATATTCACATCTTTGTTAGATTCATTGCCAATTCAGGAAATTTATGTAGTGATGATTGCTCCATTTAATAGCGAGATAAAAACAAAAAACAAACCATGTCGAAGGTTTAAGCTTGGATGTTTTGAACTTACAGGCAGATACTGGCTTACACCTTTTCGAAAGACCTTTTTGGGGGAAAAAAAGCTTTGAGAATAGGAAGAGCTTAAGGATGCGATACGAGCTACGTTTTTGAATGGACTAGCAGTGGGGGTGTGATAAAGGACTTCAAAAACTCATTTCACCTTTTTTGTGTGGTAATTGTGCGAGAAAATAGCCTAATCTCTGTAGAAAAGTAAAAACGTTCTGTTGAAAAATCATTATTGGTTATTTTGTTGGGCGTACTACCTCACGAACGAAGCTTGCTTTTTATAATTTTTTTTGCATTTTATGATAAAATAAATTTTTACCGGTTACGTAATAACATCAAGCGTACCAATAAGACCTTTAACTTATGAAGTTGAATGATCCCAACCGTTTATCAACAAACATCAAAAATTTATTTTACATAAATCCATTGCAAACTTAAAAAAAAAATCTTAATATCTAAATTGAACCCACTCATACAAATGAAATTCCCCAATCTCGACTTCTTCAAAACTGGGTCAATGTAGGGAAAAAAAGGCCTTTCAAAGGGTTAAATCTACGTACAGTCCAATTTTAATTTAGAAACACAACTACACAGTCAAGTACAACATACGCTTAAACTGACTACTCCAGACTCCGTCGAAAACATTTATTAGAATTACTTTCTTGCATGCTGTAGTTGTTTGTTTTTCTTTTTTTTTTCTATTTTTTGGTGGTGATGCTTTCTCTGGGGCCTTCGACGCCTCTGACGTCATCCAATATCACCCATTCACGATATTGCTTCTTTTCGTCTCCCAATACACGAGACTCTAATTCCGTAGATGCAGGGCATGGGAGTCAAGAACGACGAAATGCAATGCAATCGAACAAAACGCCCACCCACCCACCAAACTACGAAACTCGTCCGCAGAATTTCATTTCCTTTCTCTACATGTCACGTGATTGTCGGTTCTTCAGTCTTAAAAACTCTTTCTATTTTGTCTCTCTCGCTTTCTGTTGCTGGAGGAGGAGGAGGAGGAGGAGGAGGAGAAAGAGGTGAAAGCGTGCGAGAAGGAAGTACGTTTCCAATATTAAAAAATATTTTATCAACGACAAAGTATAAAACTAGAACTCCATTTTCTGCAATATTTCCTGCGAGGGAATTTTTTTTTATCATGAAGAGGAGGGAAAATGTCTCAATTGAGTTCTGAGTTTTTCCACCTGAAATGCCATTTCAATGACAAACTACGAAATTTTGAAAAACTAAATAAAAATCGAACAAAAGGCAGAAATCAAACGAGTGAAGAAAGAAGGAGAAAAAGACAATAAAAATGCCTTACGTGATCATTGTCATCTTAGCGTAAATGCATAGAGCGAAATTAAATTTCTCCATTCTTTCTCGAAGTAAATATAAAAGATTTATATTCAGTGAACAAAATTAAATTTTAAGACATTTTAAAAAGTGAATTTTTAAACCAGAAAAAAATGAAAGAAATGAAGAAGGAAGGGAGTTTGGCCCAGTTTCAAAATGGAATTATGTTTGGTGCAGTGCAGAGATTTCCCCAAAAAATTTGGATTGCAGTAAGATTTGGATTGCAGTATAAAGTTTTCACGCTTTATACATGTCAATACATCGGAAAGCACTTAACGTTAAATAATGATTAAGGAAATCACGAATGCAAAGAGAGGAAACGACAAGATAATTCCATAGGCAGATCGAGAGAATGAGTCATTAAGAGAAATCACTCGAGCGAAGCAGATGAAGAAAATCAATTTCTACTCAACATTGAAAGTCATAATTTGAATCGAACCCTTTCCGAGTGACCACAAACATCAAGGATTAAGGAAATATGACTCCATTATCGGATTCCATTTCAGAATTACATTTTACTGAATATAAACCAAACTCAGTGGGATTCCGAAACTATAATCCTTCCAACCCAAGAGCTATTCCCATAAATTATTCGCTTCTTAAATAAATTAAGAACATTAAAAATGAAATAGTACAGTAGAGCCTCGCTATAAGGATATCCTCGGGACCGGAAGAAAATATCCCTATAAGCGGATTATCCTTTTATCAGGGATCCTTATATAGAGGTTCGACTGTATTAAAAAGGAGGCAAATATTAACAACAACCAACAAACGATATTCATCCACTACAGAGGCACAAAGATAATCTATAAAATTTACATTGACTTTTACCAGATTATTTCAACTTTTCACAATAACTGGACATTAAATTAAAAACAAGCAATTCTTAGTGGAGGACAGTTAATACTTATAGCTACCATTTTAAAAACTAAAAGATTCTGTCTTATACATAGTGCGCCAAAAGTCCGATCTTATGGGGAACCCCTGAAATATTGCAGATATATAATACAATAGATGCCAGGCTATCGCACCAACAAGATTAGCAAAGTACAACGGTTTTCCATGCTTGCATCAATAACTGCAAGGCTCAAGAGGAGCCTCAATTTGAACGTTTACTTTTGCCGTATGCTTTTCCTACCTGAAACAAAAGCTATAATATCGCTCTATTATACTTATTCATCTACGTGTATTCTCAATCGGCAATATTTCAATATTCCCTAAAAGACCGGACTTTTGAGATACCCTGTATAATGAAAGTATAATTTTCTATACAGTTTGTCGATAAAGTTGCTGGAATTCAATATTTAGATGATTAATGGACTGACTAATGACATTTATCTGTTTTGATACACTCTAGTATTAATTTATTTAACTCTTATACAATAAATGGAAATTGATTTATCACTGATAAAGTCTTTTCATGATGAAGCTTGGCTCCGAGAAACCTTTAAATAGTTTACTAGAGTACAATAGTCATCAACTATCCATCAAGTGCCCCATCAGTGTCTTCCACGAGTGGATAAAATGTGAAGCGTCCTTAGCTACAAGAAAAAAAAACTCTACCAGAATAAATGTAATTAGTCAGTCCATCAAGCATCCATGACTTTATTGACTGTTTAGAGGAATTTGTTGTTTTCATTATATTTATAATTAATTAAAAGCGGAATTTATTAGTATTTATAACAATAAGTACACTTTATTAATACCGGAAGACTGGTTTTGAGAACACTTGTTATTACGTTTCTCGTCGTTGTGGCAATGACAGGATTATTAGATAATTATATCTTGTTTAAATATGCTAAGCAAAAACTCATGAAACAAAAGTTTAGAAGGAAAATACTTGCAAAAAGAACTTAAATAGAGACTCAAAATGCAGAAAAATATTACATGACATGATATAAGGTGAAGATAAAACTTCAAAAATATAAAAACGAAAAAAAATATGTCATACATGCATGGATTTGAACTGGCGATTTCAGAACTATCGCGGATAGACAAATTATTTTCTTTCATTTATACAGAGGGTCCCAAATTGATGTATACACTCTTTGAAACGTTATAGCTCAGCAACGAAATGAGATAGAAATATAAAGTTTGTTGTGTATGATCCAGACGTTTCCACCTCACTTTCATGTCAATGTGAGAACTTTCCTCGATTACACGTTCAATCACAGATGGATAGGACGAAGAGGAAGTGCTACGAAGTTCCCGCCTCGATCTCCCGATTTAACTCCTCTCGTCTTCTATATTAGGGGAACTTGAAAGAACACGGTGTACGCCACAAACACTGACGAAATTAAGAGAACAGATTGAACATTCCAACAATGATATTCCATTAGCTACAATCCAGTCGGTATGTGCTCTGTTCGACGTCGGAGTTGGAAGTATACTGTGGCAGAAGGTAGACATTTTGAACATGTACAGGCTTAAGGAAGTTAAGGAGTAAAATACAACAACCTTATATATCTATATCATTTCGTTGTTGAGTTTTAACGTTTCTAAAATACAACCACCATAAAGGATTTTGGGTAAAATTATTGGTTGCAAACGGGCAATAAAATTTTTAATATCTATCTTCATATATGTTAAGTTATTGATCTCATGTTCACCAGCAACAACGGCTCAAAAATCCAAATCTATTCATTGATCAATAAACTGTATAATTAGTTTATAATCTGTTAAGCACTGCAATAATCTATTACATACTCAGAAGCGTATATACCAAATGTCGTATCCTATTCCATAATTGGATACTTGCTGCGGTTTCTAAACTTCGATTTGTTTATAATATTTATAATGAAACAGAAATATATTTATAAAAAACAGAACTTCCCACAACTGTGTGCAGAATTGCACAATTTTCCGACAGACAATTGCAGTAATCTATTAAAATGGCATTACAGACAACGAACTGTAATTGAATTGTTGGTTCCGTAAAAAGTGGTGAACATTCACAAATGATTGTGTACTACGTATGGAAGTTATACAGTAGATAGCAGCACTTTGTTTAGTTTAAGGGCTCAGATAATAAAGCTTAGGAAGAGCACAGACGAGTTGCATGATCTGTCACAGCCAACAACACAATCACATTGAACCTCACAAGAATTCAACTGCATTCTGCAGGTAATGAAAATTATAAACCGCCATATCTCTAATATTGAAAGAAAAAAAAAATCTTTTGAAATTATCTCCATAATTACCGAAAATAATTTTGAATAAATAGTAAAAAAAGCTGTTCTATTAGGACAATAAACACAATTATGTGATCTGAACACAAAATTATTATATTTTATCCTGTTGAGCTGTGCTCTCCCATGGCCCCTATAATCCTCTGATTATCATAGATGCATTGCGCGGGACAAGATTTGAAGATGACGAGAGCTTGATGCAGTGGTTAAAATTTAATGGCAATTGAAGATTTTATTACATAGCAACCACTGTTATAAACAATTAAAAGAAGTTGATTTATTTAAATTAATAAACTGCAATTATAAATGGATCCGGCTAGGATTAACCTAATTTCTCCTTTCTTCATATCTCTAGGAATCCTAAAGAAAATTGATAAACTATTATGAAAATGTAATGTTCATAATTTTATTATTTACACGATCTATTTTAGACAAAAGCAGAGCAGAAATTTAAACAGATAATCAGTAATGAAGAAAGACTTTGATATGATGGCGAAATTACCAAGACTAAAGATCGATAAATATACAGATTTGTTACAGAGGAGCTGATTTAAGTGAAAGACAAGACTGCAAATTTACCTTCTTTCATAACTGATGCACATTATGGATAGAAAAATAATTTAAATACCAATTATGGCACCATTTCATAATATAAAGTATAGACTCAAGCTCTTAACACAGGCAAATGAAAGCTGACAGCGCAACATTTTACAGGATAATTCTCCCGAACTCTACATTAGACAAAAGAGAGGGTAATCGATTAGGTCGATGGAAACTTTTTTTTTTTCGCCACAGTCTTTCTCGGAGCCCGGCGACTATCTTTTGTTCCAAGTTTTTATCGGCGAAGGCGTCGTTCGACATCATCGTTGAAGCTCGGCCCTTGCCACGAGCCTTTCGATAACAATGGACTTCCGGTGTCGAATGAATAATAGCGTCGAGGACACATGACGATGACAGCCAAGACGATGGCCGACCCCTTCTTTTTCCCAGCTAGTGATCTTCCTTCGTCTACCCTCCAAAATATCGATGCGGAGAGAGCCAAAACACAAAAGCCCGCCTTCCCTTTTACTTCATTAAAGGTTGCATCGGAGGGAGGCGGAAGTCGATGATGACGTCAGAGTCGGGCGGTAAAACAAGCGCGCGACACGACGCTGTCGAAAACAGGAGTAATTGACGTGATTAAAAAGGCAAAGAACTGTCATCATCCGACTTGTGTCAAAAGAAAGGGTACCTCCGATGTTGACCCACCCCGACGGCTCCCCTACATTGTAAATGCTTCGTCTCATCACATCATCAACATCATCATCATCATCAACGACGACAATAACAACAAGCAAAGGCAACGGCTTCCTGGTTGCCTTTCATTACTTGCCCAAATGACCGAGTGATTTCCAAAGCATAAGCGGAGGAGAGATAAGGAGGAGAATCATAGGGAAATTGAAGTAGAGGTAGAAGCAGCTACACGCAGAAAGCAGAAAATAAGAAAGATTTACAGTCTCCCCAAGCTTTCTCAAAAAAACTGAAAAATAAGGATACGAAAATCAACTTAAGCGAAAAGGTTCCTGTACTTTGTCTCCAACACAATTACCACACAGCTTCTAACTAGCACAATGATGAATAGCAATAAACTTCACAATTAAATTTCGTTCTCGGAACAACAACAAGTTAATAATAATAAAATTATTAACATGCATGTAGTCACATTACCAAAGATAATCGTCATTATGATTACACGAGAGCCGTTTGAATAAATGAACGATTATGAATTTTTAAACAACCCGCAGCAGTCCAACTTGCAATTAGCGTCACCAAATTCGTATACACCGATGTCTGAATTTCCGTCGATGATGGGTTAACTGAAGCCCGTGCTATCACTCCAACTTCAACTTAAGCTTCAGCAATGTCAATGAAAAGTGAATAACACAAGCCTATGACTGCGAGATCACATTCGTTGTAAATTATGTTTAGTTGCATTGAATTTGCTTCGCCATATATGAAGGTGCGAAGTCGTATGGCGTGTGCTCAATCATCGAAGATTACAATTTCAACAACAATCAAATTTACCTAAACTCCGAAAAGGTTGAAATTCGGACAAATCAAAGTTTCGAAAATTGAATTCTGACAATGTACACAATCTCGAAAGCTAATAGAATCCCAAAAGTTACAAGCTTCATGCGAAAATTATTATAAAGTTTTAAATTGGACAATAATCAAATCAAAATTTTTAAACATTTTTCTAAAGGAATTGTATAATTTAGTCTTCATAATAAAGTCTGGAATGTCGGATCAAACAATAATGGCATAATCAAAATAGGACACGCACCTACGAAGATGGTTCAATAAGGTAACAAAGACCTGTCATTGTGTAAATTTTATCAATTTGCACATATGAAAAATAAGCTACATTTCTACAGATTTTTTTCTCCGTGCTTATCTAAACATTTATTCCGACAGTACATCAACGCATCTGTGACAGCATTAAAAAAGCCAGTGTCAAACATCTTTAATCACGACTTACGGGCTTATCGAACTTCATCGCTTGCCATGGTGCACTTAAACAAAAGCGAATTTTGGCCTACAGCAAATGCATTTCATTTTACTAAAAAAAAATTAATCAAAATATGCAGAATACAATTCAAGATGATGTTGATTATGAAGTTTCTTAGAGTTGGTTCAGTACCAACAGATAAGGATGCCAATATTGCATTATCAGAATCGGTTCATATACTCGACATGCTGGACAATATGTCGTAAATATCTTTAGAAATCCATTAGATCCATTAGATCAAGATGTTAGCGACAAACAATTATTTTCAATAGTGGGCATTGATAATCAATGGGGATTATCTCAAGAAATTAAAATTAACTCTCAAGAGATCTGTGCTCCTATCCCTCGCGTTGTCCAATGGTCAACGGCATAGCAAGAGTGTTGATAAGAGCCAAGATAAGAGCTGGTGTTGAGTTTGAGCAGATTTAACCCGCCCTATGAAGTGAATTTCAGGACTGTGGAGACGGTGTTCCATCGTGGCTTCTTTCTGCCGTTTGGTCCTCGAGACTCAGTCGGGAGGGGCCCATGCTAGCAGGGTCCCCAACTCAACAAGGCATAGCAAGAGTAAATTATTTCATACATCTTGAATAAAAAATTTCTGAAGGAAAAAATTGTGGGTCGTTAATTTCATAAGTATAAGGTCAAGAGTGAGGCATCTGGGAGTATGATGTTCGCCGATGACAGAGTCCTATGTGATACAAATCAGCAAAGACTATAGGAGTGGGGAAAGCATTAGAATAAAGGGGAATGAGAATTAGTAGGACAAAAAACAGAGTACATGGTGGCAAAGTATGAAAAAGAGGAAACGTCTATTCGACTTCAGAATGAACAGTTACCATCGATGGAGAATTGTAAGTATCTGGGATCAATCCTGAGTGTAAATGGAGAAAGGGAGGCTGAATTATCTCATAGAATACAATGTGCATGGATGAACTGGAGGAAAATGAGTGGAGCTTTGTGTGACAAAAAAGTGAGCTGTAGATCTACAAGATGATGGTGAGACCAGCGATGATGTATGAGATTGAGACAATGGCACTGACGAAGAGGCAGGAAAAGAAAATGGATATTGCGGAAATGAAAATGCTTCGATGGAGTTGTGGTGTAACTAGAAAGGACATGATTAAGAATGAACTCATTAGAGGAGGTGTCAATGAGGGTCCTATCCCTCCATAGAAAGATCCAAGAAAGTAGACTGAGATGGTTCGGACACGTGGCAAAGAGGATAGTAAAATTGAAGCTTCCAGGAAAGAGAAGAGTTGGGAGGCCCAGGTTGAGAAAGATGGATAAGGTGAATGAAGATCTCTGGGAGAGAGGATGGCCAAGGACGGAAGCCCTAGATCGTGAAAGGAGGAAGAAAAGAATTGAGGAAAGCAATGCTGACCCCATACAGAAATGGGAAAAAAGTTAAGATAAAGAAGAAGATTAAATTATATTTAATTATTCTTATTACTATTATTAAATTCAAACTATTATGACACTAAAGCCGAAAATGAATATTACGTGGCCCAAGATTAAATTTCAATTACTCTGGATTACTTTGAAGATTCTCGTCAAACTAATCAAAGTTTTAGCTATAGTACTATAAATAATATATTGGTACGATGTTCTTGGGTTTATAAACGTATCCGAGTTGGTAACGTTTTTTATTTTTATCACACTTGTCAACAACTCTTTAATAATCATATTACGTAACAATCCGTCAATTGATACCCAGTGCATAGCCATTTAACGATTTTTGTACTACACGCTAACTAAAGTTCATTATACAATGAATACTGTAAGATCATTATTTACAAATATTTACTTTTGCTTAACTTCGTTTACGTCTTACTTTAAATATTTTCAATTTTGCATATCCAATAACTTTAGAAAGCAATTAAATATCTATCTTCATTGCATGTTCCATCTCGTTGCCTTAACCAATACTCTTCCGTCCTTAATATCATATTACGCGCACCTACACACATCTGGACATTCACTCGTACGCTACATTAGACACTGATGACCGCGATTAACAACGAACACCTTGCTCAACACAGGCGTTCTCATGCTCTTGAAATTTTATTTATGAATGGTGCTCTGGAAAACTTTCCAAGAGCTCCTTGATAATCTCAACGTAAAACCTCGCAGAGAGGGAGTTCCTCTCTGCTCCAATGAAGAGCGGCCATTCACGAGAGGGAAGCGGAGCAGGTGCAATGTGTTAATACAACAATGCAAAGAAGAACAAGCAGCAGGACGAAAGAGAAAAGAATCTCTTGGGTCCCCGAAATCCACTCAACTCCTCAAAGACCCTCTACCTCCCTTCCGCTCCTCGAACGGAAACCTCTCCAAGACACACACACCTTCAATTCCCTTGCCACCGGCCACCAAAGATCCTAAAATAAACTCCCGTTAACCCTTTAAGACCTCAGAAGACAACACGGATCCATCGAGTTCCCTTTCTTCCACCTCGACGATTTTTCGAGACGAAACAAACTCCTCCAGAGTCAAACTTATCAGTTAAGGCATTAAAAGTCCCAGAGGAGAGAAGGCTGCTCCCATGAGGCACAAGCACCAACATGTGTTCCCCGATCGAAAAGTTTACACCCAACACAATTTAAACTCAAAGAAAAAAAAGTTTTAAGAAAGGAAGAAAAGGAGAACGAGATGAGTGCTACCAAGTAGAACGGATGTCCATTAAAGCTATGGGGCCTAACAGTATGTGGCAGTATCCATTTCGCAAATTAAAAAAAGAAAGCGCTTTGGGTTTCCCAGCCTATTTAGTTCTCACATTTGTGATGGCGTTTGTTATTTCCTCAGCAAAACTGCTGAACATTTCAATAAAATAACGCTGATTGGACGAATATCAATAAAGGTGTAGGATCTTTACGGTACTAAATCTAAAATCCCCTGATATACAAAGTGGGCCAAACGTCTGGATCCATAAGCAAATATACATTTAAATATTTTTCTAAAATATAAACCTAGAAATAACTAAATCAACAAAAGAATATCGAGTAGAACTTGTAGTCAAGGGATACTAAGGCAGAGAGCTAACAGAATCTAGTAGTCTATCGAAACCAGTCTAAAACAACCGATCATTAAAAACGAGGAAATCGTATCGTCTATAGTAACATTCACATTGAAACCTTAAATGTTCAAACAGAGCTTGTATGCAGCATTATATATAGGGTGGTTGTAATTAAAGTGACACCATTTAGACCCTTCTAGCGGCCGTTCTGGTAATCAGATTTTGACGAAATTTGAGATATATGTTATACAGACCACGGGGAAGAGAATTTTGCAATAAAAAATTAGTTCACATTTTGACCGCTACATCAAAATACGGTGCTGGTCATGTAAGAAACTATCTGAGAATTTTTACTCAGACGTTATGCAAATGAGATGTAAAATTAGAAAAGCTTTAAAATGACAGTGAAATTAAATGTAAAGTCATTCTTCACGATGGCTTTAGCTAAAAAGGATGGAGCTTTATTGGTGAAGTTGTTTTACCAGAACTGCAATAATGCTTCTGCTGCACTAAGAGAATATCGACGTTTGAAAAACTTGCGAAATGGGCCTATGTCCATTAATGGTTTAAAAAAGATGATTAAGAAATTTGAAAAAACTGGTGAGTTGGGTGTACTGCCAGGGAGAGGACGGAAACAAATTGCAAATGAGACTGTGGAAAACATTGCTGCTGCTGTAGTGGAGAGTGCTTCAAGTTCCCAATATTCTTCAGCAAGTGCTCGAGCCGTATCACGTAATTTGTCTATTCCGTGGTCTACGGTACAAAAAGTTTTGCATTCCGTTTTAAAGTCGTATCCATACAAGATTCAGGTGGTTCAAAAGTTGCTTCATGAAGATCCGGAAAAATGCACTGACTTTGCTTGCCAGTTTCTGGCTAGAATAGCCGTCGATAATGCATGGCCATGGAACAGTTTGTGGTCAGATGAAGCGCATTTCACACTAGACGGAGCAGTGAATGCTCAAAACTGTCGCATCTGGGGTACTGAAAAGCCGATGGTTGTGCATGAAAACCTTTTGCACTCTGGTTACGTGACTATATGGTGCGGATTCACTTCACATTTCATTCTTGGCCCCTTTTTCTTTGAAGAGAATACTCCTTTGAAAGATGTTCAATCACTGGTGCTCGTTACTGCGAACTTCTGCAGCAGAAAGTCATTCCTGCTTTACAAGAAAGACAATGTTTAGACGACACTACTGTCTTTATTCAAGATGGTGCAACACCCCATATTGCACGACAAGTGAAGGAACTGCTTCATGCTCATTTTGGAGATGATCGAGTGATTTCGAGAACTTTTCCAAGTGCATGGCCTCCTCGTTCACCGGACTTAAACCCTTGTGACTTCTGGTTGTGGGGATATTTGAAAGATAATGTCTATGGAGAAAGAATACGGACTGCCCCCGAATTGAAAAGCAAGCATAACACGCCATATCACTGCGATTCCTCAGGAAACCCTTCGCTCTACTGTGGAACATGCAATAATGCGCTTTGAACATGTCATTGACACAAATGGAATGCATATTGAACAAATGCTCTGATTTTATAAATTTCTCTTCTTCTAACTTGTTTTTGTTATTATTCATGCGCCATATTTTGACGTATCGGTCAAAATGTGAACTAATTTTTTTTATTGCAAAATTTTCTTCCCCATGGTCTGTATAACATATATCTCAAGTTTCGTCAAAATCTGGTTACCAGAACGGCCGCTAGAAGGGTCTAAATGGTGTCACTTTAATTATAACAAACCTGTACATGAATGTCTCGAAGTCAGAGGATGCCAATTTGAGTGTTTATTTAAAAAAAATGCCTAAAGACCTAGACTTTTTGGCCCGCTCTGTATAAACGGGTCTTAAATGATATCTATGCTGTTATTTGAAGTATTCGGACCCAGCGAGTATCTGCAAAAGTGCAAAAGGTCCCCCATAATGTATATTGATTGCATTCAGACAAACTTCCCTATAAAATTTGAACCAATCGACAACATTTCCTCGCTGAACTCGGAGCTGTCAGTTCTGTATGGCGTTTGAGGTAAGACGTCCCCGTACATATACTTACTCTATAAAAAATACGTCAATAGGAGCTTTGTGTTAGGTAATATGTAGATATATCACAGACATGAACATCCAGCATGAACTCTTAGAATGTCACTTGTGTAACTTTCCTATACAGAACCGCACCTAAACTGGTCTTAACAAAAAAGCCTGGTTCCCACATGCATAAAAGCAACGGCAGAAACTACAATGCAGAAAAATTTGTTGAAGTCACTTCCTGCGTTCGGCTTTCAGCCCTGTTTGTTTTTTGTTTTTTTTTGTTTTGTTTTTTCTTAGTTGAGTCATAGCCTATGAAGATAAAAGTTTTCTGTCGGGAGGAAACACGAAAGCAGGAAATTACGTCAAAAATATTTTCTTTATGGTTTCTGCCTTTGTTTTTACGCATGTGGGAACGAGGCTTAAGAGATGCAACAGGACCATGCAACTATAGCAAAAAGTTCAAAAAGGCCGCACAAACTGGTATGAAACAAAAGCACGAGTACATACAAACACACAACGGCTTTGTTCCATCACATAAATAGCACACCTCTACCATACTTTCGACTGGTATGTCCTCTGTAGCGTCTGAGGAATCACACTTCAATTCTTCCATTCTAATAGACATGTTTGGCTTTCGCGACAGCTCTGCTAACATTTGCTCTCAGGCTATGATCTCTCAATTCTTATGTTTCCAGCAGAAGACCCAAAGTGGTAATAGGATTGCTTTTCGTAGAAGATGCTCGGGCCTTTGTTTATTCTAACAAAAACAATGAACTCTGAGCAATTCGGCCCTACAAAAATATGGTGGTAGTACTATTATAGAAATGAGCTTTATCTCTTCTGACACAATTGAACTCCCTGGCACATAGATTTGTTTCTAGAAAATGAAATAGAATTGTTCGCGTGGACTACTTATATTAGAGCTAATACGAAAGAATCTCTCTGGGATGAAGTAAAACTGTGGATACGGAAAGGCACACAACGATAATCTAATTTATTCAGTAAACTATGAATTAAAAAATCTCATTTATTCACGAATCATTTATGAAGTGGTATGGGTTTTATTAAAAGCAAGCAAACGTTTGAGATGTAACCAAATTATTGTAATTCCAGAGACTAATACAAATTGTGGGGGAAGGGAGTCTCAATAATGAACAAGAATAAGACAAAAGGTTAAGAACAAATCACTTCTCGCTAGAAATCTTCAGTTTCATTTGAATGAGTAAAGACAAAGTATTATGCACGTCCATGCGAAAGGATTCCTGAAATTTTCCTTTAATCGATTTCCTTGCAGTTGATGCTTCACCAAGATTCGTTCAATTTAATCCGTTTGCTCGAGAAGATTCAAATGCAACGAAACAAACAATAGAATCGCGCTTGTTAAATGAAAGCGGCCCCTATTCGACAATTCACTTTCATAAACTGAAAAAAAAAATTCAGGAAGCATTCTCAGGTTTCTATCTGCATATACGTTTCTTCGACCTTTCTTCCATGCAATGTCTCTTTAAGCTTTTAAAATACAATAGATCAACATCAGAAGATCGATTTCAGGATTTATCGATCGTGGTTGCGTGCTCGATTGCTCACACCTTCTTTCTGACATCAAACGAAAAATACAATAAATGACTCGGACGCATACAAAAAATCGCCAAAAACAAATGTTGAGAAATGATGCTTGCATAATACGACTTCATTTTGTTCAAAATAAAACGAACATAAGGGAAATATCAAATTCGTTTATTGTAACAATTAATCTTCACGTCTTGTAGCAAGGAATAAATAAATTAAGCTATTTTTTTTATTCAAATGTCGTAAATCATTTAATACTTTCATATTTTACAATAAATTTCTCCTTGCATATAATAATTCATTTTCTTTTAACGGCGAATCTCTCTTTATACAGTTCCCTTTTAGCAGCTTGACACCAAATTATCTAAGCTATCAGCTACTTTAACGATAATGGAGAATTATATCTACCAAATTTTTAAGTATATCTCAAAAAAACATACAGGTTTCTTCTAAGTTCTTACTTAAAAGTAACATTCCAATAACTAACGTTGCAACGCAACTGTGATCCGTTGGCATACTTCATCCAGATTGTAGGAAGTGGAGGATTATTCCTTCAATCTAGAAGACTGAAGCAGAACAATCGAGACTGAATTCAGTGATCTCAGGCGTCTTATATTTAACTCTTGATGATACGGTGCGAATTTAAAGACCATTTGAATAATTTGTCATTGCCGTTTTCGGGGTAATTATACGTTAGGCCTACTTATTTATTGAATTAAATAAAATGAAATGTTCAAAAAGATACTTAAAAAAAAAAAGGAATTTCACTTTTCCATTCTTGACACTTATATGGTGAAATATGCAGAAAGAGTCTACATTTAATGAGCCATTTTCCATTTTCTTTGGGAAGGCGACTCGTCAAGTCAATGCAGGCCAAGATTTTGTGAAATCTTGATAATGACTGTTCTGAATGCTATGGTTGTACACTTTCTAAGATACTGTGCAGTACATTTTCTTCTTAAGGAACCCTCACTGATCCAAACCTCTGATAAACCGAATACCCCTCGCAAGAGGCTCACCTACAGTACATTTTTTATTCCCTCGAGTTCCATAATGAGTTCAATCAACAAGAAGGTTTAAAGCCCAGAAAACCTTTAGTTTTGATTTTGCGCAGAGTCAGTACTATAGTGTAAATACTTTGTACAGGTAAAATTCATGTAAATTATTACATTATTTAAGAGCCTTCAAAAATGAACCAAAAATAGTGACTAAGTTTTTTAAGCCTAACGCGTTTCGATATTTCAATATCATCGGAGGCATATAGCTCCAAAAATTTAGGTATAATGAATAAGTGCCTGATGCAGATCCGCTAATCCGAGCTGATCGCTAACCAAAAACTTTTGACTCAATTAGTTCGAATTACTGCGACCGTACTGTATTAAAAAAAACGGGTGGCAGTGTATAACTGCACATTAATCGTTGGCTCGCCATTTTGACAGTGCTACCGAAACGTTTTAATCTATACAGAGTGTTTCTGAGTGGCCTGTATAAATTTTCAGGATATGTTCCAGAGACAAAAACAAGCATAAAATGCCATATGAACTATTCGAAAACTGTTTATCTAGAGTTATAACAGTTGAACGTGTCCTGTAGTAGAAGAGCGACGACAATGCAAAGAACCGTCTGAAGAAAATTGTGCTCTTTTCAACAATAGATTCGAAACGTTCTTGGAGCATTATTGTTGGCAATTACCGGCTTGAATCGAACCACCGAGAGAGTAGGCCTCCGCAATGAAACGTAATACATTGTTACATCATCATAGATAGGGCATTGCTATTCGTATTTATACCAACAATAAGCCATAAATTTGCACGTATATCGAATGCTGTGGACAAATAAAAAAACGTGAAGATGCCTTCAAGCCCGTAATTCGTCACGTTCTCACAAGAATTGAAAAATCATCGAAGTACGTGGGTGAATATTAAGAAAATTTGTTATGATAAAGTTAACGTATATACTCGTGTATACGTCGAATTTTTTTCTCCAAAAAATAACTCCTAAAAACCACATTTGACTTTCGCACGAGTCAGAGTTGATGAAAGCTCTTAAAAGTGGAGGGCTCTTATAAGTGGAGTTTACACAAATCTAAATAATTTATTAATCCGTTTGCAATTCATTTATTAAGCCTTTCACCGCGTAAATAAATTCCTGATAAGATAAAATTATCCACTCTTCGCAGCACAACGAAAAGCTTTAAAGGGCTGTGAGGTTAATCCGATTTCCGCACCTCATCTGTAGGGGTAATATTGTTGATATCGTGCCGACACTATCAAGGAAAGTTTAGCATTCTGTACTTTAACCCAAAATAGAAGTTCAAAAAATCATAATCGTGTACACCAAGGATGGATGAAGGGAGGTATAATATTTAATTGCAAATAAGAACTTCTAAAATAAAAATACTTTTTGGTTAAGTTGGTTTCATTTTTTGGAGAGAACTGTTTTGAAAGGTGTAAAGTGAAGTAAGATTTCGACCAGTGAAGTTTTTCAACTGACACTGCGTTCATATAAAGTTCATCCTGAAAATCGATTTGAAAATCTTCCACTATAGCTAATACAGTTATAATGAATATTTATTATTACATACTGTAAATAATTAATGTATCATTTCAAAAATGAGACTGAAGACTATGTGGATGACGAATACGAGACTGACGAAGAAGCCCATGAGAATTTTCTTCAACTCTTTGGAGAGTCAGATGAAGCTCCGTTTGATGGTTTTTTCCACAACATAAATTTGTTATCATAAATGCTACAAAACTGTCTGTAATAATTCTCTTGTATAATAAATGCGTTTCCTCTCAGGCTCGAATCATATCGTTTTTCTACTTTTAGGGGCCAAAAATTGGGGATCGACTACTACACGAATCGACTTATACACGAGAATATGTATATTAGGATGTAAAAATATACAGTAAAATAAAACCATATTATATAATAATTTTAATTTCAAATAGCTATATCTCAGAAACCATATTTATAGTCACACGAAATATTGGCCTTTCCTCCCGGGACAGCATGATAACCATTTTAGTACAGATTAGTTTCATTAAATATATCCAATGTTACTGAGTACCAGCTTTCATACATTGTATATCGTATATAATTTCGGCCAATCTGTCTTAAATATTAGATTTGGCCTAGTTCTAGCCTAGATAAATCCTCAAACCTTTTCCTGATTAGAATAACCGAGAATTTGTCTGCGTAAAACGAATTCTGAGAAAACGTTTAAGGGTTTTTATTTATACACAATCATAAAAATAAAAATTTTCTTATTAAAAAAATAATTGAAAAATAAATACTGAAAACCGAATAAATTTATCAAAAACGCCTTGTCGTCTCTACTCTCCGTTCTGTGTGAAATTCAATTGCATTCTCATTGGGTGTCGCAAACCCCAATAATGACGCTGACGTTGGCAATGATGATGATGACGAGGGAGGAGCGTCTCATTGAATTTTACATAAGCGTACGAGCGAACGAACCCGTCGATTCAATCTCCTCTCCGGTTGACAACTGTTGGAAACGAGGTCAGTCAGTGGAACGGGGGATGATCCCATTCCCTAAAAAGGAACCACCGCGGGGGGAAATGAGTATAACATAAAAGTTTTGTAAAGCAGTAGTAGTAGTAGGGGTATTCGCGGAGAAGAAGCAGCCACTGACAAGTCTCTCCCACAACCTTGTCTCCGGAGCGACATTTCTTTAATTAAATTTCCTTGTCTGTTAATTGGAAATGGAAGGGGAGTTTGGTGGAGGAAAGAGCGACGAATTTGTGTGTAATTGCGCCAAACACGGTAAAAGAAAGAGGGAAAAATTTTATTAAAAAAGTTTAAGAAAAAATTATGCAAGACAAATCTCGTTATAATGAAGTTCAAGAGGATAACCGTAATAGAAATGGTTTCTGAAGATTCCTCTCCTAAAATGACGATTCTCATAAGGACTGAGCTAGATTGCGAGTCTTAGAAGGAGAAATTAAATTTAGAAGACAAAAGTGCAGACTTGATGGTCTGACTTAATTATTAAACTTGGTAAATAAATTTTTTTAAAACTAAATTGGTAAGGACTGGTTTGTGTTGTTGTAATTCCAAGAACTAATGACAGTCATTTCCGTTAATACAAACTTGGCTAATTAAATAGGCACACTATAGTAAATATATCTTATAATACAGTTATCCTCGATAATTAAAATCTTTCCATGAACAAAAAATCCATTTCGGATTAAGAGGCAGTCCGAATCATCTGGTCCGAAATAACTGTAGCTAAAATAAAAACGCAGCGCTATTCTCATTTCAGTGAAGCATTCAGTCAATTAAAACTTAAATTTGCAATTCGAACTTAACTCCCAAAAATCCTTCTTCCTGAAATATTTTCTTCTCCTAACGAGACATCATTAACCGTATGGCGCCATAAGCGGGGTCGACTCCATCTACCGTTTGTAGGCATTAACCCGCCCACATCTCCTAACCCAGTCGACTGAACCCTATGGGATCGATTCTAACGTGAAAAGAGAAAATAACAGAGTTGAGGAAAATGTTATTGTTCAGAGTTTGGGAATAGCCCGGAAGAGAGGACAGCCACCATTTCCACGTGCGGGCTGAGCCCGTCACGGAGACATCTAATGACATTTAGAAGGTAAAGGGGGGGGGGGGGAGTAAAACTCTTAAAAGATATTTTTTAATTTTATCCTTTTAAAGAACGTAGAGTTTTCACTATATTAAAAGTTAAATATTTCAAATGTCAAATTTTCCTAAATCAAAATTAATTTATTAAGGGACTGGAATGCCTTTCAATGTTCATTAAAGCTGTCAATTAGTAGCGTTAAAGATGTCATTCTGAGGCTATTAACGATAATTGTTAGAAAAATTATTTTTTCTTCTTTTTAAAATGATTTAATTTTACTTTTTCTATGTTATTAATGATCAGGGCTCTTCTCAGACACTTTTACATGGGCTTGCCATCCGGCTAATTTATTTGGTTAATTGTTGTATTTTTCTGGTTTAGTTTACTTTTTTTTTTTAACCAAGCTCTTCGTTATGCCATTGACATCAACCTAAACGTATAATAACCCTATTTATGTGATTTAACTTTTAATTTAAAGAGATCTGATGTGTCATATACTTTATTTCAAACTTAAATCATTTTTTCCCCTTATATTTACCGAAGTACCAAATACATTTTATTGGTCTAGAGGAGATACATAATTTATTTTTTTGCCCAATTCCGTTATGATGTTGAAAATACTGAAGTTACGCTTCAAATTATAGGATTAAATCGAGATGAAAAGGAAAGGAAAAATTCCGCGACCTACATTCAAACCAGGGACTACGAATCTCTAGCTCGTCGCCTCTACCAACTGGGTTACTGCGGATCTAAGCTGTTTCCAAATATCCTGAAGATCCAATGACAGGGCAAAGATTGAGAATATCTTCTTCCGAAAACCATCAGTATCCCAATTGGTCGTGGCGACGAATTAGAGATTTGTGGTCCCTGGTTCGAATTTTTTCTTTCCTTTTTCGTGTATATTTATTCAACTTCTTTTGATTACAACTAAATCATATGCTGCCATTACGATGGATCGTGCTTAGAAATGTGGAGAAGTAACCACGAAAATTCTCCTCATGATGCTGCATAAATTCTTCTACCCCAACCCGGCTACTTTTTGCATGCCCTCGATGCTAAAAATTTCTGAGGAATACACTGATGATTCAATTAATATATTCTTATTAAATTATATAAAGTATAATTCCATTTAGCTCTGGACTTTAAATTTAGCTTACACTTTCTGAGATATGAGTTTAAAAAATATTTTTTGACGTGATTGCCTTTGTAGATGCTAACTCTTAATGAAAGCCGACAAGCTTAATAAATATCATATTGCGCTTATGGAAGTTGTACTCCTTTCACCCATATTACCGCAAGGAAGATAACTAAGTCTGGTTTGAAAAAATTCTTGACTAGTGCATAAGTCTTGGCCAGATATCTGAAATGTAAAATACTCATTAAAGTAAATATTTGAAGTAAACTGTTTTTTTTTCTTTCGAGAGGCCACACGGATGTACCAAGGAAAGCACTCCGACAGATAGCACCACCCGAATCATAAAACGTTTCCAACCATCTTTCGGCGTTTGACGGAAGAGAAATAAGAAGAAAATTACAATCTTTTAGTTGCTCGCAGTAAGACTAACCTCGTTTCGATCTCAGAATGTGATTTTATTGTAATTTTCACTATCAAAGTATTTATTTTCCCTTGAATACATGTATTTACATAATTTAGCAAGCAGCCTGTTAAACAAACAAAAAAAAACCCCTCGCTCAATTCGATTATTGAGCAAGGGAGTTTAAAGGACTAACGTCTAGCTTTGATCGATGGCCAACATCTGGCGCATTTCATCTAAGATTGGATGATTATTTCAGATCACGTCAGAGAAACTAGAATGTATGGATAGAGGCTCCCAGAATAATCTCCTCCTTTTCTAACACTAAATTTCCATTCCATATTCGAAGAATCCATTATAAAATACTGTAATGCCTTATACTCTATGAGGTTTTTTAATACTATATAAACGAGTCCAGACATAATGAGACAAAAGGAACTCAAAAAACGTTAATGTTTATGCTTTTTTTTTTTTTTTACTCTGTATAATATTATTTGAATTGACGAAGTTCCATAATGAGAACTATCACAAATGAATTTACCTTGAGTTTGTTGAGAAGTTTTCTTCATGACTTTTTTCCTCATGTGCAACGACAATCAAGTTCCATCTCCATATGGAGTTCGGTAAACATCAGTCATACCCCAAAGAGAATATTCTTTCTAACTCTGTTCTTCATTATAAAACAACAACCACTAATTCGGTGTAAAACAAGAAACATCAATGCGCGGCGGACATCACTTATGCACCGAAGTGAAAAATACCATCAAAAAGAAGGAAGCTTAAAGAATTCTGTTTTTGAAGTTTTACGTTTGTGACGATAAAATAAAAAATAACGATTTTATATATGCAATAACGTATCATAAATGCAATGACTGAAGAAAATCATCATTAAAAATCAAATATCTGAAAACTTAAGAGGATTAGAGTAAAGCTAATTTACAACACCATAATCCTTCGGAATTATCCCTGGAAAAATATAATTCCATATTATTTAATATTGTTATATATTACTGTATTAGTTCCTCAGTCATGTTTGAGATCCTTTAGATCTGATTTTGAGAACGAAAGAGAATTAAAAAAGGAAACTTTTACTCATTCCGGCTTTTCGTATTCCTTATTATCATTTAAAGAAGAAAAAAAGAGAAATATCCAAAAGTTTTCTCGCGACTTTCAAAATCCGTTTCCATAATTTTTTCCGGTTTCCCAGCGTTTTCTTCGAAAGTCACGTGACACACGAAGATAACGCTCCAGAAAGTTTCGTTAAAAAATTTTTTCAAACCCTTTTACCCCCTCTCGCCCTATTTCTCGAAGAACTGTTGGCAAGAGAGAGAGAGAACGCTTTCTTACGAGAGGCTTAATCCAACACACACACACACACGCACACATTCAACTAACTTCACAGTCGTCGTCGTCATCATCAGAGAGAGAAAAAGAGAAAGAGAAAGGATAGGGAGGGGGAGTTGTGCGTTGAAGAAGGAGCCACTTCCCTCTTTCACCCGCAAGATGGCCGTTTTCGCTCTTCCTCCCCAACGCCCGTGGGTTTCTGTTCCAACGACCGACGTCCCGCGGTTCCTTCCGGTTCGTCAACGGCGCTTGGCAAAAGAAATGCCGATTACCGCCGAGCACCTCATGAATTTTCATGAATTTTAACAGCATACGCCACTAGGTTTCCGAGTAAAAGATTAGGAGGTGGCGAGAAAAAGGAGAAAGACAGCCACATGCACATACACAGTTTTTCTTCCTTATGCGTATCATTATTCTTTCTTTGAAACAAAGCAAGGAAACTATGTAAAATGATAAGGGGAGAAAAACCCAACGCAGTAATAGAGCACACAATTCAAAATAAAAGTTAAAGCATGTACGTTAAAACTTAAACAGTCTGAGAAGTAAGGTTAAAATCCCTTTAAAACTGTTGGGCAAATTGCTGTTATGTTCCTATCCACGATAATCGAATGCCTCCTTGTAAAAGGTTAAGACACTGGCATCCAGGTTGAGGACGAGAATCCAGACAAAGATACCTCAATAATTAAGAATCTTTTATTAAATGGTTCTTCTCTCAAACTTAGCAATGTATATAATTCGTTTTTTCTAAAAGAATGAAGGTCTAACTTTCCTAACATTGTCAACCACATCTTTTAACCTTGTTGCAATTCTTATTAGATTCAAAATCGTAGAACTGGTAAAAGGGCTTAACAAGTCCGAAAGAAGGACTTAAAATTTTTTAAGATAGCGTCTCAGAAGATAATCAGTTCAAAAAAAAAGTCTTTTTTGAAAAGTGTTTAAATCCAGTGAGTTCGAAATTTTTGTATCTAAATTTTCTTTTTGATATTAACCTAACATAATCAGAATTAAATTCATTTTATATCTCATATTGTATTGTATATTGTTAATTATTCATAAATGTCCATTTTACAATACGAAAAGACGAAAGTCGGCTAATTACAATGAATAAAAAATTTTGTATTGTAAAATGGGCATTTATGAATAATTAATAATCAGAATTATTTTTCCAAAGGCGTTCAGCTTCTATAGAAAGTCCCGAAACTTCGTGAGCTTTTTTCCCGCTTTGTCTACAATCTTCGCATCACTCGATATAACGGTACCAATGGTTATGTCAAAAGTATTTTTGGCCAATGTCTATCGGTCATATTTGGACAATTTTAGAAATGGTTAGGATACGCTCCTCATTCTCGGGTGCACAATTCTCATGAACCAGGAAAATACCCGCCATAAATTTGATGGAAAAACAAAAATAAGAACGATGATGGCCGTCTCCGGTTGAGACTTTATGATGCTGAAACAATTTTCAATAGGCGATGTAGTAGATAAACATTGAAAAATGGGGATTTCGAAATTTTAATTTTTTTTTAAATCCTGAAAAGCCTAAAAACTGTCTGTGCCTGTTTTTCAAGAATTTCGGGCACTAAAAAATTCTGAAGATAACTGAAAATGTAACTATTTTTATGTAGATGTTCTTTTTGATAGTTCAGGGTTTTCTATAAAAAAAATCATATTTAGCATATTTAGACTCATCTATTTAGAGGGGAAGTCCAGCCAAATATGAACTGGCTAAAATTTAGCAATCTTAAAGGGCATCTGAAAGGTATAATTTGTTTCGATAATAGACTGATAATCTCTAAAAATTGGAAATTATTAGGCACTCTTTGATGCCTGATGACGCGTTCAACGGGCATCGCCAAGCAGTCTGATCTGCAGCGCGTTTTCTCTATTGCAGCTGTGTTGGTGAACACTGTATAATAATTTAAACGATGGAGAAAAAAAAATTTGATACAGCCCTACATGTTTGAACCCGAGCCCGATACCCTCTCGGTGATTAATAAAATGTCAGCAATGACGAAAAATAGATGAAATTTCATCGTATATTTGTAGCAAGATCGATAATGGAATTAATATCCTGCATGCAATCCTACAGGGTGCGGCAGGTATTTGAGAACACGTAAGTATGACGTAATAGTCAATACGTCATACTATTTAACAATTCCGAAACGAGGCAGATAAACATGGCAGATCTAAAGATAACCCAGCAAATGAAGCGACATCCTGTCATCGTCTCCTTGGCTGCAGGACACTCCGACTCCGAGATTGGTGCATTCCTGAAAGTCGCCCGTTCGTTCGTGTTCAAAGTTCGGGGAGAACTGGACGCTGCCAGTGGTGATGTGCCAACTGTTTCACAGAGGAGACGACATAGTCGGTGCTCGGACCGTATCAGGACGCCGGAATTCAACCGTTCTGTCCAAGCTGAGGACACTGGGAAATCCTCACTAGGGAGCAGGCCTGCTCGGGAGGGAGCTTCAGGTTAATGAGGCGACCATTCGACGTTGTGAAGCCCTGGATTACTGCTGTAGCACGCAGTAAGCCGTATGCTTTTCAACAGGACTCTGCTCCAAATACTAAGGCCCACAGCGCCCAAGCATGAATGAACACGAAACTTCACGACCACATCCCTCCCAAGATGTGATCCCCCAGCTCCCCTTATGTCAATCCTTTGGACTATTACATCTGGGGCGTCGTTGAGAGGGAGTCCAACAAGCATCCACACAACACCGTTGAGCTCCTTGTATGTATCCTGTCGCGTCCGTATCACAAATCACTTCCGCGAGCAATAGATGGCGTGATGTTTTGCGTTTTGTTAATTACTATCGAATATTTGGAAGAAAATTTCGCCATGTCCTGAATTAGAACCTAATTTAAAGATATCCAACCGTACTTTCATTATGGCTGGACTTCCCTTTGATTGAAAATGCTGCAAGCAAGCATTTATAAACACTTCTTGCTTATAATTATTGCTATAACCATATATACTAGTATTTGTATAACGTGTATTTGTCTCTATGAATATTTACCGAAACGAGTTTTTTTAAACTATATTACCCTAGTCTACATATAATTAGCTACATTCTAAGCTGTCTCCAGAATTTTTACGCATCCGAAAACAGTATAAAAAACCCGCCGGATAGACCCATAGATGCACAGGTGTGAGTTTTTTATGCAAATAGATAACATTCATTGCTGATGACAAAAATTGAATGACACCAATAAACCTTAATCTTTTTCAAATTGTTTGAGTTTAAGGTTTCTGGCATAAACAGCATTGCTATTCATACTAACTTTTCAATTTGAATGTTGAACTTCACTTTGCAATCTTGTAATTGAACGTTATGCTGTACTTTATACATTTAAATATTTAATGACTTATTGCTAGATAGAAGCTTCATATGTAGACGTAGGATTAGATACACCGTGGATTAGCTAATATATGCCGCGAGATACACATGACACTAGATTGAATTTATACTTCCATTAAAGGATTAGGCTGTTTGGATAGGTTGATTAGCGAAGGAAAAAGTTCGGAAATAAGCTCGTAGGATTAAAGAATTTAAACAGCAAGGGTTTGTCGAATGCAGATGAAGAATTACAACCCCACCCTCCACATGCGCAATTAAAATAAATAAAAGAAATGTGCCTATGAAGAATGATAAATAAAAGTTTTCTATTTGGGTTGTAAAACAAACACCGTCATGGCTTCCCCGTCTGTTTATTTTACAAATGCTCTTTACAAACTCCATCCTCCCATGACCCATCCTCCATCTTTGCCGCACCGTGTTACAGAAAATTGTACAGAAACGAGTCGACGCGTGTTTCACTTGACAGTTCTTTACCTCCAGCATTTTTCTCCACGTCATAAAGATTCTTTCTCTCTCTCTAAAGATAAACCGTAAAAGAGAAAGACAGAGACGCGAGTTCATCCTTTTTCCACCGCCGACCAGATGCTGCCATTTTCCCGAAGGATAAACACTCGTCGTCGAACGATTTCTGATGGAGCGCCGTTCCTTTTCATCGCCCCCCTTTTTCTGTGTTAAGTTTGTTTTGAAACTGGGAAGGGTAAAAGAGAAAAAAAAAAAAGGAACCTGAAACTCCCTCCCTATTCCTTGATGCCGTAACAAAAGAGCCCTTAATGTCCTTCGACGAATCAAACAACGGTGTAATGGGCTACACGTGCCATGCAAAACGCCAATTCAAACAACAGCTAACAACTAGGATTAAATGAGAATTAATGGGATTTAAATTCGCGTTTTGTTGCTGGGCGGCGGCAAGCCAGACTTAAAAATGCCCCAAAATAAGAATAAAAGAAGGAGAGGGGAGGAAAAATGAAAGCTCGACATCTTTACTGTTTATGAAGAATGTTCTGCAAGTTTCGAAAAGGATGAGTTGTATTATGGTTACATTAAAAATAAAATAAAGGCGGCGAACACATTAAGCAAACTTGCAATTAATGTGCACAACATGTTCGGAATAACAATGATGACAGGATAAAAATTGTAATATGTAAATTATTTTAAAGTTCAAATGTACATGCTAACATTTTTCTTCAGTTAATGAGACCGAAATTTTGGAGAAAAGAATCTGAAAAAATATTTTGAAAACGTATTAAAGATGAGCTAAAATAAAAATTCTTAAGCAATCGCTTTAAAAAACCTTAAAGGAAACTTTCATTGTTATATCATCATGAAACCAATGATATAAGATGGTATTCGCTGCCCATACATGCATAGGTATGACATGAATTTGCATTGGATAGATCACGTCTAAGGCTTGCTTCCCGAGAAGAACAATGGAGTAAAAAACTCACTACACAAAAGTGGTTCCAAAAATTCATTCCGGTTGCGAATAGCAAATTTTTGGGCGACCTGCCACGATCTGGCATACATCAGCTGGTAATGTGCACCACGAGTTCCTTCCACAACGCCTAATCGTTACGGTCACGGTCGACAATCGGCAACTTGAACTCGTGCAAGTTTCCTTGCATCGCAAGCAGCAGCACTGGTATGTTGCTGCTGGAAAAAGGTGCGGTTCTTGCATGACAAAGCTAGACACGCAATACGAACAGGATGATCCATAATACGAGAATCACTTTGGAATGGGAACTGCTACCGCATCCACGTTATTCGCCAGATATTTTGCCAAGCGATTATCGCTTGTATATGGTGCAGTGATTAAATTTGAGGTGGTCTGGTTGTTTGCCTCTAAAGATAGGGCATATTACCAATGTAATAGTGACTATTTCAATGAGTAAGGTCCGTTTTCTGCCATACATCTTGGTGTTTCATTTGCAAAAGCGACAGAACTTTTTTGGTCACCTGATGTAATCATGGTCATGATACGATGACAGATTCCAATAACATTTATATCAAGAGTTTCCTTCTTTTAGGCATACAATCTTATCAAAAACAGTAGTGCAGGTGAGAAATTAAAATTTAAACTATACAAATCTAATAAGGCATCGGGACACCTGTTTAGCTCTCAACGGAAGACTATTCGTCTAAGAACTTTCCACAAGCTTTTGGAAGGTTATAGCTGGAATTCCATGCCACTCCTCATTTAGAAAGGTTGCCAATTCGAACAGTGCTGTTAAATGTACGAGCACGAAGTTGACGTTCTAATTTATCTATTGTTCTAGGTTGAAGTCAGCACTGGGAAGGCCATTCAAGTTCTTTCACATTCATTCCAATGATAAACAAATGGGCTCATGCTAAAAGTGTTCCGATATGGTCTGGAATTGTCTAGAACGTCCAGAATTTATAGTTCTACCATGAAAAAAATATCCCAGGCTTTTCCTAGAGAAATGGCTACACAATAACGCTATTACCATCAAAGTAGTTACAGTAGGCGCAATGCACTCAGGCCTGTAAAGTTCACCCGGGCATTCCAGATTCATCGTTTCATAAAATATGTATCCATTCAATAAAATACACAAAAATTTTCTTTCCTGTTCGAGAATAAGCTAGCACGAGAACACTGTTGTTTAAATTCAAGCAGGGGGTTTTTCCATCCTCCGTGTGGAAAAGCGGTTAATTTCTATCTTATTCTTTTAAGTCAAAAATCCACAATCCTAAGGTAAGGTTTTTCTTCCTATTTAAGTTGAATGGTATTTACGGGATTTCAAACACTACCTCCTTCGTGCACTGACAGTGATCGAGCCCATGAACTCGTGCGTGAATGTCAGTTTCGTCTTCACCAGAAATTCTGTCACTCCACGTTGACGAATATCCACGTCTTTGTCAGATTTTCTCTCCCATTTACTGCCATGTTCAGATCAAGTAGAGAGATTTTCAGATAACAGGTGATGGGCCATGTGATCGAATTTTGCGATGTTCAAACTTTAATTAGATAAAAAAAAAACTCCAGCAAGGCATTAATCTTGTAATGTATTAACGGATATTACCGTATTTCTTAATATTAGATGAATTAATTTCGTAGTATTAAATTTGCACAGTTCAGTGTAAATCGTGTTGGCCTATTATTCATATCTCACGAAAATTGAAAAAATAAAAAGATTGGTTAAGGAATATCTCAAGACTGGTCGATGAGGATTTATCCTACGCCACACCTCAGTTGTTTAAATAATTCATGAGAATAAGAAAATAATTCCACAACCTGAATTCGAAACAGAAACCTTCAGCTCTTTGTGCTAAAAGCGCTAACCAATTGCGCCACTGCATACATGGAAGCTTTACGCTATCTACATGTCTTTAGGGGTGGATAGAGCAGTTACCTAATTCGCAGGTTGGGACTATCTTTCCCAATGGCTACTTTAACATTGCAGCCGCTTCTCTTCACATTCATTACTTTAACACTGAATTCTCTATATGCATAACTTGTAAACGTGACGTGATAGAAAAAATTTAAAAGCAGATTCGGATTCAGAACACAGAAAACCACAAGAATAAGTCAAATTCATTAAAAATGATTTTTCATTGCTAGCCTGTGTAATCTAACAGTGGTATACTCTTAATTGAAGACACCCAGTTCTTGAATGACCTTTCACTTTAAATGAAATAGCCAACATACAGGGTGAGGCAAAAGTCTAGTTATAGAGCATATAACTCGAAAACTATTGGTGTATGATAAGGAAATTAAAAATTACTCGTATATTACTAAGCAGGTTAGGGACTACTTGGTAGTGACTTTTCAAGTTTATGCAAGAAAGTGTTCATGAATTTTGGAAACTTACCTCCTAAACCGTAACAGATAGAGGCACAAGTGTCAATTGCAAAGTTGTAGAGCACCATTGACGTTACTTTAAATCTAATGTTAAATTCATTGCATTATTGGGGGAAAATTAAAGAAAATATTCCTTGAAGTTGGTAAGGTATTTCACGTCATTTGCAGAGATATCCATTGTTGGTGCGAACCAAACAACTAAATTGACAGGGAGAAGGAGGCATGAATGATAGCCAGTCTCCAATATACTGGGAAAAAATCACAAAACTGGGCAGATTGAACCCCAGATGGCTTCGCGAAAATGCTCATCATCGTCAATGGAGAATCAATATGTGGTGCGGAACCTACTAAGGTCCAACTTTCTATGATGAGATGTCACTTATGGAGAGACACCAAATGTAGTTTCATATGAATGGAGCTCCACCGCACTATGCCCGACATGTACGAGACTGGATGAACGAAGCGTTCCCCAACAAGTGGATAGGAAGAGGTGGGCCAGTGGCCTCCCAGATCGCCACACTTGATCCACCTAAATTTTTTTGTTTGAGGTACATTAAGTAGCGGATTTACGAAGATCTCAAGAATCGCATCAGTGTATGTGAAGGTATCACTACTGAGACCATGAAGTATCGCTTGCTATGATCAGCATATTGAGCATTGTGTAAAAAGAATATGCATAGTAAAATTATTGACTAGGTCTAATAAAAATTATGTTCTTGCGTGTTCCCGTGTTCTGCTGTCAGATTGGTGTGAATTTGGTTGGATTTTTTCTAGCATACTGTAGTATTGATTCAACCACAGCCTGGCTATCATTCAATTTAGTCGTTTGATCCGCACCAACGATGGACTTCTCTACAAATGACGTGAAGTATCTTACCAAATTCAAGCAAATTTTTTCTTTAATTTCCCCCCAATAAAGCAATAATTTTAATATTAGATTTAAAGTAATTGAAGCGTGCTCTCTAAAACTTTGCAATTGACACCATAGTTTAGGAGATAAGTTTCCAAAATCCACGAACACTTTCTTGCATAAATTTGAAAATGTCACTACCGAGTAGCCCTTATCCTGCTTCGTAATAATATTTTTAATTTCATTAACCTATACCAAACAGTTTTTGAGTTATATACGCTCTATTACCAGCCTATCCCTCACCTTGAATACACAGAATCAAGATTTTTATTTCCGAAAAGCAGCAAGAAAATAAACACATCAACATAAGCAATCTGGTTCACTTGAGCGAGGAGTTGAGTGCGACTGAAGACGAGAATCCGCTTTGCAATGCAGATGAGCAAAAGTGGAGTCGTAGAAAGCAACAAGCGTCGCATTTCCGTTGACTTATCTAAGGTGACTCTATGCAGAGGCCAGTGGCAAAATGAAAGACTGAGGCAAAAGTGTCATAAAGAGAAAAAAAAATTGGGGGTAACAACGATAGGAGTGCCTTCTTTTTTCTTATTCCCTCTCAACATGAAGAAAGCAAGGGAACGGCCAATGGAGCAAATGTGAGGGGCGAAGGTGAAGAAAGCGGGGCATCTACAAGTTCCCAGAAATTAATGAAATCAGCGACCGAGGACTGGAAAGAGACATTCATTTAAGGGAAGGAGTCTGCTAAATGAACAGAGGAATAACTGCTAACGAAGCCGCAATTTCCAGTCACTTTGAAAGAAATCTAAGATAGTAATTGGTTAATTACAAGAAAAAAAATCGCAAATTAATTTAAATAGTTTTAAAGAAAGATGCAAGATTTCCCTTGTTTTTGACAAAAGAAGAATTCTCGCTGGTTCTAAAAAGAATTCCTAAATATTTTCTCCTTGTTAAACTGAGTTTGGTTTACATTTGTATTTTAAACAACTAGTTTAAATCTGCTAAGTGGACAGATTTAAAATTTAATATATTATAAATATTGTATAGATGGATGAACAAGGATTAGAGATACCAACTGCAAAATTCAATAATTTTGAATTAATAAAACAAATTGAGAAAGTTATCACAAAATTTACGATATTACTAAGTGTTCAAATTTTGTTTCCTGCTGCAGAGCTTTCTAGAACCCTGAAAGTGTCCCCATTATCTCTTATCTACACGCTTTGGCTAATTAATTGCTAAATTTTCTCCTCTTAATCTGAAACTCTTCCTTGGGTTTCGGGCACTATTTTCAGATTTTGGTACTTACCAGAGCATACAGCTCAAAATCTTTCAATGCTTCGGGCTTGGGATACAATGCGCGTTCGATGCTTTTGAATCAGACTTCAGACACTGGATGTAGCTTGGTGTAATAGCAGGGTGTGATATTATGGAGAGACAGCTTTTCCTTCATTTGGTTTTTCAAACATTCCTTCGCTCGCACAGTTTCTCTATTCATGGTGCATTCTGTAATGTGTGGAGGAAAAGACCTCCCATTTTCATCGAAACTTGATCTTGCGTTTGCTTCAAATCAATACTATTTTGGTCGGAGACATGCAAAAAAATGATCTCCCCGGAACGTCTTTCGGCTTAAATGAAGGTAGTTTTCATCATCAATTACTAAAATTTTGCGTCTACATTTGAGTCCAGCCCGAACTCTTGTCTTTCCATACATTTCGGAGGTTCAATATTTACTGTGGCTCTGATGACCAACTGCAGGACTTCAATATGTCTGAGGATAGACGTTTTCTGGCGATCTCACGTTCAGTTCCGAATCAAACAGATTTCACATTATCTTGGTCACCATCTTGAATGACCTTCCAGGGTTTTTCTTGAAGTTGACCTGACTGTTGGTACCGTACCTAGAGATGATGTGGTTAATAGTATCTCCACGTTTCCTTTCTTCCATAAAAAGTTAATCAGTTTTTTGTACATCTCTGTCACATACGTACATTTCTGTAAAGCTGTCTTATATGCAAAGCAAATACTTCACATTTTTGTAACGTACTTGTTCAAATAGAACAGAAACGAAAAATTTGCATGTGCGAGTTTTAAAAGTATATGGGCATTTCTTCTGTATCCATACGGCAATGCAAGATTCGCTTTTCTTCGAAGGCAATTTTACTAGATCCTTATAATACGTTGCACAGTTTCTCTAAAATTCTGTACTCTGTTAAACTTAAATGTCATTTTCAAAGACCCCCAAAACAGACAGGAACGCCTATATAAAAATCCTACTAGATAGTCTACTCAAAATTATTTCAGTGCTATACCGATCGGTTTGTGGGACGTTGAAGCGCTTAAGAGTAACGAATGGACAACGCTGGCCGTCCATAGAGTTTTACAGCAATGGACGTCAGAGTTCCTTCAAGCCAAATGATATCGTTCGGACATTGATTGAAGCCAGAGCGAAATGAACCGAAGGAAATGGCGCGGGAAACGAAGGAAAGGGGCGGAAGAGGAAATGGGTTGTCCGCCTGCTAATGCCATAAGCCTCGGCTCTCCTCATTTAACTTGAGCCAACGGGACACGGCACAACCGCAACACATTACTCTCCAGCGTCACTCGCAAATGCCCTCGGCGGGGGGAAAGGAAAAGCTTATGAAATTCAGTTGCCCATTGCTCTTACTGTTGGCTAATGTTTTTCTCTTTATGCAACATTGGCTTCCATTTCACTCTTTGTATTTTTAATAAAAGGATACAACCGCTTCCTTTCTTAAACTCGACATGCTCTACACGGACATGTTTTCTATTATACATCGTTCAAAAACTTATATGTTGATTAAAAATAAAAGTTATTTTTTATTATGCAAGATCCATTTAATAATTTGGATTCTTAAGTTCATCAAGACGGAATAGCATTACTTATGCGTTTATTAAGGCTCTATTCGAACAATCAGAATTAACCATTCGTCTTTAAATTTCTATTTTATTTTCATTCCTCTGTTACTTTCCTACTCTACTCAAAGTTTAATACCGCTTCCTCCGTTTCTCATAATAGATGGATTCGGTACAGGGATCAACACTGCAGGGATGAGAATGGCACTGAAGTCCAAATGAGAATATTGAAGCTTTGCGAGAAAGCCACCTTTAACAAAGAAATTTCAAACATTCTTCCATCGTTTCATTTTGATTCTTAAGACATAGGTTGCCGTTTAGAGATTACAATATGACGTTAAAATTAATCCTATGAGCTATCATCTTAAAATATGAGCTTTAAACTTTCGAGTATTTCAACAAACTTTTGTAACCTATAAGGAAATTATATAAGACGTTTCCCATTTAAAGCAGTATACTTGTATGCTTCTATTTCCAGGCGAATTTAAGCTATATTGCATGTCACTGGTAGCGCTATAAATAAAATATTTCCTTATTCTATAGGACATGTACAGAAAGGCAATAGGTTCAAGCATGTACCCATGAAATTATGTTCTATGGAACTGCGGTGCACGCTTTAAAATTTCCTTATAATTGACGTGGATAGACGAACAAGCTCCTTAATAACTTGAAGGCGAACAATATAATAAGTTCATCTCGAACGAAGGAAAGGGAAAAAAAAATTCATCGGAGAATACAAACCTGAGAAGAGTTAAACCTAATTTGAGATTTCGATGCAAGGGGGCGTCGCATCGCGTCGTAACGCTTGAATGAGTCTCAATTAGGAGCGAATGTTTGGAAAAGATGATGATGCATATAAATTACTCCCTTCCCGGGCGTCGTCGCCCCTTTTGTTTAATACTACTCCTCCACCAAAAGTTTTTCAGAAAACTTTTTTTTTCTCCTCTTAAAACTCCCATCCAACCTTCTATCGTCGAGGGGAATCTTTCACGGGGTAGGAAAAGAAAGACCGATGTCTATCGGGCGTCTTCATTTGCAAGTAGGAAGAAAAAAAAAATAGCGCCTCCGCTTTTCACCCTTGTGTCGCCCGATACTATCTCATGACTGATAAGGGCTATTTTTCTCTCTTTTTTCATTCCTTTTCCCAGCCCATGCTCAAAACGACCACGGTGGGTGTGAGGGAGATTTCTTTATCGGTTTAGAGTTGACGCAGGAAAAAAAGGAGACGCACACATTTCCCTTTCTTTTCTTCTCCAGCGTAAGAAATCTCCACCAAAGATCAAGGCGGGACTTATTTTTTTACCTTTCCCCTCCTCCTACATAAGGAAAGATTTTTCAAGGCAAAACATCTTTAAAACCACCGGCGAAACCTTAAAGCGATGTATATCGGAAACATACTGAATTTTCAAGCACTTCACGTATTCTAATATCCAAAGAAGTAACACCTGACAAGTAACACCATTGCTAAGCAGCTACCAAGTAAGGAATTCACTTACAAATATTACACACAAACCTCATAAAATCACTATATCCAAAAATTTAAGCTACCCATAAAGTCGTTGAACTCATGCATTTATAAATAACCTTACAATTAAAAAAAATTGAGGAAAATTTGATGTAGTGAAATCACACTGATTCATCTTTTATTTATTTTCCACTTACAGAGTGGCCCAAACTTTCCTACCAAGATTAAACGTCAATTTTCAGCTGGTAATGCTAAGTATAATTTTTGAAAACTTTGTGATATGTTCGTGGCATCAAGACATTTTGCTTAACGTGTATCATTGCTCACTACCGAGCAGCAGGTTTTTCATCATGGAAGAAAACATTCGAGCAGCCGAGAGTCCGGAACGCTTGAAACGAGCATTTTGGGCCAATTTTGACTACAAACTTCATTTGGAATGCACGTCTCACATGTCCGGACATTCCTTGCGGCAGAACTCCATTCCTACCTCTAGAATCTTACGGACAGCTTGCTGAACGGTGTTGCATTCTCGTAATGTTAATCGCACATCTGTTCCTTAACAATATCCGCAACACGACAATGAGCAAAACTGAGAACACCAAAGAGAAAACTTCTTCTTAGAATCCCAATTAGGCACCTATAGATTATCATCAGATTTGAGCCACTTATACGTTCATTTGCGGTTCAACTAGTTCAATTCCGAAAAAAAAAAGCGTTTACCCCCCCCCCCCCACACACACACATACACACATTCTGCATATCAGTTTTTAAGTCACCAGTCGTTATGTTGACACTGATTGGAGAGGACGTAGGAGGTAAAAATTGAATATGCATGCCGATCGTCTTGAATGCAAGTTTATATGTCGCGATCATAATGGCTTTACGTCTTTCATAGGGAAAACTGATCAAAACAAAAAAAGCTTTCTCTATATAAGAGAAAACGATATTAGATGGTTATAAAGGAAATTTTCTGGATGATCTGAGCACAAAAGAAGACGATAATAGAAAGTGTAAGTTCATAATATCTCTAGAAAGCTCCTTTAATTTGGCTATGGTGACAATGGAATTGAACGTAGCTAAATATTTTGAAGTTTTAGTCTTTATGTGATGGAATCGAGTGAAACAGCGGTTCGTATGATCTTGTTATATGGACAGAGTTGTAAAAGCTCTTGTCATACGAAATTTTGACGCAGTTAAAATGAATCTCGAAACTGACAACCAAACCGGAATGGCGTTAAGTGGAACAATTGTTGACTTTATAAAAAGCAATTTTTTTTCCTTGAATAGAATTTGGCGTAATTTTCTTACCAAAGAGTGAAACAATTTGATTGTGTGATATCTGATTCGATATGAGAATAGAAATACCCAAAAGTCTTATGGTAGCATCAATACCCAAATTTTTATGGTTAATATCATCCGACTCTATCGCATGAGTATCTCATGATAACACCACGGCCTACTGTTTACAAACCTGATCGTGATAAATAAAATGTGAACGGAACGTGATTAAGTGAAACCTGATCATCATGTTCGAAATGTGTGTAATTTCCACAGATATATAATTTACTATCCTTACACACGTTCAAAGCCGATCAACTCCCAGAATCCAATGCGCTCGACAAGGCTTTTTATAATGGCAGAAAAACGCCGCTTCGATATATATTTAAGAGTTATACGAACTAATTGCACCGTTGTGCCATGAATAAATAATGTAGAAGGAACTTTATTTATTCAAGAACATCGGTTAAGATCCGAAACGAGAAAGAAACCAAGTTATTTTATAATCAGAGATGATTGGGTTGGCGGTAAAGTGACTATCTTTATACCGAGGCTTCCGAGATTATACTCGGTATAATCTCGAAAGCCTCGTATAAACATTCCATAATTGCCATCTAGCGGCAAAAATTGTAACCCTGATCGTGATTATGCAGTGTAAACACACGGATTTGTCGATAAAATTGAACATGATTCACCTTGAAAGTGTATAAAATGATCACGATCAAGAATTGTAGTATGAACAAGGTTTTAGGATTTGATCAGTTTATAGGAACGTGTGTGAAATTACGTTTCGAACATGATCATTTCATTTAATAACGTTCCGTTCATACTACATTTCTTATCATGATCAGCGAATTCATCATGATCAAGATTTACAGTGTGAACAGGGTATTATACAGTGTTTTCTGGGTTATGTATATGCTTCTCTGCTTATACCATTGTGTTAGTACAAAGATGTCATTTTTTGGGCAAGTAAACTCTCGTCTACTCGATACTCATTTGTCAAAATGATATCATCTATGGGTACGGGCCTTTAGATATTAAGATAATATTAAGATATTATAATGGCCAGTAGGGGCAGAAGAATTTTTCAAGACAACACACTGAACTTATTTCGTCGTAGAAATTTGGAATTTTGATAACTGTGATTGCAGCGCGAATTGTACAGAAGAAACCCTCTAAGATTCGGCCTGTTAAAGATACAACTTTCATGTTTCTCTCTAGCATAGTTTTAAGATATACTTTTTCTTATTTAGGAAAAATTTCTGTACATTATATATTTATATTGTAAATCCTTGATTAATGTAACATATTTTAAAAAATAACCAACTGCTACTTATTTTTAAAATGTTACTGTTGCGGAACGGAACTCTGGAAATGTGCGTTAAAGACAATTTAATAAATTTAGAATTCCTGCTTAGAACTTCGGAAATATTAAAGCGTTAATCATATTCAAAACGTCAGGTGTAATTTTAGAAAAATCAGAATTTAAAAAAAATTTGAGCACGAACGCTTATAGTAAATTCGAAACTAATTTTCTTTTTCCGTAAAAGGGTTTTAAATAATTAATATAAGCTAATAAGAGAAACAGCTAAGACTCAAAATATTTACCTTATCATTTCATTAATTAATGTTAACTTCACGTTAAAAAAAAAACCGCGATAAAAAAAATCAATACAAACAACAGAAATGTAATCAAATTTATAAATCGCATCCAACGAGAAACATCGGTAACCGTGAGCCCAGGATATTTTGGTAACACACAAATCTAATTCGTAGATAATTTTGGAGAAATGAAGAAAAGAAAAAGAAAAGTACCAACGTTTATTGCAAGGTCATAATATGTAATCTTCCCGGAACATCTCCGAAACAAAGTCGGAAAAGCTCAATTATAATTCTCTCGCACTAGGAGATAAAACAACGCGCACTAATAAAGGGGCTTTGTGCGAATAATCCTAGGATCTAATGTTTTGCTTTCCCCTTACTTGGATATCAAAATATATTAAACTGTGTAGGGAAGCATTCGTTTTTTTTTAAATCCAAGAATTTAGCACAAGGTTCAATTAAAAGACTGCAAAATCTGTTCGTCGCTAATAAATGTGCTAATTACGTTAGAATTATTAAAACTTCAAAAAAGGTGAATAAATAAAGCATTCTTTGTAATAAGAAACAAAAAATTAATCCCATTAAAGATGGTATAAGAAAGCAGTGGACGCTCGAGTTCAAGTAAATTAGCTTCCTTAAAAGTGAAGTTAAAAAAAAAAAAAAAAAAATGATAAAT
>JAHWFO010009247.1:1165038-1183220 GCA_023313115.1 Rhysida immarginata | reverse complement strand
GAATTTTTCATTTCCTGTTGTTCAAACGACTCCAACTTTGGCATATCGATTCATTTCCGATGACAATACATATTGATATGAAAGTTTTCAAAATTTGAATTATTAAAAAGAGCTAAAACGAATTTTCATTTAAATTTTCATCACGGGTAGGGGATTGGGCCACCTCTTCAGATTTAATTTATATCCCAGGTAAGGGAGTGGGTAATGTAGTCATGTTTTCTTCATTTTCTCTTATTTATAGTAAAAGCAGGGGTTAAAAATTTATTCCAAATTCAAGACTAAAAACAATAAAAAAAAAATCAGTTGATAATGTATGATGCTGCATTACTATTACAATGTTAATTATGAAGTCGGTCGTTCCATCGCCAGTTTTTTTTTTTCAAAGTTTTTGATTTTGACTTCAGATTCAGATAGAACATCAAAAAGTAAGGAAAAGTTATAATAGGCGCACATTGCCGAATTTATAGACAGTAGATATCAGGTCCTGAAATTCTTATAGCCTTCCTTCTACATACGCTTTATTACAATAAATAACCTTCTTGAAAAAATTTTTTTATTTTAATTATAATAGAGGCCTTCATTAGAAATGAAATTCCCTTGCCCCTCCCATCTCTCATTCTAACCAAATTGAACCAGGGGTATAGTTTTTCTTAGCCTTCCAACTCGCTTGTCAAGTCTCTCATCAGTGTGTCGCAATACATTTCCATTCCTTCTGAAGCCTAATTGAAACGAAAAGAGAGAGGAAGATTCATGAATAGAGGATGAGTACGAAAAGAAAACAAGCAGCCATCTGTGTCCTCGAAAGGGAGCTATTGCTCTGGTCCATCTCCTCGAGACTGACACAAATGGGAATTCCTTGCAGCATCGCATGCGTGGCGGACTTTCGATGGCGACAGCTGCAAATTTAAGCAGGAAGAGAAGGATGAATGATAATTTACAGTTAAATGTCCGATCACTGAGTAGTAAGCAATATTTAAAAATCCTTCCTCCCTCCCTCATAAACAAAGAAACTTGCAGAGACTGATCGTGAATGGATGCAAATCCCAAAACTTGTTTTCGTTTTGACAATAGAAAACCCGTCCATCTGTTGGCAGAGATCGTCTCTTTGCCTTTTAACCCGCTGACAAGTTCTATATGTAATTTCCAAAAGTGGATGTTTCCTGCCTCTTAAAACGTCATTTTCATTTGTTCAACCACTTGGACTCGGTTCAAATTAAGACGTCGCGAGTCGTTCCAAACATGTCAACTAACTTGTTTTTTTGAGAGCCAACGCCATATTTCCTTTTAGAAAAAAAAATCAAAGTTTCTAATCGATCTTAAATCCTAGATTCTAATTAAATAATGACAATTTCATAATTAAATAAATTCAGAAAAATATAAATTCAATCAAGCAACAGCAGCACTGCTTGTTTCCAAAGTGAAAAGCTTTGAAGCTCAATTAATTAAATCGAATTTAATTAAATCAGAAACTTTTAATTTTAACTATCCAATTGCTTTAGAGTGTAATATTCCTCTATCAAATGTAATGGAACAATTTAATTTTCCAAACTTTGTTCTTTTTCTGATAATTACTATTATGAATAATACACTTGCCAATTTCGTATCCATATCAATAATTAAAAAAAAAAAAAAAAAGGTCAAACAGCGTCAAAAACTCGCGCGACGATGGAATACGTTTGTTAACAAGCCATAACACATAAATCCCAATCTTCATTACGCTTTGTTGGATCCAACAGTTTCAAAACTAAAAGCAATTATTTCTATTTAATTAAAAACGTTTCTCCTTTGGAAAAAAATACATTTTTTAAAATTTTATTTCGTTGTCTCTTTTTAATTTCTCGATGTCATCTGCCGGTTGTTCTTCGAAGCCAGATTTTTAATTAATAAATGCCAGTAATTGCTTCGAACGAAACCTGATCGCACACAACAGCTGAACGAGCCTTTGGGAAATTCTCTCCCACAACCCACACTCTGCAACCTCCTCCTTTCTATCCGTATTTATTACCTGGGAAGGGTTTTCATATATATATAATTTTCTTATTTCGATAAAAGGAAAGTAAAATAATATTGCTCGATCTTAAGTTCCTAATGAGATGGTTATTCTTATGCTTCATTTATAAAGAAAGCAAGCACAGGAGGCAAAATCTTAAAAATTTACTTAAAAGATCGATGATAAGCACGCGAAATTAATATAAATATAGCCTTCTGGATCAAACCTTCAGGAATAAAATGGTTTGAGAAAAAGAGTTTTATTGCATGCTATATAGGTTGGTCCTGAAATAATTTTTCAAAATCAGGGATTGCATTAGGCTCTTATAAGGATGAAAGAAGTTCCCATAAACTTTAGTCGAAAAACGCATATGCACTACCATAAACTTAAAACGCACGCTTCCGTCCATCTAACCATTAAATTTCGTATAATTTAGCAATTGTTGATAATGCCTCGCGTAACTTTTCTACAGGGTGCGACAGGTATTTGAGAACAAAACGACGTCTGCAAGTAAAAGGAGCAGACACTTAAGATACCACGGAGCCTTTAATACAATTTACATTTTTGTACAAAGGACTACAAAATACATATTGTTATTCAATAAAACCACCGTCCGCCGCAATGACAGCCTCCATACGCTGTCGGAACCGCTGCCATTGTCTCCACAATAGCTGGCCATTGTGTGGATGCTTGTTGGACTCCCTCTCAACGAGGCCCCAGATGTAATAGTCCAAAGGATTGAGATCAGGGGAGCTGGGGGGATCACATGTTGGGAGGGATGAGGTCATGAAGATTTGATGTCATTCATGCTTGGGTGCTGTGGGCCTTATGACTTGGAGCAGAGTCCTGTTGAAAAACATACTGCCTACCACGTGCTACAGTATTAATCCAGGGCTTCACAACTCTTGTCAACACTCTTGCGAACTTTGAACACGAACGAACGGGCGTCTTTTAGGAATGCACCAATCTCGGAGTCGGATTGTCCTGCAGCCAAGGAGACGATGACAGCATGTCGCTTCATTTGCTGGGTTATCTGCCTCGTTTCGTAATTATTAACTAGTATGACGTATTGACTATTACGTCATACTCACGTGTTCTCAAATACCTGCCGCACCCTGTATATTATTGATTGGAGTTACATAAAGAAGATCCTCTAGATTTCAACTGTTACAACAGATCACTCGAATAAGTTGCTTGATGAAATCTTAATTAAAAAAAAATCCTGGTACATATGATGAGAAATTTGAAATAGTTATTCTTTGAAAATGTTAATTAAATGCGTCGTAACTTCTGAAGGATGCATTTTTGGACTAACGTTTATCGGAACTTTTACAGACAGAATGCCATAGTGGTACGCAAGATATGTAAACAAATCACAACAATTCATCTTATGTTAAAACCATGCGATTGTAATGCTCCAAATCAGCGCTAACAATGCTTAATTGTTCAACAAATAATAAACGTTGGATTCACTCACCATTCGTTAATACAGACTGATTGATGTATTAAAGAACTGAAATCGTTAGTACACATTACTACTGATCCAAGTTCACCATCTTCGAACTTGCCCAACTTATCCACATTTTATTGACTGGGGAAAACAGATTATCAAAATTTTTCATGTTTCGAGAAAATCGAGTTAAGCAGAAAGTAGAAGGAAAACAAAATCATTCGGTGCTTAAAAATCTGGGCCTACTTTTTGATTGTATGACAATGCATCAGAAATTTTCAACCAATATCCAGTAGATCTGAACAAGAATAACTCTACTTTCGTCTTGTTCGATTTCGTATTTATCGCACCAGTTCATCCCAGAACTGTACTGGCTAACAATCAGGACTGAGTAAACATTGTCTTACTTTTGGAAAGCCAGAATTGCCCAGAACCTCGAGATACACTTCAAAGTTCATGGTTTTGGAAAAATAATCAACGATCCGAACCTCATCCACGAATAACAACCCCATACGATCATGCAAGCACTACCAAACAGTTGGAAGAACGAGAAAAAAAATCACTTGCCAAGATTCTGACAAACCCTAACATGTCCATAAAATAGGAAGAGTAAAAAGCGTGATTCCAAGGAACAGCTTTCCAGTCGTGTACAGTCCAGGATCGACGTTTCAGACACACCAGTGATGTGCAGCTTTTCTACCATAGTGACCTAGATTGTACAACTAGTGCCGTATGGATAGAAACAACATAAGAAGAACGGAATTTGTTTAGTGTTTCTTATTAAGATTCTTCATTTTCCTGAGCGTTTCCTTTTGGATGCAGTTGCACCGTCCAGCTTCCATGTTGACATCTTTACCTTAGATTGTGATAGATTAATTTAGCTGCAGTGGTCCGTTCAAAAACTTTACATAATGTCATCCATCCTATGACTAGCCCACTGTGCGGCTTATCTGTTTAGAAGTTAGAATAACGCCAGATAACATCTCAGTTGTTTATACTTAACTGTCCACTTACAACGTATTTTCCTATGCATATTCGATGAATTTATGCAAACTTTTTCTAAATAGCTTACAACGTATTATAATTGACTTGACAATCCATTAAATAAGGTAGATAAGAAGTCAGAGGATCTAGCAATTTCCCTAAAATTTCACAAAAACAACCTTCATTTATCAAGCCAGCAATATTTTATTTGAATAAATTTTCGAATGTAAGTCCAAAAACGTGATCGTTCAGTTTGATTGTTAATAAAGCCGTCTTCTACCAGCAAAAGCAATCTTCCTGTCAAAAGTTTAATACAAATTAGGATTTCACGTACGTCTTATCCTTCCTAGTCCAAGGCCAAATTACACTCTACCAAGAAGTTTCCCCACACGTCTGCTGGACTTTTCTTCCAACTTGATTATTTCCTCCAAATTTTATTTTCGAGCGGGACCACCATTAAGTATGAATTATGCGGGAACCCATTTTCCCTCCATTGATTGATCGTCTTCATAGTCTCGGGCATACACCTAATCTACGATAAGAGCCGAATGTCATCTCTCCCTTCCTTACAATGGCGAAGTTTGGGATGAATTATGCGAACAACCGTCATTAGATTAGGCCGAAAGGGGAGGGTAGACACTCTCGGTCATTAAACTCCTTCATTCGTCAACTAACGAGTCCCTGGCGAGATGTCGTGACCGCGTCCGACTGATGGACATCTTCACTCTAATTGAAGTGAGGATATGTTGACTGTCGTTGGGCACGAGGGAAAAGACCAAACGCCATTTGCATTAGGTTTCAAAGTAGTTTTTTCAGGGGGACGGAAATAAACTCGGTTCAATAATCTTCTATAAAGATGGATCATATCTGATTACATTTATGAGGGAAAAATACATAAAGAACCAATTCACTTAAAAAATAACAAAGGATTTTTCGTGTCACAAAAACAAATCATACTAATATGAAAAGATAAATTAAAATTGTATAGACTGCTCTGCTCTTCCTTGCTACCAAATATCATCATTTGAACATAAAATCACACATAATTTGGGCGTGAGATACTCAGCGTACTTTACTGTGCTTTCTTTAAAAATATATATTTATGCAGTTAGACCAAGATATAGTTAATATTAAGGTTGCTGTTGGTTACAATTTTAGTTCAAATATGAAATTTCAAAGTAAATTATTAATTTCACGTGCTCCATGGAGAGGCGCGAGCAATGGTCTAGCACACAGGTTTCATCGACTCTACAGTTTTTCTATACCATCTTCTGAAACAGCCCTGTTACAACACTGAACAAAATTATTCTGCTGCTGAGAAAGATGGGGATTTTCCCCGAAATATTACTGTCCTAATATTGGATGCATATAATTGTGTAGAAATCCTGACATTGCACAGCATTCATGATTTTGCACAAGCAAACCATTTAAAGCACCAATACCATGACTACAGAACCCGAAAATAACTGTTCCCAATCATAGCTCACACACAGCAACCTCGAATTATCAGGTCACAAGCTGGTTTCGGTCGGTGCGCCTTACAACGTTGTACTTGCACAAGTAACAATGGGCATCAATGAAATTGCTTCTTAGGTGAACGTACCTAATTCTGAATGATTTTAACATGCTGAACATGAACATTACATTGCAAAAAGGCTGTCGTTGATTGGCTATCGTTGCAGAGATATTGACGTATGTATAGGTGCTAACCAGCTTCCACCCATACTTATTAGACATGCTATCTACATGAAGGAGACTTACGACAATCTGAAGCAGCTATTGGAGAGGATTAACTACAGCAACTATGGCTGCCAGATCTGTGCTGTCCTGAAGATAATGTCTTTGTTGATGGGTTTGCTGCAGGGATATACAAAGTACTGCTATCTTCTTTGTCTATACGACAACAGAATTATCGGTTTGCACTACATCAAGAAAGAATGGCCTCCGAGAAACGAATGTACAACACCCACCATTGGCAGAACCACACAAAATCATTCCTCCTTTACACATTACTAAGAAACCGTAGCCAATTCAGCCTTTTCTTAGTCATATTCGTGTTCAGCACATTCAATTCATTAAGAAATGACAATTTCCATCACGAAAGCATGAACTTTTTGAAATTTTGTAGCCCAGTGTAATTTATGAACGTCTTATGAAGAGCTGTACGACTTTAAAAAAGTATGGAAGACGGAAATATAGAATTCAGTAACGAACTGTTTAAGCTTGTTGAAATAGTCTAGTAATATGACACAATAGGAAACAATAAATTTCAACGTGACCGCCTTGCATGTCCAGGCAGAGCCTCCAGAACTCCTCCACGATCCGAAAAACTATTTCCTATATTTGCGGCTGTATTGTGTTGATTCAGCTCTGGTGATCGGCGGTTCAGCGTCTTGAGGAGCCACAACCACATCATCTGCCGGAAAAATCGCGAATATTTGTGGCAAAAAGGTGTGGTGTCCACACAACACTGTCTACAATTCCAGAAGACATCAACTATGGCCACAAAATTGTTCCAGCACATCGAGATATACGCTTCCGATTAAAAGTTTGTCCTGCGAATATGAGAAGGGTTCGTAGACTCTTGTTCTTGTTATTCCTAACTATACAATAACCCTGTATTGTTGTCATTCTTTCGCATTATCTGCAAAGAAATTGTATTTTGTTATACATAACGGATAGTCAACTTAATGTTTTTTAAAGCGGAGGACTTCTAAATATAATTAAAATTCACCAAAATATTTCATTTAATTAGTATTATGTTGAGCATAATATGGAAAATTTATACGGAATTTTAACCTACGATCACAGTCATTAAAGTCTCCTAATGAACACAATGCCACCAGTCAAGGCGAGAGACTAATTTGATCGTTAGGGCAAATGAGAAATTTCAATGCGCGAAATGCAGCCGTATTGGAAATTAAGAGAGTCTGGTAATACAGAAAATTTAATTTTGAAAATTTATTTATGATATTCCCTCTGAAAGCAACAGGATCAGTTGCTCAGGCGTCCAACCTATTTTTGATATGAGATTAGGAGCAGATTAAAAAATTCGAAGGAAATACCAAAGAATCATTGATTACTACCAACTATTCTCGTTAAAAAGTTTTTTCAAAATGGCAGAACTAGAAACTTAACAGAGAGGAAAAAGAAGACCGGCAAGCATTAGGAAATTACTGAACAATTACAGATACATTTTCGTAGAGCCATAAATCTTCGCTTAATGACGATCGAACGGCGTCGAGTGACAAAGGCAGATCCATTCGTCAAAGTGGCAAACGCCTTCCTTCGTCCCGTTGCACTGAACATTGACGTTTGGTGACAATTGCTACATCGAAGCGATATTGTGTCGCCAACAATCATCCCATTGCGACACGAAGAAGAGACCGACAACTAGGCATCCAATTGGAATCGATTTAAAACGGCAGCAGTCATTGTCATGTTCAAATGCCTTCGTTCCAAAATGGATTGAGAGCGCGCGGCACGATGGAAAATAGCCGCAGGCAACCAAGGTCAGGAAGAGCGACCCAGCAGTCTGATTTTTCAAATCGAACCCTCTTGCCTATTATGGGCTTATCAATTATGAGAGGAATGCGTGCCTGAAAAACCATTAGATTCCAACATGTATTTAACAGCTAACACGTGTAATCCATCGGAATGCTAACACGAATCTGTAGACGAATTTTATCCATGCATTCTATTAAGTAATAGAAGAACAAAAGTTTTTGGTTCTCCAAAGAACCAAACATCTAGCATTTCAGAAAAAAGTTTACCAAAAGTTCTATTACCACCGCTTATACGTAAACAAAAAGAACACAAATTTTTAAAAATTTAATTTCAAATATATTCGTTAACTTCATTTTAAAACCATCATTAAGTGCACTGGCATAACATGCACAGAAAATAGCTTGAAAATTTTTAATCTATCTTGTTGGCCACCAACTTCACCGTACCCTCATGTTTGTAAGCAGAAGTTCTGCCATGTCGTCCGGATAATTAGACAATGGCTTATGATGCCTCCTACTAAGACGTTGGAAATATTTTGACATCAGCGCCTCAATAGGCAGTAGCAGCAAAAATCAACCTCATTTCATTTTTGGATTATCATTTTGGATTTTCTAGAATTTTTAATTCATTTAATTCTAAAAAAAATAATAAAATCTTGAAAACAGCTCAAGAAGGAACTTTAGCTATGACGCAGAAGTAATTTAAACTTTAACTTGAAAATTTAAGTTTTAGCTAATAAACAACGGGAAAATTCCACATTTAAATCTATGTTATTGCCCGACGTTCATGTTAAAATACAAAGCAATATAAATTGGTGACCATAGTATGTATCATACAGCCTTATTGAATGGACTACAGTTATTAGTGTAACATAAGTAATTGAGACAGAATGTTTTCATAGTACGCAGGGCTACTATTCAAACTCAAAATTACCTTTTATGCGACATACAATTTTACTGAACTTTTATAGAAACTGTATAGTTCTCAAGTTCATTTTTTGGGGGGTATTCAACATTAATAGTTATAATGGCCATGCACAACACGCATAAGCAACCACTAACAATTGATAACAGCAATTAGCTGTTGATAACAATAAGCTTAACAGCGATTAGCTATTGACACCCTTAGGTATAAAATCAATTGCCTAGTGATAAGAGACTTAACATCAATTAGCTATTGATAACAATAGGCCTAACAGCAATTAGCTGCTGATAATTAGCATTGACAACAATATGTCTTAAGTATTGTTAGCAGTGGTATTCTAACAACAAGTGCGGACAACGGTTGTTATGCAAACAGATTGAGAGATCCAGTTACGCAACATTGATTAATATACATAAATTGACCAAAATAAATGCGACTATAAAAAAAGGGGGGGAAAAAATGCTCCGCACCTGCGCACAACAGACTTATGATGTTATGGGCTTTTAACCTTTCCTTGAAGTTGAAGGGCAGCATTCTCGTTCGGTGAGATAAAAATGGGTGAAGCTTTTCAAATTCCATTTCAGAAATAAGAAATTATAAAATCACGTTTTTTGAACGTTTTGGAAGAAAGAAAAAAGCATGAAGGTAAAAAAAAAAAGTTTGAATCATGTAACATAGGAGGAGTGATATGTAATGGGACTACTTTCTAAAAAGGTCACTTTATTCACGTAAATTTCTCTACCGACATAGAAAGACGGAGTATGGTAGAAGATTTTTGTTAAGCCGATGAAATTGTTCGCAAAATTTTAATTTCAATGCTGAAATGATAAATGTAAAGTAACATAATGGTCATTCATGACTCGTCAACAAGAAAATCTTTAATTTCATTTTATTCTCTCTTATTTTATTTATTTTTCTTAATGCATTTTATAAAATGTTATATTTTATTTCTCTTCCATTAATTTTACTTGTATTTTATTTATTTTATTATTTCATTTTATATTTTATTCAGGTTATTTTATTATTTATTAATAATTATTTTTATTATATATTTTATCTTATTATTTCGTTTGGTCTCTGGTATTGCATGATTTTAATTGAACTATTAGGAATCAGTTACACTTGATAACCATTTAGGAGCTACTACGAGTGACTGAGTTACTACGTGGAGTCCGAACTTATCTACGCGGAAGGAGTAATCCTGAGCCACTTTGGTGGGCACTGATTATTTATATTATTTGTGTTTTTGTTATCTGCCCCGTCGATCCATCTGTATGTATTTGTATTTTTAGCTTTAATAAGATAGTACTAACACGATTTTGTTTCTTAATATCTTTTATGAGCCCTCAGAGATCTAACATGCCGGTCCACATGGACCATTCGGATCTCTGTCGTGCTTTGATGTATATTCTAACCCTTTATTCTTAAATAAATAAATATAAATAAATATTTTCTTATTCTTAAGATTTCCCATTTTAGCCCCTTCTTTTTGCCTTCTACTTATATGTTTGCTAAATCTTTGAAATCATTTTTCCCTGGGCCAATCAGAACTTTCTCATTAGCTTCTTCCATTCTATATCCGTTCGTCCATTATCCAATTTAAAATTTTGAAAAAAACTGACTTTTCTCCGATTCAATTAGATGCTGTACAATCTTAAGCAGCTCTTCCCATTTAAGTAAGAAACGAAATTTCCTTCTGTGGATGATCAAAGGCCGGAACGTGTCAGCCCATATTAATAAATTTATACAGTTATCTATCTACTGTAGTTCCTATTTCAATATACAGTTGGAGCTGCTTTGAGGGATCATCTCAATGTTATAGGAGAGGGAATAATTAGAAGTATTGTAGGAGAAATTAGACATTACTAGAAAATTTCATCAACCTTGTTAAAGATCTTCCTGTAAAAGATTCATTGTTATGCGAGCTCTGTTAGACTTGTATAATTATATTTAAACGTTTAGTTTGTTAAGTGTTCCAGCTGTTGGTAAGGTAGTTTATATTATATTCTGATGCTCTAACGATGCAGACAACAGTAGACGAAAATTTACTTTTGAGCCAATCAAGAGAATGATATTGAAATCAACAAGACTGTAATAGCTGCCTATACTCTGTCTCACTATATGAAAAAAGCTGCAAGGCAGTGTGGGAAAGCCCCGTCACTACTTTTTCACCTCTGCCCCGTAAAGTAGTCTCCGACTGCGCACGCGTAGTGCTCAAAAACATGAAGCACTGTTTCAGTTTCATTTTAGCCTCTATAGTTTCAGTTTCTGTTTTATTGGCTGCGCGTTGATCTGAATGAGATGACAATTGCTAACGTGCTCCCGTACTGCCTTGTAACTTTTTTCTTATAGTGAGACAGACTATCTTCAAAAATCAAATTCAGCGACTTCACCATTCCTGTAAATAAAGTAGGGAGCATAAAAATTGGCAAAACTGCAGTATGTACATAATGTTAAAGTGCATGTAAAATAATGACCTAACAACATGCAAAATCGGTGAATGGGTTCATTATAAACGTAGGTAGGGCAGGTATATCGCATTGAAGCCATATAACTAACGCAAGGTTGTTGCATAGTTAATTTACGGTTAATATGAGCAATGGAGCAGCAGAATAGAAACACACTCCGAGTTTTTTGGGAAAGTGGCATCAGAAATAGACAGGAGGCCAGTGAAAGATCAGGTATACCTTTGAGAACATGTTACCGAATAATGAAGAAATTGGATTCAGGAGAAGACATCGAACGCAAGGCTGGATCCGGTAGACTCAAGATACTAGAGGCTAATGATCGACGCCGTATTGCACAGTTGGCCGTTGACCATCCACAAATTTAGTAAATGTGCTCTTGCCAAACATGGCCCAATAGATTTCAATGACTGGGAAACGTCTGGTAGAAGAAATGTCGTTTGATCTATTGGAGTCGTTTTCGATGGCATGCTCGGCAGATTGCATGAACAAAAACGAAGAGGGAAGATCAAAAAATGATTTTGTAGCACACATTATTGTCAAAGGTTGCCGATACATTACTTGTATGGATGTCATGTTTCCTTATATTAAAACACTTGTTTTGGTTCTTGCCAATTTTTATGCTCCCTACTTTACAAGAGACGAAATCGTCGTGAGGAAAAAATCTAAGCAATAGAGAGAAAAAAAAAAGATGAAAAAGCTTTTTCACATTTCATTATGTGAATGCCAACGTAAACGCAATATAATATGGAGGAAAAAAAAAGAAGCGCACCTATCTTCTCATTCATTCCTAAATAAGGAATCAAAGCTCCATATTTAAGAAACTCTCAAAAGACTCGAACATCTTTAAATCCCACGCAATGCATCCCCGATTAAAAACATCCATTACATTTTGATCCTCTTTCTTATTTTCTTTAAATTTTATTTTCTCAATCAAAATTTTAAATTGAAATAAGGGAAGGGGGAATATCTTCTTTGTAATTAATTCCCTCCGCACGAGGGAATTTCAATTAACGAAAGCTAAGATTTTTTAAAAAAAATTACCAGCTTCTAAATAAATAAAAATTTCCCTTTCTTTCACGCGTACACCTAGATAAAGTAAGGAGTGAAAAAAAAATCCCAACAACGTAAAAGAGGTTAAAAAAAAACATTTTATTAAATTGTTAATAGCGATGGTGCACTTTCATTGGAAAAAGAGGCTTACCGTCAACTTCCCCGTTCCTTTTATTATGCGAGGGAACGGAAAGAATGAACACGACGAACATCATGAAATAATATTTAAAAAGATTTTAAATTATATAAATATAAAAAAAGAGTAAAAAGTAATAATAATAATAAAAACCAAACTTTAATTCAATCCGCTTATGCACTGCAGGCGGCATTCGCTTACAGCAACCATTTTTCAAAACACACGGAGCTCGATAAATGCATTTTTATATGAAAACGAAAGGCGAAGTAGCTTAAATGAATTTTTTTCTCATTTTGAGAAATTTTTGAATTTAAAGATCCCAAGAGTCTTTTGTATTTAAATCATTAACAAATGTGTACATTAATGTTATTTAAAGTTTCTTTTGCGAAAATGAGTGACCTGCCTAAAAAGAATACCTACTCTATTTTGAATTTGAACAGGCAAAAAAAAAAGGACTTATTCAAAGTAAGATAAATTGGAAAAAAAATATCCTTATCTAACCCAATAACGAATAATTAACGGTTCGACAAAGTTGGCTATTTAAAAATACACTCGGTGGCTAATTTTTTTATAATTATTTTATGCTGCTGCCGTAGACTGGAGCAACAAAGGTTAGGTGCTTAGAGGGCTAAAGATGTGTGCTGCTTGAGAAAGAGCTGGTAAAGAACTCCGACAGACTTGAACACGGCGTGATCGTGTATGCTCGAAGCGGTAGGGAAAACTGATGCGATTGTGAAGTGCTGGACAGAAAAATGACCATTAGATTAAAAAAAGCAAAAAAAAACGTACTGCAATTTGGGATGAAAAAGGCTGGCAAACTGCATACTTGATAGCCGTAAGAAAATTTGCCAGCCTTATTCATCCCAAAAGAAAGGAAATAATAGTCCAAATTACAGCTAATCTTAATCAGGGACCAGCTTCGATGGCCTCTGAATTTTCAGTTTGCCATCCGCACATTCAGCGTATTGGGTACAGAAGTCTTTGCTATCCACAGTGAACCAGAAACATCCTCAGTTTGCAGGGAGCACAAAAACTGTACAACAAATGAGTGCAAAAAGGGTAATGTAGTCTGAAGAATCGTGTTTTCTACCACACCTAAAGACAGGGTGTGAATTTGGAGAAAGCAGCAGGAAAACATTGACTCTACATGGAAATTGGCTCTCTGATTCGTGCAAAGTAACGACTAAGTCTACCAATTATGTAAATGGTGAGCCATCCCAATGAAGTTCAATATTTCTAGTAGGACGATGCTCACATTGTGCACAGATGAACAGAATAACGGAGACTTGACCTTGCTGAATTGGCGTCCGTGTATCTGGCTCTCATCCAATTGTAAATTTCTGGGATGATGTCGAAAGCAGCATCAGGCAACTGAATCCACAAACATAAAAGCTTAAAATTGGAGTGCATTTATGGTAGAGCTTTCATTAGTTTTACTGGGACATTTCTTGGCTATCATTAGTTAAGGAAGGATATTTCACAAACAATCTAACGAGATCTGAGTTTATGTCACAATGAACTAAAGCAGTACATTGAAGGAAAAAGGTAAATTCATGCAGTACATTAAAGAAAAGGTCTCCACGTGACACTTCATGTTTTTTAGGTTTAAACTCTAAACCATTCACGAGATAGAAAAATTTCAAAGGAAAATCTTAACCAAGAATACTGGTCAACAAAAGTGACTTCAGTATATGACATCAAGGAATCTAAAAAACAGCCTGAACAGTTGATACAGCATAGCGAAGAGCTTGATGAAGAAAATTTGAATTTGTAAAACTTAATCTGTTGTAAAGTTATTGTGCGGATAAACGTACGGACCAAGTGTCCATTCTTATAAGTAGCTAAAGTTTCTAATAAATTGATCACCGAGTGTCTCGTAATACTAATTCAAAAATATTGTTAAGGCGACATCACTGAGAAAAAAATTAAAATAAATTCAGTTAAAAAATTCACATTTCTTTCCATATAAAATGTTTACTTTTGCTTCTCTTAGTCTTTAAGGGTTTAGATTTCAGTAACTAAACAGAAATTATAGACCAGCGCACTAAATTTTTCACTACGCTTCAGGTTTCTGGTAAAAACTAGCTGCATTGATATTTTATCAGCGCCATAACTTCTCTTTCCATCTATTATATAGTAGTTCATCTTGGTCATAAAAAAATTTATTTATCTAATAAATTATTACTCAGCGCAATAGGTTCTTCCTAGACTGTGTACAATGAATTTCGCTCCTTATCCTCTGCGACGAACGAACCACCATCCAAAATATTTGCTTTACCCACTGAGATTCATCAATAAAGAAGAACCTACGGTACAGGGTTCTTTCGATTTAAAAACACTATTTTCTTGAATATTGTTTGATACATGAAAAGAATTGAAAAATAAAATTTGCATCGTGATAAACCAGTTGGCAGCACAAGTGCATGTTTTACAAAATGGAGACAGAAGGGGAAAAAATTCCTGTGGACGTTTGTTTGAGTTATTATGTGTCGAAATTGGCATATCTCAATATCTCAGTGGCATAAAGGGGTCATAGAACTTGGGCGGGCAAAGGGATATCCCATGCAAGAAGCAGCTACCTTTGCCGGAGTATCAAAGCGCACAGTCATTCGTGAGTAGAGTACAAGAAATGGTCCACGGGCACGTCGGGTGGCAACAACCGTCGAAACCGTGGTCGGAAGTCAGTGCTGACTGGGCAAGACCAAAGACTAATATCGTTCCTGGTCACGGCCAACCCTTTCATACAAAACAAGAACTACTGAAGGAAGTCAATAATGGTCCGCATAGACAAATTTGTAAAAGAACCTTAAGGAGGCATTGCATAAATGAAAATCTGGAGCAGTTTACCTGGCAAGCATCCGATGCTCACAAGAAAGCTCTTGTAGAGTAGTGCAATCTGTATCAGAACTGGACTGTAAGAGACTGAAAACGCCTCATTTGGTCGGATGAATCAAAGTTTTGTCTTTATTCGAATGATACTCGACGTCGTATGCATAGAAGAAGCAATGAAGCCTTTCACCCTCATTGTGTCCAAGATGTGATACAGGCGGGTGGTGACTCTGTGATGCTGTGGGCATCACGAAGAACAGGAACTTCTCCTGTTGAAGTCAGCACCGGCTTAACCAGCATCATATCGTGATATTCTGGATGGATACCTGTTGTCTTTTGTGGATCACGCCTAGACGATAACTGCAGGATTCACAGAGGAGTGGAGGAGTGGTTCGACGAGCATGATCAGATCGTGCAGCACCTCGACTGGCCTGTCAAACCCCCAGATATGAATCCAATCGAGAATTTGTGAGACCACCTGGAGCAACGTGTTAAGCTGAAGAATCGCCATCCGACTAACATCGCCAACCTGCGGGATAAATTTATGCAGCATGGTTGTAGATAGATAAGAAGTATCTACAGACACTCGTGAAATCATTGCCCTAGCGCATTAAAGCTGTAATTATAGCGAAGGGATGTACAACGCACTATTAACAGCAAGTGACTAATTTTTTTGTCCGGTGTGCTTATAATCTTGAGGTATGGTTCTTACAAGAAAGAATATCCAAAATCGGCATTAAGCAGCTGAAATCTTAACATTTTAATAACAGATCCACCCTTGAGTAGTAAGATCATATGGTTATGATGCGCACTTAAACCTAACCCTCACACCGATTTTTGTATGATTTTTAAGACTAAGGCGAGGATTAGCCTCGGTGAAATGAAATTGCGTCGACGGAAGAGGCGTCTTCACCAGCCGTCGTTCCTGTAATTAACGTCGGAACGCCGATGTTCGTAGAGAAGGGGAAGGAGAGGTGGGTCCATGACGACGACTTGGGCTTGAAACGCGACCAAAAGCAGTCGAGTGCAATTATTCCTTAGTAATCAGAGACGACGACGTGACACCCCGCCGACGCGCGCACACCCCACTGCTGCCTGGCGAAGAGTTGAGAAGAAGGCGGAGAGAGAGAGAGAGAGAGAGAGAGAGAGAGAGAGAGAGAGAGAGGAGGGAGCATATTCTTTTCTCTCCTTCACTCTATCATTGGTTGGCGAAGAGCTGGGTAATTAACAGCAAGTTCCGCGACTAAAATGAGAAGAGCAGCAGCGATCGACTATCACGTACCTTTGTGTGTTCCATTTCACTCAACTCTTGCAGCCAGCGTTTCAGTAACATGGAGCCGCAGTGGTTCGCGTAGGAATGTCTCTCTTAAGAGATTTAAACAAAAGAAAGCCGAAAACTTCTACGTGCTAAGAGTTACATTTATAAAAATGATCCCTTGCTTCTGTTAAGAATGTAGAACCAAGAAAAATTTTATACTTCTAATTTTTATAATTATTCATTAGTCGATTAAAATGCAGGGCGATTAGAGTACCCAGATCATTAAAGTTCAAAATATATCTTCCCGAATGTGGTTTTAAGCGATTAAATAAAACATTTCAAACCAACCCATCCCCAAATTTCCATTTAAAACAGAAAGAAAAAAAAATAAAATAAAATCTCAAAGAACAATAACCTCCGAGACCCCAAACTGTCAGCAATAAAAACTGACATTGCATCGATTTGTATCCTTTCTGGTTCCCTATTTTATTATTCAGAATCCCCCATCTATCTAGAAACTGCCATTCCAAACTCACCATCGAGACCAGATGGTGACGTCTCGCGGCCATTTTTCTTGTCAAACGGGAGGACAACAACGATTCAGTTTAGAAACGCCATCGTACAGACGTAAATCAAATCCAGGTAAACTTACAAACATTTTCCTCTAGCAAATGACATTTCCCCTCTCTTCCTCCTTCTTCTCCCATTTACGGAACCGAAGCCAGACTTGCTGCAGGGGGTACGGGTAGAGAGGGTAACGTGAGAAGTAAAGAGAAAGTGGGGAGTGTAGAGGGATTCACTCTCGTTGATTGGATTGGCGCACTCTTCGCTCGCCCAATCAACTCCTGCGACTAGGTCTCAATAACAGGGTTCATCATTTAACAACTATATCCGAAAATGAAGACGACGGAACCCAAATGAGAGAGCCGCGAGCGTTGTCTCCTTTCCACCAACCCCTACCTTTAAAGGGGTAAAAGACGAAAGAAAGGGTTGGAGAGGAGAGTAAAAGAATTACCCACAATTCCCACCTCCCTAAATACATATAAAAATCCTTTCGTAACGAATTACTCGAATCATTTTTACACATCTCTAAACGTTTTATTATACTGGAGGACTCTCGACTGGGGAGCGAAAACAAAACTCAAAACGATGAAATTTTCGCTATAACGGGATCTCACCTGTACATAGGAAGAGAGACGCCTTTGTTAAATAAGATCTACGGTCTCTCGTAAATGCCTACGTTTACGGCGTTTAAACTTTTCTCACCGGAGAATTTTGCGGGGAAAAATTAATGGTCTCGATCCGCCGTTTTATTGAGTCATCCACGAGCGACTTTTTTTATTTCCACGCTAGAACTGGTATTTCACGGCTCTATGAATTCCATCACTGAGATAACATCAACTTGAAACGTTATAAACTTTAAAAAAAAACAACTTTGAGTGGCTCTTAAATTTTTTTTTAATTACTTTTGATTAATTTTATGGATTTTTATTAAGATGAATCTTGAAAAAGGTCTCTTCATAACAAAAGCAATATTATACGGCATTTGCTAATTAGAAATAATCAAAAGACAAAGAAAATAAGAG
>JAHWFO010009247.1:1133322-1164638 GCA_023313115.1 Rhysida immarginata | reverse complement strand
TTTCCGACACGACCAAAAACCCCTGCAGTGTCTCTTACATGGTCACTTGCAGCCACAATTCGCGCAACGAGCTCCTCTTCTGAATCCACAGAAGTATCGTACACCACATTTTCAGATGTCCCCAGAAGAAAAAAATCTAAAGGGTTTAGGGCTCATTCAACTCTTTGTAAAATTTTACAAACATGTAGTACTTGATTAAAAACATTGTGACCATCTGTATCAAGTTTCTAATTTCTCAATTTTCTGGAAATACATTAACAAGAAAGGCAATATTATGAGGAAGTCTCAGATAGCCGTTGTATGTATGATGTTTGACAATTTTTTTTTAAAGAATAAATCATTAGATGGTCAGTGAGGGTTTTAATGGTACGCCTACCTCAGCTGTTCGAATTAATGATGAATTGGTTAGCGCGTTGGCGGTCCGAGCCAAAGGTTCTTGGTTCGAATCCAGGCTGCGGAATTTTCTTTCCTATTTTTCATCATTAATTTTTTTTTGTTTGTATCAAGGATTCATTTGCGTTCCCCAGTTTATTGGCAAAATACATTCAAAATATCCGATATGCAGCGTTCTATGATTATTTTTGTGCCCAAAAATGAAAATGAAACTCAAGAGGAAAAAGATTTAAGACTGTATACGAGAGAGTAAGCGGATAACGCTGGATACAGTGAAGGTAATGACAGAAGATGGTTTCCAATCAAAAGAAACGCGCTGGGAGCTTTTGGCTCGCACATCGCAATGATACATGTGTACAAATAAAATATTCCTTTAGACTGTCTAGTACCGGTTTTTCAACATTATAGTAGTTTTCTTTTAAATAGGCGGCTCTAGGCCATGCGATCTCGCACGCAACCATGGTAACGTTCATTTTTTAGAGCCTACTAAAATAAACTACTAAAACAAAAAGGTTATAATTAACCTGCATTCTGATTATGAGAAATACTTTGGATAGTTTAATGCTCTTAATGCTGGCAATAATAATAATAATAATAATAACAAAATAGAATCTTATCTTTAAAAAATAGAACCCGATTAGAGACTAGGTAGTGAAGCGTGTGACCTTGAGCCGCGTATTTAAAAGAAACTGACTATAGACATCAGAAGCAAACGATGATCATCGCTTCTGAAGTTGGTAAATACTTTAATTCAATCGAATCAATAAACAGAATTAGCGGTTAAATAGTTAAGTACTTTAAATAAACTTTGTAGGGCTTTACTAATTAATTACCCAGTTATAAGAAATTCCTACAGCGAGTTGAATTCCAGTTTGCTTTTGATGTCTAACCGCTTCCTCAGGATAATGCACGTATACGAATCTACCAAAATCAGATTTGTTTCCCTTAACTTTTACTTTTTTTCAATTATTTAAAGAACTGCCATACGTTAAGGAAAGCTACGCATCGACTGAAGATAAGTGAGTGAGGGAATAAACCAATGTTTCATCTTCCGGGTCCCAAGAAATTTTCTCTCTGGACTGAATTAAGTAGAGAGGAGTGCGAGAGAGAACGAGAAAATGAAGCAACGCAAAACAGAGACGATGAACAACGCAAACGCATTTGCATAATTTCCCTCAATTGGTTTCCTTCAGCCTCGCACTTAGATCTCGCGTGTGGCTACTGGTTCGCCGTCTCTCCATCTTTCGCTCTCGGCCTTTGTTCGTCTCCGTTGCCAGGATCATTATCTGGCGGCGCCACCGCACGGCAAGCTCGGCATGGGAAGAAGGGGGGGGGAGGGGAGTATGTAAGGAAAAGGAGGGAACTGGTGGATTTGAGGAATTATTTGAGGAGTGTGTGCGGAAGGAGGAGGGAGGGAAGGGGTTAAAGCTTTGAAGGAAGGGTGGGTGCGTAGAGAATGAAAGGAGAAAGCAAGAGAAGGCAAGGGTAGCCAACCACAACGGAATGGAGGAGGAAAACCGGTACCGAACGACCACGAAAGGCTAAATTGGATTCTCCGGATAGGAAGAGGTTAAAGAGGGTCCTAGGAGATGCAAGCAGGTTGGCTGGGGATGAAGGCGGAGGTGGGGTAGGTAGAGGAGAGATGAATTCCTAGGAATGAAAGAACATTAAAGATGGAGTGGTTTCCATTTGGCTCCGAGAGAAATTGCCTTCCTCCTCCCAACAAAGGCAAACAAACAGCAAACAAGAAGAACTTCCCCAGGCGTGACGTTATCGACTCCGAGATACACACAATATAATAGAATCCGAGACTTATCACACCTCCCCTTCTTAAAGGGAATGACTTTGCTTTCCAATCCAAACTCCCTCGGATACTTCCATTGCATTTTAAATTTACTCAATACGTACCTCGTTCAACACGGGTAAAAGCCTCAAATTGAACTCCATCGAGAATTCGCTCAAAACATGCTGGTTCGCACGAAGGATATTTCACGAGCCACTTCCCTTTCCAATGCCCATCTTAATGCACACACGCACACAAGTATCCATTTTGTCTGAAAAGCGACTAAATTTAAACAAGTCCAGGAATTTCGATGGTTCCGACAACGTTTACAAAATTTTTAAACTTCCATGCTCCTTTAAGTAATTTTATAAATGGTCTCGACTGCACCAATTGCAAGATTATACAGTATATAAACATCAATTGCTTTCACGAAACAGGCATGCACCAAAGAAAGAGCTATTCAGATAAGAAGAAAACATAAATCTAACGATAACAAAGCGAGTTTACACTATTCTAAGGGGCCAATTTATTATGGCCATCAGACCAAAATAGACATGACATTACGCTGTTTCTGGTTGTTTGCAGAGACAATGAAATTCATTGCTTGTGAAGCAATGGGTATAAAAAACGCGATTTGGCAGACTTTGAACCTGGAATGATGATGATTATGGATGGATGCTCAATGATGGGGGGGGGGGGGGGAGCGAATGAGAACTGTTCGAGAGCAGTTAAGGTTTACAGACAGTGGATCAAAAGACACAAAAAAAAGGATCAGTAAAGTTGATGAGCACACAAAGAAATTATAAATGAAAACTGGAGATGATACTCCAATCATAAAGAAATGATCTTATCAGTTTCCAATTATAATTTCTCGTCAACTTTTCTGATGGCTTGTATAGGAGTAATTCCCGATCTGCGAGCTGAGTCAACACCACCTAGACAGAAGGCCTGCGCACAGAAACGTCATACGTAGTTACATCACACTAAAGCGGCTATTGTTAATCGTATTTCTACCAATAATAAGCCGTAAATTTGGCCGTTTGATAATGATAGGTGGTGTTGGCTGAGTGCCCGTCCTATCATTGGGAATACATGGTAATCTTTAAGAACACCTGGTGAACGGATTGCTGTACCAATTGGTAGAGGCAACGAAGTGATACTCGTGGTTCCTGGTACGAATCCAGGTCGTGGAATTTTTTTTTGAGCCCTTGATCCATAAAGAACAAGATATTCGTCTTTGTCCAGTTAATATTGATGGTTTACCCAACCTATATTGGGTATTTCCAGCTGGACAATGATCCATAGCATAACGCTCAAACAGTGAGCAGCTTATTGGACATCTTGCTGAATTGGCCTTCATATTGGCTTTAACATTCGTGGAATGAGATAGAATGGGGCATCAGATAACCGTCAAATTTTTAGAGTTTGAGATCTCCATTTATTCGAAAGGAATTGAACCGTACTGAAAGCAAAAAGTCGCCCATCGACATATTGAATAGGTAGTGATAATAAATTTTTATTAAGTGTATTTATCTCCATCTCAGAGCTGCATATGGTTTGTCTTCTGTATTGCTTGTCGCTCTTTGGAAGAGTTTCCCGAAATGACTGTTCTAACTAAATTTTTTTTCGAGGATTCTCCTCGCAAATGATGACGAACTTAAAAAGATCTCGCCATGAAGTTAAAAATTTTGGTGACTAATTCAAACTAAACTAAAAACATTAATTTGGAATTTCCCTGCCTGCAAATTTCCTTCTATTTGAACATAGAATTCAAACACTTTTTTACCACCTTTTTTCTCAAATTGCGACTGCTGCTTGCCATCTTGCATGATATTTTTGGAACAACAGTACACCATCCAGCAAAACATTCACGTGGGAATGGGAAAAGTGAAGCTTCAAGCTCAATTTACATACCTAAACACATTAAACTTCAACTTATCGTCCAAATGGTAACATAGTCGGGTTCCTTATTATTTCCGTGGAAGTTAAGAACGACACGGTGAAAGGCATTCCGAGACCTCTTTCCACTTCCCTCATTGTAGACAGAAAGCCTTCATCTATCATGTCATATTTTGGGCCAACGAAAATTCTTTCTTTAACCTTGCCTTCTGCAAGAAGTTCCCACGTCTGTCAGAGGTACGTGAAAGAGCTTACTGATTTTAGCTGTGCTTTGGCAAACTGTTTCATGTTTGGTGTGCAAATGTTGCAGGGGATTTTTTTTCTATCCCCAAGACGTTCACGCAAAATATTCTTGATCCCCGACTGCGTTTTATTTTTTGGTGGCCATGGTTTTTGCTCCCAATGTTTATATCTACTATCACATTCACAAAGATATGCTGAAGTCGCTAGGAGTGCTAGTTTATCAATTCTGCTCAACAAATGAAAGCGAAGAGGTTCATTTATTTCCACACATTTACCACGAAATATCTTACTTTACTGCCTGGCAAAAAAAAAAAAAAAAGTCGCGCGGTTTAATATTCAGTTGGACCGACTTTCGCTTTGATGAAGGCGCGAATTCGCCCTGGCACGATTCAAGAAGTTCGTGAATCTTCTCTACATTAATTTTTGTCCAGGGGTTCAGTAATTTTTCGTCCAGACCCTGCAATGATGCGAGAAGAATGGAACACACCCCAAAGATTTTCTATAAGATTAACATCAGGACTCTGTGAGCCAGTTGATGTGTTGAAGTGACTGATCATGAGACCAGAATCAGTGCATTACAATTCGAGTTAGGCAAATCCTGGAATATTCCAGTGCCATCCAATCATCCAATACAGTAGGCCCCCGTTTTACGTCCGTAACTCGTTCCGGAATGGCGGACGTAAATCGAAACGGACGTAAAGCGAAACCCGATTTCCCATAGGATCCCATTATAAATTTATTCCGTTCCGGATAGAAAAAAGTGACCCCCAAATTATTCCTACAGTAAAAAAGGTAAAAACATGCACTCACCAATATAAACCATTATTAATACAGTACTGTACAATAAAATCTAAGTTATAACCAGTCCAAAAAATTTTTTGCCACCTTTACAAAAATCGTGAGTGAAGGGGTTAACCGAAAAAACTGCCTGGTTCACACATTTTTTTTAAACTGCCTGAAACATAAGAAAACATCTTGAATAAAAAGAAAACAACAACCACAACACTTGAAAAAAAATGAAACAACACAAAAGCACTGAAAACATACTGTATAGTAACTTTAATTTAACAGAAAAATTAAAAACAAACAATCAAAAAGATCCCAAACACTACTTCTACCTTTCTTTTTTAAACTGTTTTTAATGTTATACAGGAAAACGCATTTTGCGCATCAGCACCCCTCGAATTTTTGCGCGCGGGCGAACGGCGGGTGCGGACGTAAAACGAGTCCACGTACGTAAAACAGCAGCGGAAATAAATCGAAACGGACGTAAAACGGAAGCCTACTGTATATTCAAATATTTGGCTGACGTCATTTTATTGCTGCATAACGTTGCAGAGCCCAGATCAGACCAACAGAAGCAACCCCAGATCATCACAGTCTCCACAAGTTTGGACAATGGGTCCATCGCTTCGTGCGGTTCTCTTCTGATGCCCCCATCACTCTGAATAGGATAAACCTGGATTCAACAGACCACATGACATTTTTTCCACTGCTCCACACACCATTTTTGTGCTCCCGGGCGAACAGTAATCGTTTTCTCCTGTTGGTCTCCTTGAAAAGCGGGTTTTTTTGTGGCAAGCAGCTGTTTAGTCCCATTCCTTTAAGTTCCACTCCCATTGTGCGTGTGGATATGCTTTTGATTCACGTTAAACTTGCCCGTCACTTCTAATGTGGAATCTCTTTGGTTTGCCTTTATTATGCTTCTTAATGATCTCAGTTCACGATTATTCAGAATTTTTTTTTTTGATCACAGCTACTCCAAACCTTTCCTTTCAAACTTGAATAGTTTGCGCTGAACAATTCTTACTCCAGTTCGAGTAACTGCCGCAATTTCTTTGATTGTTTTCTCTGCTTGGAATAGATCAAAAATTTGTCCCTTCTGAAACTCGATGACACTTTTTCGCGACCAGATGCTGCGTTTACAAACATCTTTCTTCCAAATAATTTAAGGGATAAACTAATGCAGGACAAGTAAAAGGAAGCATTGTCTGCGCAAATTCGCACAATAGTAGGCCTGTGATTGGCTCATTAGTATTTGCATACTGAATATTCGGCAGCGACAGATTCTAGTTTCAGTTTGACTTTTTAGTTTTCCTGGAATAAACAGACTCATAAGCGAGGTTCAGAAAGTCTGAGTAAAGCAGACACCTACAATCGATAAGTACCTGCATTACGCAAGCGCACGTTTCCTTTTTCTTTCGTACCGGGCATTAACATTTAATATGAATTTTGGAATTTTAGAACCTAAAGGTAAAACAGTTCTTTCCTAGTAATGTTCTTATATAAAATCGCGTGCGTTTTATTATTGTTCATCTTGTAATAATTTCCAAAGACTTATAGAAACCCAGCTTACAGTAAAGCTTCCTCTCTCAGTCTGATTTTAGTCATTGAGGAAGTTTGTGAGGAAACGCTTGAGTGAATTTAAAAACTGTAATTCTTGTTGCAGATAATTCCAGATTAACTTAACTCTCAATTTCCGTTTGTTAAATGTAAAAAAATAAAAATAAAAATAAACTAAAAATATGAAGGAGCCAAAGCTAAGCTCAACTGGAAGCTTTCCTTTCATCTCCTCAAGCTTTCTTAATTCCAGTGGCCAAAACAAGCCAAGACAATTACATGCAGGAAATGCAATGAGAGCAACAAACAACCCCCGACAGCGAGCGAGTAATAATTGGAAACAACATGCATTGTTCTATATAAATATTTAGCCGCACTTCCTCTTTTTCAAAGCATCCATAGAAACAGCTAAGAAAAATACAATTACGACCTATGACGTCTAAATTATTACTCCCGCCAACATCGCTCTTTTGTCGGTTTAACTCCCACAAAGTCGCTCTTTATACGTTCGATCTAATGTCTTATTCTTCCGGCTGAGAGGAAAAACAGTTTTTTTTTTCTTCTTCTAAATTTCTTGATCCGCCTTTTTCACTATCAATCCTCTGTAATTTATAACATTTCACTGTCCTTTTAAATTTCCTCACTACGAAATCCTCACTTGGGCTTTCACGTGCACTATACTCCGAAGCCTTTTTCTTTACAGTAATTACACAAACGCTGTGATGTTAAAAGAAAAAAAAAAAGAAAAAGGATTTTGTCTGCAGGAGGGACGCGGCGAGACTTTGTGCGAGAACTGGACGTGATTATCCCTTCCATTATTTCCAGGTAAAGGCGTCGAGCGGTGTTGAAGCTCAAGCCGCTCCCCGTTCATCACCTGGTAAAGGCGGAGATTGCAAACAATTAACAACGAGGAACTCGAAAGAGAGATAGACAAAAGGACCTTCCAAAACGAACTCTCCCCTATTCTTTCTTTCCTTCTTAACTTCCTTTCATGGCGTATCCCTTTCCAAGCCCTCCTTTTCTTCCTCTTTACAATTTGCTCCGAACGAAAATTAAAATCCTCACGCAATTTACGAGATCCAATCTAGTCGATAATAGCCCGAGTGATCGGGTGGATTTAAGCGAGAGGAAACGAAACGAGTCGAGCTTTTCGACGTTTCTATTAGAAAACTTGGGCGATGTCTTCGAGGCAAATGAATGTTTTGCACATTTCATCCAATGGAACAGCATTAAAGCAAAGCATACACTGCTCATGATTAAATTCATGGTTGGGGAGGCCATTTGTCGAAAACTAACTTGGCTTATCTAACTTCCTCCTGCCTAACCATCCGTCCTGTGCCGAATTACTCTTATCTCGAGAACTATCAAAGAAGGAAAGCTCAAATTTTGATTGATAACGGAAGACAAGTTTTTAAGAGATGAACGGTTTATCATTTCTAAGAAGATATAACCAGTGGCAATAAACTTCTTTATGGAATAAAGAGCCCCAAGACGTACTTACAACACCTGGTTTTCTCCAGAAAGTAAACCCAAAGTAATGGTTTAAGCTTTAAGCATGCCATTTAGGATTTACTCAGAGCTGGAATCAAAATTATGTGAAACTGGTACCTTATATCTACATTTTTATCGCTCGACTCCATGTCTTTGGTACGTACAAAATGCTTACAGGCTCAGAGAATTATGATTACTGCTAATACGAGGATTGTTCAATAGAAACATGTTTAGAGACTGGGAAGCACTTTTTATTCCAAGAATTTAAAAAAAATCTCCCAATTCCCAAGTAGTCAAACTCCTGCAGTTGTTGGCAGAACAATTTTGTAACAGGAAACTCAGAGTCAGAATTGAACATTCAGCAAATTTCCTAATGTTAATGCGGCTATTGGCACGTAAAGCAATTTCCAAGTGTCTCACAATTTCATCTAATGCTGGAAACACGGTTCAAATAATGAACGGCCAAATCTTTCGTGGATTCCCTTCCTTGTCAAAATTTCTTGCACATTCAACAGCTGTAGGAAAATAACTATGGTCGCCATATGCACCTTTCATTGTCTGACGCCCTTCACCGGCTAAAAATTGAATAACAGCACGCAAATTATCTTTGGACGTGTTGTCCACCATGAACGCTATCTACCAACTTAATCACAACCTTTAAAAGCAGCAAACAGTTAATAAGTTTTCTAGGCGATACCTTCGTGACTGCGCACACGAAACGTGTTTCTTCTGAACCATCCTCGTATTGTCAAGTGTCTACTAAAAGTCTAATACAAAAGACGGTAAATTCTTAATATTTAGATTTCAGCTGTCAAGAACCTAATTTTCTATTTGCATAGAAAATGCATGTTTATATGAACATCAATTCCAACTAGAAACCAGAAGCTACGATTATAAAGGTCAAAATTAATCGTGTTAAATATTATCTACGAGGGCAAGTCAGTAGTATCTGCACACCTCTTTTAATGTTCTGTGGGGGTGGGAGTAGTGCTTTATGTGCGCGCATGCCAACATAGCGCCTAACTAGTTTTCCTCTGTGACGCAGTAAAATTGCTGCTCCACTATCCATTGACACCAAGGATGAACAGCGTGCCCTGATCAATTTTTTGTGGCCTGAAGATGTAACAGGAGCCGAAATCCATCGAAGACTTTCGTTCTGTATGTGTGGACGAATGAATCAAGAAATTCCAACACGTTCCGACAAGGGTGAAAGACAAGAAAAGAGCAGGACGCCCATTTACATCCATTACTGAGAGCAAGATCGAGGACAATTCAGGAAAACCGACAAGCGACTATTCACTACCATCTTTTTGGTCCATTTAAAGATACCCTATAAGGGGTCTTCGATTCACCTCCGATGAACAAATGAAGGAAGCGGTGAATAAGTGGCTTGTTACTCAGCCAAAGATTTTTTTTTTGCCAGCATCCAGAAACTTGTGTAACATTGGAACAAATATAATGAAAAGCACGGGGACTATATTGAAAAATGATATAATCGTAAAGCCTCTGCTTTTGTTTAAATAAATTATAAAAATTGTGTGCGGATACTATTGTCTTGTCATAGTATAAACCGGTTTAAGATCTTGGCATACTCATTACTTGTAACGCGAATCTTTCCATGCAGCAAACTTAAAGTTTCCCGTATTTGCATGCGAAATTGCACAACATTCCGATAGATAGCGCAGCTATTGTAATATGTTAGAATGACCTCTGAAAGATTCGCGTAACAAACAATGAGCTGTAATGGAAATGTTAGCAGCGGAGAAAGAAACTATAAGCATTCTTCAACATTTGTAGACTTCCTATGGAACTTACACAGTTGATAAGAGCATCATTGGTTACCGAGATCCAGAGAATTAAAGCTTCCAGCAAATGAAGACGAATGGCGTTATTATAAAATATTGGCGCTTCACAAGTAGACAACTAGCCTTCAATCACGACAATGCTTACCCTTATAATATGCCTGAAAAACAAGGAAAAGTATTTCCAAATATTATTGGACTTTGCTCCCTGATGCTCTCTATAATCCCGAAGTCTGTTTATAATTTTCAAATCTATTTAAAGATGCAATTGACAATGACGAGGATGTGATTTATGCAGTCAAGAGGTGGCGTTGTAAAGGAAACATTTTGAGGAATTATCAAAAATTTTGAATAAATAATTTTTCAAAAGAAATATAGACTTTACTTTCAGAACAACACTCGTTAATATTCAAAGGAGATGAAATTTATCAGTAATGAGATCGACGTCCTCGTAATAAAAGTGGCATTTGTAAGGCTTCTAGCAAAGCACTTCAGTAAAAGCTTCGAACGGTGACGCGAAATTTCGTTTCTCTCCCTCCCAAGACGATTATTTTCAATTGAATATCCATTAACGAGAAGTGATGTTATGATGAAATCGTATCGGAAAACTTTCTAATAACATCTGATATAAAGAGGTTGCCGTTTGAAATCGTATATGATGCTCAATCTACAAGTGCTTTGGTAACGTCGGGCTTTTGAATTCTGATAGCACATAGTATTTACCCTATTAAAGTTAGCTTTTAGGCTAGCATGTCATTAAGTTTCTAATTTTTTCTTATTAAGAAGTCCAGATCATCAAACTTAAAGATTCAAATGAGCTGCTTTATTTGTCAAGTCTATTTAAATTGCAAATTACCCACCGAAATGCGCAATTAAAGATTCTATTGGCTTTCTTGCCATTAATGATTAATGATTTCAGAATTATCATAGACTTTGAAGACGACCCTTTTAGAGAATTCTGTTTGTTATCCAAGTTTCATATCAAGTTTGCTAAAATCTATTACTAATGAATACAAATCCAGAACTCTCGCTCTCGAAAAAAAAAACATTCTTATAAGGAATATAGATGGCTTCTTAAAACGATTCTAGACGCTTCTAGAATCTAATCTTATGTAAGTCCCGAAGGCCTGAAAGCAATCCATTAGAAACCAAGTATTTCAGCTTTTCAGAATTTTCGATTTGAGCGCTGCCGTATGGGCAATCCTAGTGTAATAAAGCAATTTGGAAAATAAATATTGCAGTGTTATCTTTCAAACGTGATACGAATCCAGCAAAGCCTCAAAAAATTGAGGAAATTTTTTTAAAAGAAAATTATTCATAAAATAAACTATAAATCTTCTTGAAAGCGGACCTGATGTGCAGGGAATTAAAGAGTATAAAATTCCAAGTCTTCTACATATTTAGCATTTCTTATAAAATAACTAGAGGGAAAAATTCTAAAGTTACAGCCTTTTACTTTTGACTATTTTCGAATGGAACAAGAAAAGAGCAGGTCCGCTTCTATTTTTGATGTTCCTGAATTATAAAACAAGTCTAAAAACTGAAAGGAAAAGAAGGTGAACGTTTCAGAGCAACATACTATCTAGGAATTCTATATTCTTCTCGGATCAAAATTAGAATCTTACACTCTTTATCAGACGTCTATGAAGGCCATTCAAATGAAAACTAGAGAGGCACTTATTCCATTGTAATATCAGATATTCGACTCTTCCTGCACAAATTTCACGTCAATATTCTAATTAATGTAAAATGGTTCCACCAGCAACCACTCCCAAACAGGGATTCTTGCACCTTTTCATCCGCAAATGCCTCTACACCAGCTCTGCAGATTCTCAAAACAGTGAAGAACAAGACTATCACTGGACTGTATCCATCTAAATTAGGAAAGAATTTTTTCGCAGAGTGCGAAAAAGAATGACTCCGGCAGGCGGAATTGATATCTATTATAGAGTTTATACATATCACCAAGCAGCTTCAACTGTTTCTGCGGTATGAACGAGAAACTCAATCTTTGCAGTATTTCAGCCCACGTTTCACATGAGGCTATGGATTTCTATATTTCTGCGGTTAAAAAAGCGATGGGTATTCATTTTAATAATATAGCATCACCCATCCTCTATCGAATTCGAAATTGGTAACACTGTAGTATTCTGACTATGATCTTGAAAATTAGGTTAAAACTTTTGCTGCTAGATGGCAATAGTGGCGCTTCTAGTGATAAGCAATCTTTAGTGAAAAACCTGCAGGCCCAGTTTCTCTGATCATCAAATAACGCGTTTCTTTCTTGTTTCAGCACACAAGAGCTCTTTATTTAAGGAATGAAGGCGCAAATAATTTGTTTTGTTCTAAAACCTTCGGTGAAGAGACTTCATTTCCGCTATTGTGAAAAGCCATTCAATGAGCAAGTTGGCTTCTGGGAGTCATTGTTACTGCCATCTGGTGGCAATTTGTGTGCGGAATCCGAATCCTAGAACACCTTTAGCTTTTATATAATAAAGGTAAGAATATAGGTAGCTGTTCATATAACACTGTTGGACAGTCCACTTGCACGACGTTCGGAACAAAGCCTGGCCGATACTCTGTTCACTTGATTGCGTCATAACACTATAGTGAGGACACTTGTGCTCCGCATTAGACATTTTGGCTCGCTTTCATATGATTGAACTGTTATTGATTTTAGATTAGTATTAGAATGTTCTTATTGTTCTTTCTTTATATATTCATTAAATTAGACAATCCTTCACTTCAAAAAATTGACATTAACCCATATTTATCATGTATTTTTTTTATTTATTTATTAAAAATTTCATTCTGTATTCATTCTGCTACATCACGTTTGTAATTTGAATGATGGAGCCCCTAAGACCTAACTTGTCGGTGTAATACCATACTGGTCTTAGACGAGCTCCGATGTACTATACTTAACTAATAAATAAATAAATAAATAAATTTATAAAGTATTCATTATGAAATAATGAGTGCTTATTTGGCTTCTATTTATATCCTTATTAGGCTCATTTAATAAAAACATCTCAATACAAATAATTTAAAAAGTAAATATTCCATCTACTTAAAATTGTTGTAATAAAATTTACAGTAAAATCCAATGAAGGCCTTCAAATGAAACTAAATTGGCTGATTCACTTTAAATAACAAGATTTTACTACTAGACTGACGACCCGTTTTTAAATTTTTTTCCTAGAATCTTGTTTTTGTCCTTTCATCTTGTCAACACAGTTTTCTAGTCAATCCTTCCCTTTAAAAAAATAGATTGGGGGACGGAAAAACGGGAGGAATTCCTTAGAGAATAATGGGGTCGTCATGGCGATGAAGACTTTTCCTTCCTACAAAGTCCTCGTTAAGAAGGCTCAATCAAATCGACCCAAATCCAATTGTAAATTTGGAGTTATTTTCCCGAGGACCACCTTTGATTTCGTGGTTCCATGACAATTCAAAGGCGCTCGTCTAAGAAAGAAAAAGGCACAAAAAAAAACCAATCCCTCCTCTAAAAATATTTTTATTTGATAAAGCGGCAAACCCCGTCTATAATTACTTCTTTTCGTTCTTCTTCCTCTTTTTCTTGTTCTTTTCTCCTAATTTGATTTCGCGTTATTCGGCGTTGTTTACTTGAAAATCGAACGAAAATTCATTAAAAGAGAGCGCTTAATTAATGCAATTGAAGGAGAACTTTTCTTAGTAGAAATCACCTGAATCTGAAAAGGGAATGAAATAAAATTTAAAGAAATTGCCTCGGCTTTTTTTTTTCTTCTTCTGCCTTCACTCAAATTCAATTATGAATTGTTCCTGTTGAAGGGAAATTTGTTGATAAAAGCTGGAATTTAAGAAGAAAGAACACGCGAGACGTAGAAAAATAATTTTTATTGATTCTTTTAAATCATAAAAAAGGGAGAAATTTAAAGAAAGATATCCCAACTTTGTCTTAATTGAATCGAATTTTTTTTTTTCTTCAACGCAAACGAAACCTTAAATCGACAACTTAATCAACTTTGGGCCACCAAACAAAATCAAGAATGATATCAAGATATAGACCTTACACAAAACTTCAATCAAATATATAAAATGTAATTAAAGCGTCCTCCACTCCATCTCCTGGAACTCATTCAAAACATTTCAAACATTCAAATCATTTATAAGAAAAAAAAATCTTACTCATTAAATATGCAAAATAAATTCTAAGACGACGACGAACAAATGGGAATTTCAGATTAAGTCAACGGATAAATTAATTTAATTTTTTTAAAAGAAATAATTATAAATAAATCTCAGACATGTAAAATTTATTAAATTAAATTATAACTATAAATAGAACGAAACTTTGTATAAAATACAATGAAAGAAAGCAACATCATAGAATTTTATAAACAGCTTGGATGTGCAAGGACAAACAAGTTTAGGGAAGGTATCGCATAGACAACGGAAATCATTGTGGAAATACAGGGTGTCCATAAAAGTCTGACACATTTTATCTGTGTATTACCAAAAAACTAATAAAGATAAACAGACACGGATTTCAATATATGAAACTGTAACTGAAAAATTTTTATTAAATCAAATTAGTAGACCCCAACGTGTGCTTCTTGGGTCACACATAGGATATGTTGCAGAATTTTGTATTCCCGCTATTAGATGAACTACGGTCCGATATTCTCTGCATTCCACCTTTTCCAAGGATTAGGATCCTTGATAAAGCCGGGAATAAACTAGTCGGAAACTCTGTTCTCCCTTTGTTGTGTTGTAAGGTCTCTACCAATTTTATCGATAGAAACAGCGCTATGGGCCCCTTACTGAACGATTACAGTTTCATATATTGAAATCCGTTTCTGTTTATCTTTATTACTTTTTTGGTAATACACAGATAAAATGTGTCAAACCTTTTATGGACACCCTATACTACTGAGGCATCCGTCACGCCTAATAGCTGCATCTTTCTTTCTAAAAGTTGTGATTAAGTCGGAAAATGGCGTTTATGGTAGACAATCCGTCCAAAGATAATCTGCGTGCTATTATTCAAGTTTTGGCCGGTGATCGATACGCATACATCTTGCAACGTTTACGTGCCAGCATCAAGAATAAACGTCCCGGGAACCTCACAAACGGTGTTATTCTTCTGCATGATAATGCCCGCCCTCATATAGCCCGAAAGATTCAAGATCTGCTCGTTCGCATACATTGAGAAGTCTTAAAGCATACAGTCCCGACTTGTTCCCGTGCGATTTCCATGTCTTTATGGCCCTCTATATCAATACAACGGACGACGGTTCAACTCCAAAACTCGGAGATTTTGCTGTAACGCAATGGTTCCGCCAACAAACGTGGGACTTTACCAGATGGGAATTTATAAATTGTACACCGCATTGTTCATGGAGATTTCTTTTAAATTCTTTGAATAACAATTGACCCCAGCCTCTAGTCGTGTCTCTGTTAAAAAAATCATTGAACATTTCGACATTTCAATCTGGACAAGAGATATTTTCTTTTATAAAATTTTAACAATAATGAATTATTGATTAAAATCATAAAATGAAAGAGTGGATAATGATGAATGATCCTATAGAAGAAACGGACCTGATCGTTCAAGGTTGTAGAATTTTCTTGTAAGCGGTGAAAAAGACTTTAAGAAGAATCAATCTAGATAGTCCAAAGTTGTACAGATTTTCTAAATAATGTAGCAGTTTAAATGTACAGGCAGATTGAAATTTTCTTGAAGAATTTATTGAAGAAAATTTATTCTTCTCAACAATTCAAAATCACCAACATCTCTATTCTTTCAAAGAGTAATCCAGACTTGTCAGAAAACGTTCATATTTGCTGTTTATAGTGGATTCTTTCATACTTATTGGCGGTGAATGCAGAAGAAAAAAAAATCCAACATTCACAATATGTGATGTTTTCGTAACACTCGCGATGATTTTCAGCCATCTGGCAGCTATAGGTAAGGTAGATTGCAGAGCTCGATATCTGCATTCCACACGAATTCACCGAACACCAGCAAATATGGCGTCTGGAAACATACATTCCCTTCCAAATCAAGGCTAGCGCTCCCGTTCTGCATCTTTAGGGTTGATGAAAAAATGGGTTCTTTAACGAACAGCGCAGTGTCTCAATATTCGAGAACAACAAACCCCCATCATGAAACACTTCGCATCTACTGGAAGCATACAAAAAACCAACGCCTGCATAGTCACAGGCTTGCCCCATCAGTCTTTCACATTTTTCGCTATTTGGACCACTTCTGAAGGTGCAAACGGTTCATAATTAAGTTGCTATGATTCATATCGTCAGCGATTTCTTAGATCCTTATGAAGCCAGCTTCTGCAGTTCTACACTGAAATCACGCTGTGTACAGTGTATAGCTGCTGTCGGCAGATTTTATCGGAATAAAATGGATTTCTTAGTCTGTTACTGTTGTATTTGTGTTTATTTCAGAATCGGTCAATAATTATTAAACAATCCAAAAAGTTTCGTCAACAACTACCATGAAACTAATACAACATTAAAAAAATAAGGTTGATGCTTCTATAGGACGATTAATCATCATGATTCAAGATAACAATTCAAGAAATATTATAACTTTTCATTTAATGTCGCTCTTTCCACATTTATAAAATATTTTAATTAATTAAATTTCAAAAGTTGCGGCTCTTAAATAAGTAATTACTAGACATTTTGATCCAAGAAAAACAGATGGCCTGCAAAAGTGAGTGAAAAGAGTGAACTAGAAGATCGATTTAAAATTATAACAAGAATCTCACCTGGAGATAGAAACTAAAATAACATGTAATTAAAATTCAACCAACGTCGGATCTAGAATTTATTATTTTGAATAATTACTACCTAGAATTCCAAAGTGAACCATTTAAATGCAAAAAAATAAGCGTCTCTTTCTTTTTGTAGACTTCAAAGAAGTAATTATCGAGCCAGAAGCATTTCAGCGACAATGGAGAATAGTGAAGTCTGGCCCAAAACTTTCTTCATAAAGTAAAGAAACGTTGAGGGAATTAAGGAAAACTGCTTCGTTTAGCAGCATGTCAGAGACAGGGGCAAATAGATGGGTAGAAAAGAAAGACGAAAAGGGGAGGGGTTTAGAAGAGTTAAGGGTGCAGAAGAGGATCCCTCCTTTCTCTTGTCGCGCTCGAGTCAAGGAATCTCATTCGAATCCTTCCGCAACTCAAGTAGAAAATGGCAGCAAATGAAAAGATTAAACAATGCGCAAAACTCTTCTTCACTCTGTCTCTCTTATTCCATTCCCTTCTAACTCAGCGCTGCATTTCTGACGTTTCTTTTAGCGCGAAGAGGGGTCTCCTCTCCTTCCCCCTTCCCAGAGAGCGAGAGCTTGGGTTGTCAGGTTCGATAACCTTAAATAAAAAATGACATTTATCAGCCTCGTGCGGAGACCCATGAAGTCATTAAGGCAAAAATCGTTTTTCACAGGCCGCTAGAACTTTTTGAAAGCCACTTTTTTATGCAAAGCAAAGACAAAGTAATTTCGTCCTCATTTCATCTGCGGTCAAATTATCTCGTGGCTATTAAAGAATCTGAATTTTAGTGGCTGCTAATGGAGAGCTAAGGCAAATAAAAAGTAAAAAGACTGAAAAAAGAGAGTCGTTCTTTTTAAGTTATTAATACAAGACAATATTCCAAACGCATAACTTTGGATTTCAGCGTACAAGAACTCAAGTGGAAGTAAAGTAAATTCGCTCGACCACAAAATTTGGAATATATTAACATGGAATTTTTTGTTGAAAAATTAAACAATAAAATAAAATTTATTTCTCTGTATATGTGGGTGTGAGAGTTTCTTCTGCAAAATAAAAAAATATATTACTCTCTTTGCTTGATTACGATTCCGCGGTACAGTATCAAACGAGATGACACCTACAAACAAACATTAATAGATAGTCAATCGTAAGCTAAAAAAATGCATACGTAGATTTTCAAAATAACCGTTAAGTATTTTTAAGCTTTTCATTCAAGAAGATCAATAATACAACAGTTTACTGAGATATTAAACAATATATCAATTTCTAGGGAGTGGTGAGCAAAATATATGGAGCAGATAGTTATATAGTAAAAATATTACTTTTGTTTAATTTAAGCATAGTACAGTCTCAAGTTAAATTACAATGACTGATTCCCCAATTCTGACGTGGAACTTCCCTAGGGTTTCAGGTTTTTATGTTTAGCATCCGTGAACATTATACCAATGAATGTCATAGATAAGGCATACAAATTAACAGACTTGGAATAGGACACTGTTATTGGCTATCGGGTCAGGCATTTTGAAAACAGCGAAATTTGTTAAACGTTCTCGTACTATACAGAGTCCGCCAAAAAAAATGTATACACACTTCAGCAAAAGGAAAAACTATATAACATTAAATCATACAGGCCTAAAACGAAGAATATAAATCCTCTTTGACTTCTACAATTACGATAGGCGTTTAATGTAATTAACGTAAGCGTTGAGATGCTTTTGAATACGGCGAACAGTTGCTCCTATGCATCTTCCTAGCAAAATGTTATAGTTATCAAGTAATCTCCTGTCTCGGTGGAAGTTGTCTTCTTTTATCGGGATCGTTTTCATTCAAAACATATTGGGATGTAAGCTTTCGATTTTGCTGTTACGGCATCTAGTAAAGTGTATATGCATTTTTTCTTGGTGGACTCTGTATAATATAGGGCGACTGGTCAAACGGAGCACATGACCCACATGTAAGATGTGAAGCCCCACGTAGCATAATGCCACAGACCAACCGTTCAGGATCAATCGGCGAAGTGAATCATAGGGTCAAGAGTCAGGTCTCCAAAACGATAGTCCAAGATTATTATTCTAATTTTGCCATTGAGAATGAAAAAAGCCTTCGAAATACGTATCTGGCTCTTCATATCTCGAATGTCTGTGTCGTTAGAGGTTTTTCCCTTATTTTAAAAGGTACAGAATATCAACATTTCCCAAACTGGGGTTCGCCAAAACTTTACCGTAATGGCGGATTCCTATTATTGTATGCACGTGTGTGTATATACTTACTAGGGGACGTCAGTAAGTTACAAATGGATATAGAAATACGAGTATTGACTTGAAAACTACTTTCATTTTTTTCTCATAATCTCCTTGTACAATGAGGCACTTGTCTCATTGTTTCTCGAGCCCTTCAAAACCTGCAGCATAAAATTTTTCGGACTGCTGTCTGGGCGATACCTCCATTTTGTACAGCTTGAAGCCGAACAAATGGAAGTCGCTTGAAGCAAGGTAAGGGCTATATGGAGGATGCTCGAAAATTTACCAGTTGAACTTTCGCACCATGTCAGTTGTCTTGCTTGCAATATGAGGACGCGCGTTATCATGCAATGAAACACACCTTTGATGAGTTCTGATCGCTTCCGTTTCATGAGGATGCTACAGTAAAAGCCGGTATTTAGAATTTACTCTCGCTGTCGGAATATGGTAGGCAATATGCCTCAGCGATACCAGAAGACTATGAGCATCACTTTCCCGGCTATGAAGCTGTACACAAGTCACCGCCTGGTTCAAACAGCAGCCCAAAGAATTTTATGCTGCTGGTTTTGAGGTGCTTGTGAAACGATGGGACAAACGCCTCGTTGTGCAGGGAGATTATACGGTGAAATAAAAGTAATTTTCAAGTCTGTTCTCTTATTTGTTTCATTTCTATATCCATTTGTAACTCACTTACTGACTTCCCTTCGTAATTTAAAATGAAGGATGAATGGAAAAATTCCGCGACCTGGATTCGAGCCCACCGCGGACACTGATACACCTTAATGAGCCCCTTCCACGTCGGCTGGATTTGATATGTGCTACCAAAAAAGCTTATACTGGCTTCTATGCTAGTAGTCATAACAATGCGAATGATACTGCATATAAAACAGTTAAGTTACCAAACACTTCAAGGGATGTCATTAATGAAAGAAGCTCTAAGAGAAAAAGTCTGCGACTTGGCTATTATTTATAAAAATGTTCTTAATATGCTCTAATCTATAACCCATAAGAATGTGGAGGCTTTGCAATACATTTATTGATGAAAAAAAATCCACCAACTGGTTTCGCCATTTTTTTCCGGCTTTGTCAGCATGATGGAATGAATAGCTGCAAAATATACTTGAAATTGAATAACATGATAAAACGACTGATTTACATTGAATAGTGAGGAACTTCACTGTTCATTGTAAACCAATCATATTATATCATGTTAGTCAATTTTAAATATATTTTGCAACTATTCATTCCATCACCTTGGTAAAGCTGGGAAAAAACGGTGAAACAGGTTTGTGGGTTTTTTTCATCAATAAAAAGCATTGTAAATCCTCTATTTGGTGTAAATATTTTAATCAGACAGTGATTAAAATAAAAGGCTTTAACGGGTCCCAAAGTTAACATTAAGACATCCAAAGAAGGCGAAAAAAAACAACAATGTAATTACTGATCAAAATTATTTTTTTAATGATACCAGTTAGTCAAGCAGTGTAAATCTCTTGCGCTTAATATGTGCGTCACGAGTCCCCATTTTTTCACGTCAAGATAACAATTTCAGTTTTTCTTTACTTCCAATCTTGAGCGCCTAGTCCCCAAAAATCACAATAAAGATGTTTTTAGTAATTACAATACCCTACGCACATCGAATTACCTAACGAGTTATCCAAGACAAAAAAAAGATGTTACTTTTCGCAGCGCTGATTAACCCATATTGAGGGGGAAGACGAGGGGAACACGATCGTCAAAGGGAATTCGGCAGTTCCTCTGGTAATGAGCGTTAGAGGGCTTCCAGCCGCTCAATGAAAAGCAATAGAAAAGGTTGTGGCGGTGTAGGAGGGTTATGGAGGGGGAATTAGGAAAAGGCGGCACATTGCAAACTCCACGAGAAAAGGCTCCTTCTCAACTCACCCCCGCATTCGTCAGTGGCAGGATAATTGAACGGTTTCTGCGAGTCTTCTTCGGAAACTAATGGTCTCATGTCTGATGGTTGGCAGTTAATTAAGAGTAACGTGAAGCCCTGCAGAGAAAAGCGACACCGTCGAATCGTTTCGGTTCCAACAAAACGAACCCCCCTCCGACATTTAACCATTCCGAAAGCAAAACGAAACGACACAACAAACCTACCTACCTCGCTCTCGTTTCCCCTCGAGGATCACGTGGTCGCTGTTATCATCACCTGCGTCGCTCGAGGAACGAGATAACAGGTGCGCACAAACGCAGCCAGTCCCCTTATCTTCGAGGAGGAAACGAAGAAACCCGATCCTCCACCTCCTCCAATCCAACATTCAAGGCGGTCATGTGACAGTTCGGCATCAAAACCCGTCACCTGTCGATAAACGAGGGCGAAACTTTTCCTTTTTTACGCACCCTTACTCGCGATTTAACAGTTCATTTCCAAAATTCCGAGAAAATTCCCACTAAGTCCCGAATATTGACTCCGCCATGAAAACACTAAATTTGCAAATGAGGATATCCCGTTCATTTCGCGCATATCCAAAGTACAGGTAATTTCTCCTTCGGCCATAAAATTCTTATTGATGCGACAAAAGAGGCCTTTCTCTTCTGAGGGAAGTGAAGCGAAAGAAGAAAAGTTTGGAGGCCATAGAAAAGGCCAATGATTTTGGCGAAAGGAGGCTATGGAGATTTGAAGGCTCGTAAAATTTATGGCGGTCTCGCGGTTAGTGCCTCTTAAATTTTACTAGCCCAAATATAATTAGTTCTTTCTCTAGAATGTCACACCAGCAAAGTTACAGCGCTAAAGTTTCAAATATAAAGACTACCACACCATAGTTCTACTTCAAAGTAATAAGACACTTCATCGCTCTTAACTTTATTCTTTCAAAACGATTCAATACTCCCTTTTCAAAGCTTCAATTTTAATGCAATGATGTTCAAATTGTCAGCATCACATGGAAGTACCATAGCAGAAGTCAACTTACAAAATAATGAAGCATAAAGAGCTTATTGCCGAAGTCCTTCCGAGATTTCAAGTCGGGTCATGCTTAACAGCAGCATGCTACCGATGTTGTTTGTGATAGATACCGTGGCGTAGTTCCTCGTGTCTTCACTGAGAGACAGTAGTGCCCAAACATTCTGACGAGTACTCGGCTGTTTGCCTGGCCTCCCAGGTCACCTGATCTCGTTCTTTGCGGCCATTTTCCAGGATAAGATTTAATTGCTTCCTTTACCAAGAGATTTACCATGGATACAAATGCTACAATCAATGCTTACATTATGAATGAGTGTGAAATGAACTAGATTACAGGATTGACGTTAGTCGAGTGACCAGCAAAAGACCAATCGAGCATTTGTAATGTATATAAAAACTTAAGATATTTACTCTCTTCACGGACATGACCCACCCTTTCCGTTCACGTGACTTATGAGCTACTCAGCTTCGAATCCTGAATGAATTTTATTACCATAAGAATAACGCCTGACCAGAAGAAATGAGTCTTCAAAATGACAAGAAAGTAAGGCTCTCCAAAAGATCTTTAAGCAATAGTTCACATTCATTATTCAGTTCACTCCATAGATCCTGGAGTTTTATGAATCCGACTCAGAAGTGCGCCCCCGGGAAGAACAATTTTAAAAGGTTCTCGCAAGCGTAAATGATGTCTGAATACTTCCTATGCATTTTATAGCTTAGAAATCATGAGGTACGCAGCGAACAGCTCGACAACCTATCAGAAGTAATTTATTTTTATTCAACGAAAACGCGGTACCAAAAATGCATTCGGTCACGCATTACTTTCTAAGAAAGAAATTCATTCTTTTTAATGGAATTCTCATTTGATAGATTCAAAATCGATTTACATATGCTGAATTTTTAGTAGAACTCTTTTACTATTAAATCCTGCAGCTGCGAAACTTAGCTAATGATTAGCGCTGTTGTTTCACGTAACCATAGATTTTATATGGAGAAGCATGCGGAGCGTACTAATATAGAACAATCAAACATTTTAACTTAAAAATAATTTATACTCATTTGATCATCAATCCATTACAAATAAATCGCTGAATGGTAAAAGCAAATATGGCAGAAAAACACTCCGATGGGAATAACTATTTGAAGCAATTTGAAGGAATTTGTAAAATAATAAAGAGGCAATGAAACTATTCACGTCTATTTTTTTTTCCAAAACTTTAGACGTTTTCATGAATTTTAAACAACTTCAGAGCGCTGATTCCATATATAAAATCAGATTAAGTATTGACGTCACGATTTTCCACAAAGCTCATCTGCTTATTCACATGGCCTGATGATGCTTAACACACTTTGAGCAACAAAAATAGACTGATTAACCTGCAATTAACTTTAACTATTGGGTAGAAATTTTCCTTTTTTTGATTTTTCTTGAGCAGCTGCGAACACGACAGCCACACAAACTTTTATACAAACATTAGTCGGCTATCTATACTCCATGGTCTTATAGCAAAACTATCAAGTCCAGGGGAAAGTTTTTCGTTTCTTCACCCTTACTTTTTGAATGAATACGATCCTCTCGTTTGATGAATTGAATAATACAAATCTTTTATACATTAAAGAGAAATGATTGGTCATTCTTTTGCACTTATTTGAATAAGTGAAAACATTCAATTTTATTTTGAAAAAAACCTCTGAAATGGCGCCTACATCACCAATTCTTCGAGGTCTCCTGTTGTATGAATTTAAACTTGGCCAAAAAGCAGCGGAGGCTGCTCGTGACATTTATACAGCATTCGGTGATGATTCTGTCTCCGACCGGACGACACAGAATTGGTTCAAACGAGCCAAGGCAGAACTCCACCCTAGGAAGATTCTCTTGAGTGTTTGGTGGACAACAGCTGATGTAGTTCATTATGATCTCCAAAATCCAGAATAAACGATCACAGTCAACGTGTATGTTGGTCAGCTTCAACGTACACATGAAAAAAATCGAGCAAAAATAGCCACCTCTTGCGAGCCGTAAGGGTGTTGTTTTTCTTCATGACAACGCACGTCCGCATACGGCAAAACTGAACCGTCAGGCGATAAACAAACATGCCTAGGAAGTGTTACCTCATCCATCATACTCTCCGGATATTTCTTCAACAGATTATCACCTTTTCGGATCTCTCGATAACCATTCGAGAAACAAGTGCTTCAAGACAAAAGAAGAGCTAAAACATGAACTGGGTGTCTTTCATCTGTAAAACTCGTGACTTTTATAAAAAAGGAATTTATGATTTAGTATCTCGTTGGGAGAAGGTTGTTGATAATGTTGGAGATTATTTCGAGGAATAAAAAATTCATTTATGATTAATCTGAGCGCCAATTGTAATATTTTCAAAAACGAAAAAACTTTCCCCTAGGTTGATGTAATGTTAGATCATTAGACATATAAATACTGTAATCATAATATGAAAATGAGCTAATTCCAAATTAATGGTCAAGACTGTACATTTGCAGATTAAACGTTTGAAAGTGAGATAGAAAGGAAAGGTGATCAAATAATGTGCAGAAAGTTTGCTTACTATTCGAATTTTCTCTATGAAAGCCTTGTGAAATAGCAGTATTGATAATAATCAGATTGATTTTTTGTTAAAATTTTGACGCGTCTATCAAAAATGGATGAGTTTTTCTTTTTTGGGTTCTACCAACACCTCCTATAAAGAAAGCCAAACAACTGAAATGTCATACATTGTTACATCATAAGTCAACCAAATTTATGGCTTATTATTGGTAAAAATACGATTAACAATGGTCTAAATATGATGATGTAACAATGCATGACGTTTCAGTTATTTGGCTTTCTTTCTAGGAGATGTTGATTCTACACCTTCAAATTAGTCAAGATCAAACGTTATTAGTAAAAATGAGTAGATCATCTCATGTTATTTGCGTTGTGTTTAATATCATCGATTAAGAAATTTAAAAGTCTACATAAAATCAAAGTCAATGGGACTCTGAATAGAAGACTGGAATCAACTGTCTTCACGTTAGTTATGTCACACATTGATGTACTTCCTTATTATAGGTAAGGCTTAGCAAATTCAACTGTATGATGAAAAATCTGAAGACCTTGAATAAAACAACTGACTACCATAATTAGGTCAAAGATTATACCTAAGATAGAATTTGTCATTAATATTTAGGCCTCTTCCTCAAGGAGATTATTTGCCAGACTTTCAGTTCAAGTTTAATTACTTTACATCAAATTGACGTTTCGGATAGATTCTACCCTTTGTCAAAAATACAAGGTCAGCTTTTTTCAGGATCTTACCGTTCTGTGTCCAATTTTGTTGTATTCCAGGGTTCTGTGTCTCGTCCTTCTTTTCTTCTACATCTGTCTCCTATTTTACAACTATTAATTAATCTTTTTTATATTTAAAATTTGTTTTATTTATTTAATTTTGCATCGTTTATTCTCTTCATCTAATAATTGGATTTTTTCCCTTGTTCCCACATCTTGTTAAGTTCTTCCGAAGTTGACCATCAAATTTTCAACATAAAAAAAAAATCACGATTATAGAACATTTTATAAAAATTCAAATTCTCTTATCTGGCTGGTTGTTTTATTGTATACACTTCTTCATATAAAGTCAATGACTTTTGTTTGCAATTAGTTGTCTGAAAGCGAGAGAAGACCATTTGAAACTATGTTTGGTTGACTTCAGAAGAATATTAGTAAGTTCTCCAAAAATCTAATTCTTACAATTTGGCTCCCAACAATATAAATAAAACATAAAAAATAAAAAGTGAGGTAAAAAAAACTCCCTTCCCCATCGCTACAATAATGTAACTGAACCACCCGAAAAATTATATATTAATTTTTACATCAATAAATTGATTTAATTACAAAATTCATAATGGGCAAATAATTTTATTTACAAAGGCAGGATCCTAAAGTACAAGAACAACTTCATGGTCCATGTTCCACAAAATAATTAAGCATGAACAACCTTGCAATCATAATCACATACTCCGGAAATCATTTGAATTTTTTGAAAAAAAGTCCACATAAGTACATAAAGATTTCATACGTGTATCATACAGTGATTCCATAATAATATACAGCTCTAAGGTTTTCGAGTGATTGACACTCATCGTCAGGAGGATAGTGGAGTGTGATACAAAAAGGAGGATAGTGGAGTGTGATACAAAAAGGAACTGAAGAAATTAACACAATAGACCCCAATCTCATTTCACAGCATGGTCTCGTTCTCTTCTCAGCTTTGGTGCATAGAGACTTTCATATTTCTTAATCGATATAGATCAGTGCTATTACTGCTATATTAATTCTAATCAGTAAAATTAGAATTAATAAAAGCCACTGGAATTTCGGAAACCAAGCTTTGGTACCTTCTCTCCCGTTTCCAGTTCTATATCTCAATGAAAAACTTAAGAAAAGCCGATGAGTTGCTAAAAAAAATATAGCCGCCGGTATTTCAACTTTTTGGTTTTGCTAATTGGTGTTTACTGCAATTTCGTGACGCCTGAAATCACTTGTTCAAATAAACTTCACCATATTATATAGCAGAAGATAAAACGAGAATTGAGAAGGAAAATGAGGTGGATATGATCACCCCATAAGTCGTAGTTATGACCGATGATGCCAATTGCAGCAAACGTTCTTCGGAAATAGGTGCCACGGTGGAATAGAGTTCATCACGACAGGTTGCGACCTCGATGTCCGAGGCCCAGACAACGACATCAGAGAGGGAGGGTGGAAAATATCAAAAGGTAATCTGGTGTTCAATTTCCTTTCGTGGCACGAAGCCCATATAAACAAACCGAGCAGGAGGAAACAGCCCACTCTTCTCGCTTCTTGTATCTCCTGAACGACGAGACGAGGCTCGAATACGAAACCATAGAGTACGGTGTTTGCAACCTGGACTTAAGAAGGCTCTGCCCAAATAAAAACTTGTGCCTTCACCAGCACGACAACTTCAACGCTTAGGTAAAAGTTCCGAAGCACTCGAGAAGCATTTTGGAGGCTTGCTTTTCTAATTAATGTTCGCGGGTGCTAAAAGTTTATTTCGCACAGGAACTAGGCTTAAAAGTCAACCTGCTTGAGAATCTCGAGTGCTGTCTTGCTAGTTTTAAAGCACCGAGCGAAAACTGTGAAAACTCGACGCCTCTCTCTCTCTCTCTCTTTTATATTCTTTAATAAAATGTTAAAAGAAAGATTGTCCCTTAAATTACTCCCTTCAGGAAGAAAGAGTCGACGACTTTGGCGTCTCGAAAACGGGAAGCACTTTCTCCTTTTACGTAATGGTGCGCCGTGGAATTTATTTAATTACAGCATAATTTACATTTTTTCCTCCTCCTTCATTCTTCCTCCACTCGCACTTAAAGGCGCTTAGAAAACACCTCACACCGCACCATTTACAACCTTCAGCCGTATTCGAGTGTCCTTCCGCTTAAAAAAAGTTAAAAACAAACTAAAATCGCCTAAAGCAATTAACGCCTTCTTAAACCATATAATAGCAAACAATTTTAAATAAAATGCTTGATTAACTTTTTTCTCCAGTGCGCTCCTCCTAGATCAAATTATCTCCTATACAAAAGCTGGCTATCTACAATTAGAGACTCCAGACTTAACGGTTAAGATAATAGAAACCATTAAGAGTTAAGTTTCAGCAAGAAATCGCCATTACTTCAAAATTCTATTCCTTTTAAAGACAGACAACGAGCATCCACAGTTGTATAAACGTCCCAACTTCTGTGACGGAAACATGAAATATACCGGTGGGCCAAAAAAATCTACTCAGTCTCCAAACTTAGCTGAATAAAATTCGTTGCCATTTGAAAGACTAATTCTGCAGCTATAAAATACTGGATCTTGATTTTTTCATTGACAAGGGGTCCACACGGACATGTCATCACGGATCAGGTTGAAATTTTAGAAGGTATATTAATGTTATAGAGTGACCTCCTAAAATTTCATCCAAATCCATGATGACATGTCCGTGCGGTCCCCTTATAAGCAAAATATAAGATATTCCAAAATGCAAATTATAGGCAGATTCGGTTTATTGCTTGCTAGTGTATTATCCTATAAAATAATTTTTGCAAGACTCTTAAAAATGCTCATTTGCGAGTGGTCACGCGAAAAGGAAACTGAAGGGAGAATAATAGATTCCGAGAGAAACGCGTTTAATGTTTGAAGACGTTTAAACATGGTATGCAGCTCTGCCACTGATGCTACTTAAACCTGAAGTTATACCTGTGGACGATGTAAACACCAGGGCATACCATATGTTCGTGGAAACAAAAAACATTAATTTCAGCGTGTGCCCTGTATAGGAATCAATTGAAACTTAAGCGCGTGAGAAAAAAAAATTAATATAAAAAATTGTCACTATAATAATGTTCTGTTTAGACTAAAATAATGTTGAAAGTCCAACGTTCATAAAAAAAACAACAAAAAAACCAGGTCCCATTTTGCATGACCACTCACATTTAGACATTTAAAATAGCATTGGGGTAGACACATAAAATAGTATTGTTTTTGTTGATGTTTTACTTTTAATATTTTACAATTTTATTCAACATTTTACTAAGTTTATAACTTAATGTACATTAATTTCTAAATGTGAAAGATGCCCCTAGACAGACCTCCAGGCCTTTCGGGCACAACTTTCCCTTAAAAATTTTTCTTTAAATTTATTTTATTTTAATTTGATTAATAAAGATTCCATACATTGCCAGAAAGCAGGACAACATATGGACATCTCCCATCTTCGACAAAATACTACATGGGTTGTTCAAAAGGACATTGTGGTTTTTTTTGTTTTTTTTTTATAAATGCACAGCTTAGCTTTCATCAAAGAAAAAAAATGTGTGGCCGATCAACAATTATTTTTTCTATAAAGTTGCAGAAATGGAGTCATGAAGAGCATTTTCGCAAAGTTTCACTTGATCACTTCCGAAAAGAAAAAAACGCTTCATCAGACTTCATTTAGATTAGGTCCTTTCAAAACTCAGATTGAAAAAGCGTACGCTTAGTTCAGTTTATCGAAAATACAGAAAGAAAGTTCTTCGAGAACGGGATCATGAAATTCCCGAAAAATGCAGAAGATAATCAAACAAAAAGGACACTATAGCATTGATTAATGTTTTATTAATAAAATAAATGGTCTTGGAAATCACTAAAAAAAAAAAAAGCAATGTTTTTTTGAACAACCCAATAAAGGATCACGATGACGTCCCCATACGAGCAGGAGCGACGACATCAGAAAAACCAGAAAAGCAAAGCTCAGTAGAACACATTAGAAACATTTGGAGGACACCTTGTGGAGTTCTTGTGGACTGCCACGTTTTAAAATTTCGTTTTTACCAATTTGATTGTTAATTCTTGTATCATTTTTTCCAATGCTTTTAAACAGTCTTTTATTATAGGGAATTGTTGATTTTTTATGATAACTTGGCGTGCTACCAATAAAAGGAGGGCACGAGGATTGACAGCGAAGTTGCTATGGAAAAAACAAAATGGAAAAAAGGGAGGAAAGAAGGAAAGAAGTCGCTAAAGTCTCTCTGAAGGTACGACCTGGTAAGGAGAGGAGGTGAAATAGACTTAAACAGTTACTGTAAGCGAACTGTTTGTTGACCAATTATTTTATGAGATACCTCTGCATAGTAAAGCACAAACTTCTGGTGGTGATTTCCCACAGCGAGATAAAAACAAAAGTTCATATAAATATGGTTCGGGTAACGAATCGTTTATGAGATTTCGCAGTTAAAAGTGAAGTTTCAGCAGCTGGTTTTGCTACTCTCTGGATGGCTGGTGACATGCGGAGAAGCTACAAAAATTTCAAAGTTTCAGCAGCGAGGTGGTGATCCCCCCTGAATGGTTAGGTACACCTGAAGTTATTAGCAGGCGTACCTGTTAATAATAACCAATAAAATGGGACTTTATTTCAAGAATTTGTTGTAGCTTCTCCGCATGTCACCTACCATTTACAGAGTAGCTACTGAAACTTCACTTTAGATACACCCTGTATAGCATCTGACAAGGAATTCGACATGAGAATCGAGGACAACTGAATGGAACGCCAGGCGCCATGTTTCTGGAAGGTATCCTCGTAAAAAAAAAAAAGAAAATTGCTTCATGTAATACAAGGTGCATCTAAAAAGTTCGTGAATGGATGGAGATCTCAAAAGCAACGCAAGGTGAAATGCGTCCACACGCATGCGCAGGGAAAGACCAATGGAGAGACGGCACATAGCAAGGAGCGCAAGAAACCGACACAGATTAGTCTGCTACGGGCAGTCGAACGGCGTGTGTGCGAAAACTCAGGTCAAATGGAAATGGAGCAATGAATAAACATGAAGTTTTGTTACAAATTGGGAAAAACTGCTACAGAAACGCCCACAAATGTACAGGAGTGGGAAGTGGAGTCTGTTGCAACTTCTTGGCCCAACGCCGTGTAACTATTATCACACATCCACCTGATCTGGCGTCTGCAGACATCTTTTTGTTCCCTCGCCTCAAGAGAGTCCTGAAGGGCACACGATTTGCAAACTTACCAGACATCCGACATCTGTGCTTCGATCACTCCCTAAAGAGGCCTCCGCTGACTCATTCCAGCAGCTTTATCAACGATGTCGAAAGTGCATTGTGTCCAACGGATGTTACTTTGAGGGTGAATAAAGGTATTTTGTTTCCATCTTTTGTTTTATGCTTCCATTCATCGAACTTTTTAGACGCACCTTGTACATTAATTGCATATTGACACCCTAATTTGGAAGCACCGTTCTAGTCTGACGGAATTGAGGACCCCCCCCCCCCTGCTAGAAAAAGGAAAACGATGAAAAACTGACTTAAACCTGTGACTGTTTTATTGTTTATCTTTGCAGGGAATCATGAAAGGTTACTGCGTATCGTAGATGACCAAGCTCTGTCTAATGTCCTGAATTGCGTGGTAACGTTAGCACATAGGTCAAGTTAGCTTCATCTTTTGAATCTGGACGGTCCACATACTCATCTGTTATGTAAAAGTACGAATACTGTTTTGTACACCTTTAGGAGTCTTATTGTGCACCTGATTTTCTAAATGGAAGCAGTAGATTGATAAGGGTTGAAACTTATGATGAACATGATGATACCTTAAATGAATGTCATAATCAAAAGGAAGCAAATACAAAATAATGCAAAAATACGATAACATCAATATGAAAAGAACATGCAATCTATATCTAATTACTTTTAAATTTAAATATACGAGAAAAATAGGAATCTGCATCCCAGTCTACACCACAACATCCTGATATTCTATTAAAAAAAATAATAGACAAATTGAAGTTCGGACCATCACATCTACATGTATATTTACAACAGCAGTTGCGGATCTAGAACTTGATCAAGGAAGGGAGGAGGGGGGGGGG
>JAHWFO010009247.1:1074826-1133222 GCA_023313115.1 Rhysida immarginata | reverse complement strand
CTTAGCCCCTGTAGCCATGCCATCCCCTTAATCCACCACTGCAACACGTACAGGGAAAACTTCCTAACACCAGCCAGTACCATCGTAATATTAAGCTCCAGCAATGGATTTACTTCAAGACAACTCAATATTATATTGTGAATTCTTAATTAGCCCCCCCCCCCCTCTCCCCAGTAATAATGAATTAACTGTATCCACTAACTGAGTTGTTTCATAAATTTCTCTGAGTTAATCCTTTTATCATTATAACCAATCCAAACGAGTTATCCATTAATGGCTTCATAGAATTAGTATTATACCAATGACCAACTAACATGAATGCTTTCAAGAAATTACCAAAAACTGAAAATTAAATAACAATTAGCACTTAAACAGCATGATTAAGTAAATGTTCCCTACCTTCCTGGTCGATGAAAAAATGTCCCATCCCATTGCCATCTCGAATGGAGTAGATGATTTTGCCATTGGAGCGAAAGGGTACCTCGTCTTCGTCGGTGGCGTTGACGTGCATGACGAACGTACCCACGGGCAAGTTCTCCTTGACGGATCCCTGGGCGACAAAATCGGGAAATCGTGGTGCGTGGAGGTTCTCGTTGACGTCCATCACTTCCACGACGAGATTAGTCGTCGTCGATAAGGGAGGCAAACCTCGGTCCTTAGCCGTCACTGTCAGATTGTACATCTGCTTCGTTTCGAAGTCGAGTTGACTCCTCAGACGAATGGTTCCGTATTCTGCGTCGACGGCGAACTCTCGATCGTCGTCTCCATTCGAGATGAAGTACTCGACCTGTCCGCCGCTGTCAAGGTCGGGGTCGACGGCATGAAGAGCTATCACCACCGTCCCTTCGGGGACGTCTTCACGAATCCTCACGATATACTGGGACAGAGGAAAATGGGGAGGGTTATCATTTACATCCAGTACTTTGACGCGCACGATCGCCGTCGAGGTCAGAGCTCGATCCACGGCACCGTCGACGGCACGAATCTTCAACTCATAAGCGTCCTGCTTCTCACGATCCAACCGACTACTAACAGTCACTGAACCACTTTCTGAATCGATTGCAAATACATTACCGCCGGACGCTAGGGTATACGAAATAGCTGCATTCGTCCCAAGATCACGATCGGTAGCTTTGACTCTAGCCACAAGTGTCCCGTTAACCGCATTTTCGACAATGTTCACCGAAAAACTCGACTTCAGGAACACGGGTGGGTTATCGTTCACATCTATGATGTCGACGTCGAGCAACTGCCAAGAGGACTTCTGAGGCCTTCCTAAATCGTAAACCGTAATATTCAGCAGATAATGGGAGCGTTTCTCGCGATCCAGAGGAGAAACAACGCGAAGTATGCCGGTATGCATGTCTACCTGGAAGCAACTGTCGAGATCACCGCCCGAAATCACGTAGACGAGCTGCCCGTTGTAGCCGAGGTCCTTATCCGCGGCTTTGACGGCCAGTATGACGGAGCCTACGGGGGCGCTCTCGTTCACTGCCACCCGAGAGGGCATGCTGGCCTCGAACTCGGGTCTATGACGATTCAGGCCGTAGCGGTTAGGCAGCTGAGGGAGTACATCTTCTTTCTCGCGCTGGTTGTTCTCCTCGGCCATTCTCGTTATCTCCCTCAAGTGCTGAACCACGCCAGATTCCCTGCATTTGAAATTAGAGAAATTGCCTCCTGCGTTTCCTATTTTGATCTTAATGGGCATGGTGTCGGCGAAATTTTGTCCGTCCGAAGCAGTAACATTCAGAAAGCGTTCGTCCGAATGCATATCGTTGGGTCGACAGGCGAGTTTTATGACCCCTGATTTTTCATCTAATACGAAGCAGCCGTCTTCGTTGCCAGAAACAATCCTATACGAGATAGGATCTTTGTCAAAGTCGATAGCAGTCACCGTCAAAACTTCGTCATGAAGCGCCGTGCTTGGAGATATGTGTCCGGAGCAGTCAATTTTTTCAAACTGAGGACGATTGTCGTTAACATTTTGCACGTTAATCCGCAGGAGTATTTCTGTCTGACGTCGGTAAACCATACCCCAGTCAGAAGCACGAATTTTAAGGACATACGTCCGGCGCATAGTCTCATAGTCTATAATCTCTTTCGTTCGAATCTCTCCATTGAAATGGTCTATAGTAAATGGTGTCGGAGTGAGGTTGGCTATGCTGTAAGACACGTAACCGTTCTCTCCTTGGTCGTTGTCTAAAGCCTTTGCTGTGTAAACTAAATATCCAGTAGGCTCGTTCTCGTTGATCATGATCACCGCCGGAGTTTGTAGGAACACAGGATCCTCGTCGTTATTGTCTAGAACAGAAACGATGACCTTGGTGGTGTTGCTTTTGCGCATTCCCGAGTTGGCTTGGTCCGTAGCCGTGACGACCAATTCGTACTTCACCTGTCCCTCCGCATCCAAAGGGCCGAGCGTCTTCAGAAGACCCGTCAACCGGTTGATGGCAAAAGTGTTGTCGTCGTTGCCTGAAGTGATCTCATAAGTCACTTGCGCGTTGCGACCAATGTCGGTGTCGTGGGCGGACACGCGTATCACTGGGGTGTTTATAGGCGCAATTTCCTCGACGCCAACCCTGTACTCTTTCTTGCCAAAGAAGGGTGCGTGATCGTTCAAGTCGGTAACTCTGACGCTCACGTCTTTCACAGACGAGCGAGGAGGAACGCCCCTGTCGGTGACTTTTAACGTCAAATTATAACCGTATGGAGCGATTTCACGGTCGAGGTAGTTGAGCACTGCGATGTTGTATTCGTTGGCTTGCTTCCCAGGTTGAATTCGGAAATGTCCGTCGGGATCGCCGTTGATGATCTCGATCTTGCCCACTTGACCGTGAATACCGTCGTCCTCGTCGTTGACTTTGATGATAGCATAGATGTCAACGTTGCTATCCTCAATGACGGACGGCAGATGACGGACCTGTATGTCGGGATCGTGCAGATTCACCTGACGAACATTGATACGAACGGTGGCAGTACTTGCAGATCTAAAATATCCCGTCTTTTTGGGCCCTCTGTCCTTGGCCACCACTTTTAATTCGTACGAACGTTGAGCTTTGAATTTAAGGGGCTGGGTGAGCGATATCTCGCCCGACGTCGGGTGCATCGCAAACTGCTCGTTGGGCTCCGCGAAACTGTAGTAAACTTCCCCATTAATACCAATGTCCGCATCAGACGCGCTTATCTTCAGGAAACTCTTGTGCAGCGGAAAATCTTCTGGAATTTCAGCCTTATACTCGTCCATGGAGAAGATCGGATTCAAATCATTTGTGTCGAGGATGTGCACTCTCACCTCCGTCTTGGCACGAAGGTTTATCTGTTGACGACCCCGGCTCTTGGCCGAGGCTCTGATGTCGAGGGTGTAGAGGTCTCGGCGTTCCCTGTTGAGCACGTCGTGGTGGCCGGCTCGTGTCCGAATAATGAGAAAACAGAAGTCGCCCACCGTTCGACTCTCTGCTTTGAAGAATTTATCGTCATCTCCAGCTGCGATCTTGTATTTGATGTCGACTGTGGGATCCGACGTGTAGATCCCCATTTTTTGCTCCGTTGTCACGGGAGACAAGCTGAGAGAATTTTCTCGAATGCTCACATTGTAAGAACTACGGGTGAAACTGATGGAGACGACGACAGGCAGGGCCAACATGCACCACAGCAGCCGCAAGAGCCTCCAACATCCACACACTCCTCCTAAATCGCTCATGACTGCCAATCAAAACTCGAAAAACTTCAATGGGATTCTTCCATTATAAATATCTGCAATGACATACAAAAAAAGACAAATATAAGTCATTTTTGTCTGAATCTTGAACAACATTGATAAAAGAAGAAAAAGCAAATAAAACAAGAGAAGGAAACAATTTTAATTATGTCCGTAATACAGACAATACTTAAGCCATTTAAACTCATTATGATCTGAATTCGCATACATTACAACAACAACAATATACGAAAGCATACTGCAATATACCTACCCGTGACTTCGCCAACAAAATTCATGTTTTGTTTATCTACGCGTCCGATTTAATGAATAGCTTTGTCAGTTATTTCTGTATTAGGATACACAGGGGTTGGACAAAATAATGTGAAACACCAGAGAAAAGTTACAAATTGCTTGTTAATAACGTTGAGCCTCCTTTTGCCTTGAGTACAGCTTCTAACCTTCTTGGAATTGATTCATACAATCCCTTGAATAGTCTCCATTGGGATTTTGTACCATTTTTCAACCAAACAACTGAAGAGATGAAGGGGAAGGAAATCTGCACCCGAGTTGCCTCTCCAAAATTGACCATACTGGTTCTATTATATTCAAATCTGCCGATTGAGCGGGCCATGGAAGATGCTGCACTTCGCCATCGTGCTCTTCAAACAAAGATTTTACAGTTCTGGCAGTGTGTATGTGTGCATTGTCATCTTAAAAAATAGCGTTGTTGTAAGGTAACAAAATCTGGACCATGGGATGGACCCGGTCGCGCAAGATGTCACAGTATCGGTCAGCAGTAATTTGGCCACTGAAGATAGTCACTGGACCAACTGAGTAATAAGAAATGAATCCTTCCCCCAAACCATTACAGAGCCGCCACCGTGCTTTACTGTAGGAATGAGACAGTTTGGACGGTAGGCTTTTTAGGGTTTTTCAAACGTAAATTCGCCCCAACGTCGGAAATAATGTGAAGGACGATTCATCCGACCATACCATTCCTTTCCAGTCATCGGGTTCCCAGGCTTTATGGTCTTTACATCACCTGAAACGGGCTTTAGCATTTGTCTCTGTAATGAAAGATTTCTCAATTGCAGCGCTTCCATGAATATCGCATTTGTGAAGCTTTCTGCGAACTGTTCTTACCGAAATTGGGTGTTCAAGGTGGGTATTAAGTTCTACAGTCACTTTTATTGCAGTAGTTTTTGGCTGTTTCGACACAATCCTTGTTAGTGCTCGACGGGCCGTATCATTCAGTAGTGTTTTTCGCCCATTATTCTTTTTCGCCGATGACGTCTTACCGTGTTCTTGGTATGCACTCATAACATTAGAGACTGTTGCTCTTGAAACGTTCAATAATGTCTCTGTTCAAGACACGGAAGCATCTGCTAAACGGACACTTAACGATCTGCCTCCTTTCAAAGTCTGAGGTCACACAAATTTCAGGAAGCACTTATTACAAACTACAACTGAACACAACTTGTAATATACTGAAATGTAACATAGGAGAAGTAGAGAAATGATTTTAATACATGAGACATGCAAATTTCTATAAGCTGTCTCAAACGTCACGATCATTTGAACGATCCTATTTTGAGCGGGTGTTCACAATATTTTGTCTAGCCCCTGTAATTTATGTAAGATAGTGTCTTGGAAAATATTGATTTACAGTGAAAGTTTAATCTCCTTATTCTGTTTTTCTTAGATAGTTGTTTATTTACGATATCAGCTGCATGGTTAGGTCTGTGTAAGTAGTCTTACTGCGTGAGCATTTTGCAACCCGATTTAATATGCTGGAAAGCTTCGTCTCTTATGTGGCAGTTCCTGCATCGTCATTATAATTATTATTACCATGATCTTAGAACAACAAAGATGAATTTTTTTTAAAAAAATGTAAGCTTATAGAATTTTAACAATTTAATAATTAAACAAATCAAGCAACTATGCTTAAACAATAACAAGCAATATAAAATTAATAACACTTTTCAATGCACAACTAATTCTATTATAACTTTGGATATTGAGATAGAAGACATTGTAAAATAATTAGGAGTTTGAGTAAAAGTAAGGGACCCGGAGCCGATGACATCCGGCCCAAGAATATTATCAATAATGTTCGGACCTTAGCTAAACCCCTTACACATTTGTATAAAAATTTTTGAAACTTGGATTTATAATAATATTGACGATTTCGTGAACAGATAAGATTTTGAACAAGGACCTATTGCGGGAAAAGCAATCTACCAAAACTTTACTATTAAATATGGCGAATGAATTGAATCGCTCATTTCATGAGGGCTTAAATGCCGTGGTGGTGTCTTCTGACTTGAATAAGGCTTATAATTTAATCGTTCTGAATATACAGGGTGTTTCATAATTGGTGTTCTTTAGGTCCAAATAACGGCTCAAGGGGAACAGGTGGGGGGGGGGGGGATGAATATTGATTATTTGGTTTTAATGTCCCTAATTCTGTATAAAAACATTTCGCGTCCCTGGGGGTGAAGGGGTAAATTTTGAAAATTTTAATTTTGTAGGGGTAGGGGTTAGAGCCCATTTGTTATTTAGAAAGTTGTGGGTTTAGCAAAAAACCCGGTGAAAAAATCTCATCCCCTGCCCCCTTTATCGAGTGGGTAAATGGCTAGCTGATGTGGTCAAAAACCATACTTATTAGAAACAGTAGGGCCTACATTTGGAAAATTAATGAGAATGAATGAGTCGTTACCCTGAAAAGCTAATAAAGTTCTAATAAGTTTCTAATGAGTTTTTCTGTTTTTGTCTACATTAGCTAGCCATACCTTTTACTTTACCCACTCGATAAAGGGCAGGGGATGAGATTTTTTCACCGGGTTTTTTGCTAAACCCACATTTTACATGATGCTCTACAACTTTCTAAAAAACACATAGGGCCTAACCCCTATCCCTACAAAATTAAAATTTTCAAAATTTACCCCTTCACCCCAGGGACGCGAAATGTTTTTATTCTGAATTAGGGGACATTAAAACCAAATAATCAATATTCATTTTCCCCCAATCTGTTCCCCTTGAGTCGTTATTTGGACCTAAAGACGGGACACCAATTATGAAACACCCTGTATTGTATTGCAAGTTGGAGGGCTACGGAATTAGAGGCAAGATCCTTAATATAATCAAAAATCCGCTAACAGAAAGAAGACAGATTACTCAAATCGATGAAAAAAAAAGTGCAGGAGTATATATCAATAATGGAATTCCACAAGGATCTGTCCTGAGCCCGTTGCTCTTTAACTTGTTTCTTAATAATCTACCCACGCATGTAAACCACTGTAGAATATTCATTTATGCGGATGACATTGCTTTGTTGGCAATACATCCGAATAAAGAAAAAAATGTTTTCGAAGTTACAAACAGATTTATTGAAAATAACAGACTGGTTGGATGATAACTGCTTAAGTCTAAATTTGAATAAAACAAACCTGAGTAAATAATTAAATATAGCCTGGAGATAACCTCGAACCCAGGTCGCAGAATTTTTCCTTTCATTTGTCGATAGAAAAATTATTACACATCATGTTTGGAGGTTATCTCCAGTCTATATTTAATTATTTACTTGCTAGTTCATCAAATTTTCTGATGGTTGGATAGGAGAAATTCTCGATCTGTGAGCCGGGTGCCCGCCTCCCATTGGGCCTTCAACCTCGACAACTTGGTTGTCTTTAAGACACCTTGTAATAGCTTGGCTGTCCGGGTGTCTGGTTCGAACCCAGGTCGCAGAATTTTTCCTTCCATTTTTCCTATTACAAACCTTCTGAGGTTTAACATTCCGCACAAACTTTATGATAGTCTTAACAAGCAAAAAATTATGTTCCATAAAAACAATGTAGATTGATAATAAATGGTAAGGACAATAATAAATGTAAATGTAGTACTAAAGTGAATGAAGTTCAAGAAATCAAATATCTGGGAATGACATTCGCTGCAAAGATGCCGTGGCATAGTCACATTTTGGAATTATATAAAGGATTACGTAAAGTTTTATACATGATGTTTTATATTCAAAAAATCATTATTTATAAAGCATTATTTGAATCTAGATTAAGATATGGTATACAAATTCATAAATTTTCTGTTCATAGTAAAGAGATTATTAAGTTACAAAACCGAATGATAAAATTAATTAATTATGGAATTCCTTTATATCCATTAGACAGAGAAATACAGTTCAAAAAGAGAAAATTACTTCAATTAGAAGATTTGATTATACTGTTATTACTCAACAATTTCTTTAATTTACCCTATCTTTTGAAAAGGCCTACGGGATACAGCCTTAGAAATAGTAGGTCCTTCAAGACACGTAATATCTTAAATAATTATGGAACACGCACACAGGAAGTTTATATTCCTACTTTGTTTAATAAATTGCCTAAATGATTCTACTTTTAAACTGATAAAGAATAGTTTTATGTTATGGAAAAGCTATGTATAATTCGCCTATATTAATTTGTTTTGATCTTTGTTTACGCTATTATTTCATTGGGTTTTGTTAATTTTTATTTTAATTTTCAAATTACTGGAGCTTGAGTTTTGTGTCCTTTCATTACTCACAAGCCAAAACTATGGCTTTTGTAATGAGGACCAAGACCAAGCTTTGTATTGCTTTACGACCTTCTGATTCTTTTCAAAGCTTCTGATGGAGTGTATGTATAAATCCTGTAAAGTTCGTGGAAATTATTTTGAAGTGAATTAAATAAATTAAATTTGAATTGAATTAATTGAATTGATTATTATTATTATTATTGCGCAGAGCCCCCAAATTAATTCTCATGGTGAATGTCATTTACAGTGTAATTCTAAATGAATTCTGCCTCACGTGTTTACAGCTATTTATTATCAGAACAGAGTATCCACGAGCCGGCAATAATTTGATAATGTAACTACGGCAGATTTTCTGCCATAGGTGGAACATTTAAAAAAAAATTTAAGGAGCGAGATCATATGATCTGAATGACCATTTAGATAATACTGATCTGGGATGGTTTTATTGTCCAGGATATTTTCAATGATTTTTACTAATTTCAATAAGTTGATTTTAAATTTGAAAACAGTTTTGGGCTAATAGGCATTCCCACTTTAGTTTTATTATAACGGTCAGTAATACAGGGGTCTGCAAATTTTAAATTTTGGAGCGTTGTTTTAATTTTCATAGGAGATTTAATATAATTTCGGTAAGATGATTTTAAAAATGAAATTATTTTTCGTCCATCACACAGGTTTTCTTTTTTTTCTTTTTTCACAAAATGAAAATGAACTAAATAAGTATATCTTCCTTTTAGTCGTTCAAATTAATTAAAACAAATAAAATTCGCATATAGGTACATTAGTAACTTTCTAAGCAACATTTGAACACGCTTTGACATGGAGTCTACTAGTTTCGAACAGTCATTGTTAATTTTAGGATTCCTGTACCATTCGTGTATTAGCACCGGAATGAGCTTCTCCATAGTCGCACGGAGGCGACGTTTGCATATAGACCAAAATTCTCAATGGGATTTACGTCCGGAGAATTCCCTGGCCAATCAAATACCTGCATTTGCTGCTCTGTCATGAATTTCCTCACCACTTCCGATGTGTGACAAGGGGCTAGATCCTGTTGAAATACCCCAATATCCTCAGAATACCTCTTTTCCAACTCTGGAACAACTTTCTTTCGCACGTGAAATGATGCAATTATATCCGCATTGTAGTGTTCATTCGAAAGCAGAAAATGTCATGAAAAAAAAAAAACTCTCCGAAAACATGCTTTGTTTCACTAAATTTGCATAAGGGTATAGCTGTAATCGCTCGTTAATTTTGAATATCATTACAGGTTACATATTACAAAATGTGTGAAGTCTTATTTATTTTATTTGCGTTTTGTTAAAAATCCTTGCGTAATGGATGAAAATTGATTTAGTTTTTAAAAGCAGCGCCATACGGAAGTTATATTATAATCGCCTGTTAACATTAAAACAGCGATCCAAAACTTAAAATTTGCAGGCCTGTTTATTATTACGCTTCATATTGTTCTCTAATAAATAGTGACTTTCTGCTAAACACGGAAAGTAGTTTCATTCATTACCCTGTAAAATAATTTCAGTACTACACTTTTAATGTCTGTAGTAAAAAGTTTGAAAGTAGCTTATGACATTAATAGACAGCGCTTCTTAATTATAATGAGGCGAGTGTCAATTTGGCATAATGCTGTAAGATAAAATCATTTTTGATGAAAAATCGAAAGGTTTTGTAAAATTCGAATTTTTATCGCTGGGACGAATTTCAAAGCAGTAAACATATTCTGTAAGAAAGATGGAGGATGATGAGCTCGAGTCTGATTTTTTAAAAATTTAATATTTCATTATATTTACTGATCTATAAATCTTTTGTCCGCAATGTGAATCCTATTATACTCTTAGAAGGCACCTTATTAAAAAAAAAAGACATTCGTTATCATTCAACGCGCACAGAGAATTTGCTTCTAATAAAGATGAAGCATGTAAAGAAGAATTTTTTTTTCCTTTGTATGTTATTCGAAACTCACCAAATAATGCCATTATCTGAATGTGCAGTATTCGAAATTGGAGAAGGGGAAAAAGAGCGAGTTTTTGGGGGAGGGAGCAAGTTCTTATTTAGAAAAATGAGGTTTCTTTTGAAATGGAGACAAAAGTCAGTCGGTGAGAGAGCATAGAAAGAGTGCCGCACTGAAAATCGATATTCACCGAGACTTTCACTTTCCTCCAGCTTCCCTTCCCTCCTCCGTCCGTCCATTATGAATGAAAATTTGGTGAAAGTTGCGTTTCGCAGACTTAAGCTAATTAAAAAAGCATTTGCCAAATGGCAAGATAAAAGAGGGGACAACACGACGAAAAAGAAGACGAAGAAGAGATAAAAGCATCGAATAAATGGCAAACCAGAATCCACCTCCCTCTTCCTAAAAAAACATTTAAAGATGGGAGAAGAGATGAATCTCTCCATGCTTCTATCACGCCAGCATGGATTTCCTTCGCAGGGATGTTAAAATGCTAAAAATTAAAAGGCAAGCTGAACTAAGAACATTGATGAATTTTTCCGAATAAAACTGCAATAACGAGAACATATTTAGAGATATAATGGACCAAATCATAAAATAATTTTCAGCCTATTAATTTCTTATCTTCTCCTGAATTTTGATATTAACAAAATAATTTCCTTAAAATCGAGTCCCTGTCTATATGAAACAGACAAAACCGGCTGCAATTCTTTTCACCCATTTAATATAAGTGTATCTGAAATACATAAAATACTTCATAAAATGCAGAAGTATGATTAAGTCTTAAACCTAGCAATTTTAGATGAATCTATCCGAAACTCCCCTAAAAGTCGCCTGATTGGTGTTCCTTCACCCCCAAAAAAATTTGAAATCCATTCAGTAGTTTTCTCAAAATTGAATACTCAGAATCGAATTATCTCGCTAAATAAACCCAGACAAATCATTAAACAAATACTGTACTTCATTTGATGATCTTCCTATTGTCTTCAAAATACCGTCACCCGGCGAGGCATGGATTTACAAAAACAAAGATATACCCGAAAAATCCTTAAACTCCAGCAAATGTGAAGAGGCATCGACACTAATAATAATCGACTGCATTCCCATCAGGAGGATTTGGAGGGTATGGTCATAGCCGAAACTCTTCCTCATGATCTGAATCATTCTCTATTGATACAGGATTCAAATTTGCACTAATACGGTATCCACTATGAAATTTTAAAATTCTTTTGTTATGCACAAGACGACACAACGTACGCTGACCTCTTGCGTCAGCAAAGTTTTGGCCGGCCTATGTCTTGCAAAGAGTTTTGGATCAACTTTGACACCACATTTATTGCTGAACGCGAACAGCATAATAGCCTGCTTTTCGGACACGAAATTAGATAAATTTGCTACTTTCCCTGCGCACAACAACGAATGCTGATCGTGCAAGTTCGGTGTCAAATACGTTTGAACCTTTCGGGAAGTGATAGAAAACCAAGAAATAAGCAATAAATATCATTCAAACATATCACCTGTTTCGCTTACTGTTAGTCTTTTTAATTATAATTAAGGACTGGAATATTTGGAGGCACGTTAATCAGGTTTTAACTGAAATTTATATTTTTGCTGGAACACGTTTAATGAAAAACATTTATACTTGGCGTATGGGGTTCATTTCACTGCTGCCGCCAAGTAAGAATTCTTAGTAAAATTGTCGCTTTCGTTGAGACAACTTTCTATTGTTTCGGCCCTAAAATTGGCGAGCCCTTGTCAGTATTGAAAATTCAAGAGGATTTTACCACAATGAAAGATTGATGCTGTCCCCATGTAAGACCAAAATCATAAGAATAGAGAAAGATAAACATCAAACGCTTGATTACTGCAAGATACTGGGTATCACCTTCGAGAGAAACATATCCATAAAGTACATCGAAAACTTAATTCTGCAGCTTATAAGGAGACTCCAAGTACTCGGATTCACAGATTTTGATAAAAAGAAAATTCCGCGTGTAGCCTTCACCAAAATAAAATTTAAAAAAATCCATGCAAAGCCATTCGACGCACTTCTCAAAAATTACTTAGGAAAAAATTTCATGAAGTTTGTTATAATTTATAATTTTATAAATGCCCGAATTGTAGCATAGATTTTTATGGCGTTCAGGTGATCTAGTGGTAAAACGCTAAAATTCTGTTTTGAAATTCAAATAGCGGTACGGATTCAAATCAATCTTCGATATTTTTTTCTCTTCGTAAATTTTTTTAACAAGTATGGGAATGTGTAATTCATTTACTAAATATATTTCCGATTTTCCAATTTTCTACCATCATATTTTTTTTTATAAACTGCATACGCGAATTATAATTAATGATCCACAGTGATAAATGAGCATTTAATTAATAAAAGTTGTTTATCTACATTTAATTAGTTTTATAAATTTTTAATTGTATTTATTAAAAATGCTAATGAAGTGGTAATTGATAAACTATAGGTACCAATAAGATGCATTGTGAAATAATTGTGGCTACTATTAAATATAATGCATCTTATTGGCACCTATAGTTTATCAATCACGACTTCATTAACATTTTTAACTAGCACATTATACAATTTCCTATTTCTTGAAGCAGAAGTTAACTATTGCCTCTGTCTTTACCTACAGGTGAATTATAACTTCTTTTGTGGTATAAATATTCTTGTAACAACCTTTCAATTTATGTAAAAATAACTTTACCAAAATCAGAAATTTTAGATATGTTTAATTATAATAATTCTTATATGGATTTTATTAAAAAATGATGGTAGAAAATTGGAAAATCGGAAATATTTTTAGTAAATACATTACACATTCCTATACATGTTAAAAATTTACGAAGAGAAAAAAAAATAAGATTTATCGAAAACGGGATTTGAACCCGTACCTGCAAAACAATATTCTAGCATTTTACAACTAGACCACCTGAACGCGATTAAAATCTATGCTACAATTCGGGAATTTATAAAGTGTAGTCCATTATAACAAACTTTATGAATTTTTTTTTCTCGGAAAAATTTGAGAAGTGCGTCGAATGGCTTTGCATGCGTGTTTAATTTGGTGAAAAATACAAAAATTTCTATTTTTTTTAATCAAAATCTGTGAATCCGAGTAATTGGAGTCTCCTTGTTAGTCAACAGACTAAACGAACTCTGACTAGAAGAGAATTAATTATTATCAAGATATCGACTTCCAATTTTTAATCGAAAGGGTCAAGATGTCCTTTAACGATGTAATAAGAGTGGCTTTCTCGATAACTAACTCCACCTTATTGGATGTTTCGAGTCAATCCAACTCCCGAAATCATTAGAACTGGCTATGCTTAAAGAACTTCACCAGGATCTGGAGCTCACTTCCGAATCATCCAGCTCACTTCACTGAAGTATGGCTAACCACTCCATCTTCCACAAGATCAACGCAATGCCTTAAATTTAATAAATAAAATATTTAAGGCAAGATCAATAAAATATTTATTGATTACACCATCGTGAACTATCAATAACAAATATGTTAACGACATCCTACGCTCTTTATATACTGAAAAATTTTAATCTCAATTTCAATCTCAAACATCGAGTATCCTCTTCGATGGCATCTTTTAATCACTTGACCTCCCTAATAATACGTCAAATCAGATAGAATCAATTATTAATGCCAATTTAGCTTAACTCTTTCATTTGGTAATCTAACTTAATTTAAATAGTAAATTAGCAATAAGCCGAATTTCCTTTGTCAATAAAAGATAATTTGTTATTTTTATATGAAATGAAGAACAAATATTCCAATTCTTTGAAAAATTACCTCTTCAAATACTTTTAGTTTAAAAGCCGTATTTGCACTATGTAATCTATTTGTTTCTTTTTTTTTCCTAAACTAGACTTCTACGTAAATATTATGAGTGTGAGGAATTGGGAGAGAGCGAGAGATAGGGGAAAGAGAAACAAACCACACAGAGGAAGAGAGTTTGGGAGAACCTTAAACAAAGACATAAAAAAAGCAACCCTACTGAGGACGGTAAAGCCTAAGATAAATTTAGACAAATAAAAAAGCAGAAATTACACAAACAAAACCAAAAGATGGTAGTGATATTAAATCGACAAAAAAGAACAAATATTTTAAGAGGAAACGCCAGAAAAACAACAACGGATACATCAAAAAAAGATGGTAATAAAAAAAATTCGAGGTTAGACGAGGGAAGAAAAAAAAAGATAAAAACGAATCCTATCTTCCTTTGCCAAAGGCCGTTTGCTTAATATGGGTGGCTTTACCCTATCCTCCTCAACACCCCCTTTTGGCGAACCCCTTCCCTCTCTATCCCGCCATTTCAGAGCGCATCGCTTAATTTACGAGCCGCGTCAAAAGCGTCTGCTTCGCCTCGTGAATCCATTCCGTATTTATTCGGACGGAATTAACTCACTCTCCTCCATTCCCCCCCCCCCCAAACTTCAGAGTCTCTGTGGTACAATCGAGAGGGAGATGGCCAAAGCGCACTCACATACACACAAGCGCACGCATCGTCCACTTTGTCATCCTAATGTGAACGTGGCGTCGTTCCCACTCCTCGTCAGAAGACGTGAAAAAAACATTTGCGTGAGAGTTGTGCCAGCCAGCCATCCGTCGCCCCCTTTTCCTTTTCTCCATCTTTTGCACGAAAATCCAATTCCCGCTCCTCGAAAACGCTTGAAATTAATTATTTTATAAATGCAGAACAAAACGTCGCTTTTCACGATTACCTTGCCACTCGCAAATTTAAAACGGAGCGGTCGCTCGATTCGCAACATTTAATAAAGATGAAAAGAGTTTCTGAATAATCAGATCATTTAACTTTTTGCTTCAGACGCTCGATCTATAAGCAAAATGAACATCTTCAATTTTGTGTACGACTAATTTATGTTAAGCTTAAACTTAAGTGAAATTGAAAACAACTTTTCCTATCTACAACCATGTATATACAACATTTCGCTAATTTAAAACCAATTTCAGAATATTATAACGTGGGGGGGGGGGGGGGCAAAAATCTTTCCAATATTACAAGATTTTTTTTCTTTTCTCTCTTATAGGTAGTGGTAATCGCTGATTTTTGGGTGATCCTGATCTTGACACATTGTGAAAGATTAACCAAGAAATGTTGCAAAAAACATTTCCTTTGTAATAAAACTGTGGAATGTTGGAAAGATTTTCTGGTCACTTCATGTAATAGATTATACAACTATTCTCAGATGGATAATCTATTTTTATAAATTAAACTAATTCTCAAATTATAAGTACAAGTAAACTAAGTTTAGAAAATCCAATGAAACAGCTTTTGGATCAACATTGCATTTGGCCACGTATAGATTGAAACCGTCCCTTTTTATTGACTTTACTCCTTGAAGCGAAGATAATAATCAACTGAAGAAACTATGTTGCCAGAAGCATCCGGACACCCCTTCGAAATGTGGTATCTGCTAATTTACATAACTATAGCTCATACATATACAGGATGCTCGGAAAATATCTGGCAAAATTTTAAAGAGTGGTAGAAGGAGTCAAAATAAGCATTTTTCGTAATAGAATGTGTCCGGAAATAACGCGTTTAAGCGCGGCAGTCGATGACATCTGCGAATAAAGGCGCCATTTCCCCGTTGGGATTTAGAACAGCATGCATCGCTTTCCAAACGCAGAGCTTGGAAATACATGTATCCATGACATATGGGACAGGGAACGGAAACGGACTAGCCACTCAAAGGCTGTACAGAGAACGATTCCCGACGAGACAACTGCCGAATCGACAAACGTTTGAGCGTGTGCAACGCCAGCTTTGCAAAAGTGGATCTGTCCGTGCTAGCAGATGTTATGTGGGTTAGGTTAGATTAGCTTATGGACATTTTTTAAAATTTTGCCAGATGTTTTCCGATCACCCTGAAATCAGCAGTTTCTTCAGTGCTAGACAGGCATTTAGCTAGCGAAGAGTTTAGCGACTTCGACGATACATGGGCAACAAAATTGCGCGAAAGCAATTTCTACCCTACTGGATGTGCCTCGTTCCACTGTCAGTGATGTAATCTTAAAGTGGAAACGTCATAGAACAACCACAGACCAAGAACGGTTCGATATAGACCAAAGCTAACGACAGATAAGGATCGAAGAATGCTGAAACGCATGAATCGGTTGAATCCATCCTAACGTGTTCCGACATGCATCAGTAAGCATGGTCAGCACTAGAACTGTCCCAGAGAATTCCATGCCATTGCTTACCATGATCGTGCAGCAACACGCAAGCTAACATCAGTAACATCAATCCCAAACAGAAGATAATAAACTAACTTCTTCAAACATATCACAATAACAAATAGAAAAGGGAAGGAAAAATTCCGCAAGCTGAACTCAAACCAGGGACCATGCCCATGATGGTCCAAGGGCAAGGATGATTCCCGACTTGCGAGTCGGAGGCCTGCGATTAAGCTGTTGGTGACTTCATGATGTCCAATTGGACATCTTGTAACAGCATGGCGGTTCATATCCGCGGTGGCTCAATTGGTAAGAGCGATAGGCATGGTCCCTGGTTCGAGTCCAAGTCGCGGAATTTTTCCTTAAGTTTTCTATTTGTTATTTTAGTAACATCAATGCCAAGCGTCGGTTGGGGTGGTGCAAAGCTCGACGCAACTGAACTCTGGACCAGTGGAAACGCATTCTTTGGAGTGACAAATCACCTTACACCATCTGGCAATCCGATGGAAGTATTTAGATCTGGCGGACCCCTGGGGAACGCTTCTGCGCGAATGTTTTGTGAAGTTGGTAGTGAAGACCATGGTCTAGATGAATCACATTGTTTGGACCGAGTGCCTTGCTTCCAGTGAAGGGAAACCTAAACAGTGCACGGTATAAAGACTTTCTGGACAATTCAGTATTTCCAAGATTGCGGGAACAATTCGGGGAAGGCCCTTTTCTGTTTCGGCCTGATAATGCCCTAGTTCACAAAGCGAGGTGCCTACAACCAAAGTTCCATGACATGGACGCTGAAGAAATGACCTGGCTCGCTTAGAGCCCGGACCTAAATCCAATCGAAACTGTTAGGGATGATTTGGAACGTCGGTTGCGGGCCAGACCGAATCGGCCAACATCTACTACTGACATCGCCAACGCATTTAGGGAGGAGTGGAATGTGCTTCTTGCAAAAATTATCAAAAACTAGTCGAAAGCTTGCCTAGTAGAGTGCGCATTCACGCAGTTCTTCGATGATTTTTCTTCATCCCGGTTTTGTTTCAGAACTCAGAACAGTAGTTGTATTTCTGCTGTTTTTCTCTTGTTGACAGAACTCTCCTTTAATAACAAACTTCGCCGTCCTTTGTTCGTCCTTCACTATTAATGTGTAATCTGTTAACCACTGCGTAATGTTTGACTTCGTGAAAGACAAATACCAGGCATTAAAGTCAGTGTTCCTAACCTTTGTGCTTTTCTGGGAAATCTAGCTTTGAACTCGAGTGGTACTTTCTGCTTAACTACTATCAACACCAACTCTTTGCGGTGATCTTCGCCTTCAATCCGATGTTTCCTGTAACCTCAATCATAATAGTATTTACCCTTCCCACGTTTGGTACAGATGATCATTTCCCACCTCCATCTTCCCGCCTTGATATGAAAACTCACTTAAATATTTCTTTATTGTTAGAACATCTGCATCAAATAACCTCTAAGTTACTTGGCTTTGCACGTATTCAGACGTGTCCAAGATAAATTGGACAATCGTACTGATATCTAATCAAGGGTAGAAACATCCAACACAGATAACTTGGCGACACAACTTTTTAAAACTTCAGCATAAAACCATCTAAAGAATTTGTCCAAGTCTACAATATATTAAAAGTGCCTATTTCCTTAATAGTAACCATGTATTCTATTCGTATAAACAAGTGTCTTCTAAACTTTGCTAGATATATTCGTCTGCCATGTTGAAAGGATGGGATTTCTTTTCCTCTGGCATTTCTCCAAAATCGAAAACAACAGAAACAACATTAGTGAGTTTCTAAAAATTAATTAATAAAGGCCTTTAAGCAGATCCATTAATTTACGAAGTACCCTCTAGCTAATTAAAAGCAAATATTTCAATAATTACTGAGGATACACGACACTGGGATATTATTAAAATTGCTATTTATAATCTCAATAGAGAAAAAGCTCTCCATATCTAAGGTTGAAGAAATCACAAAATTTCAACTCTAAACCAATTCTAGAAAAGAAGAGAATAATATAACAAGAATAAAAAAGGAGCAAAGAGGATTCTTTACATCCCTCATATTAATTCTAACAAGCACATAAAATTAATAAATTCTTTTAAAAAATGACTCAGTAAAATTTTCCTCCAAAACCCAACGTTCATCACTGCTTTTTCATACAGGAAATTCCTTAGTCTTTAATTTTTATTTTATTCTAATTTTTTTGTTCCCATTCATCGCGCATATACTGCACTACGATCGGAATTCATCAACGAAAGAGGCCTCCAGAACCCACACTTTTGCGTCCTTTACGATCTTGAATATTTAAAATCTTCATTTTTGAAATGTCTTCTAGGAACCTAACATATGGTGATTAAATTATAAATTTTTAAAGGGGGAAATTTTTCAACTTTAATTATAAAAAAAAAAAAAAAAAAACTCAAAGCGCACGAAGATTTTTTTCAATTGGTAACAAGAATCATGCATATTTTATTCGCATTCCATAATTTAGTAATAAAAAATTGCGGCCAAAGGAAAAAAATCAAGCAGAGCTTCTTAGACGTTTCGTTTGCTCTTAGGAGCGCCGAGATCCAGGGAAGTTGGGTAGCTTTTTTTCATACCTGTCAAATTATTATACGAGAGACTAGTAATATGAAAGATTTATTGAGAAGAAATTAGTCTTAACAAAAATACAAATTTCCGAGTGAGGATCAATGTACACTCATCGTCAAAAAAAACACCGTTGATCACCGTTTATCTTCATCAGAGGCGCTTTGACGGCCTAAGGGTGCCCGCACACTGGCAACTTTTTTTGTCAACTAAATAGTTGCCCAAAATGGATTACATGGAATTCTGTAGGAGCGCGCACACTGTCAACTTAAAAATTGCAGCAACTAAAAAGATGCAACCAGACCCATTTTCAAGGCAACTCAATTGTTGCTCACTCGAATAGAATCAATAGGATATAGAAGGGACGCGCACACTGGTGATTATTTTGTTGCTCTGAGCTAAAAAATTATCACCCCCACTTGTTAAAACTCCCTATTTATACTACAAGTTCTGCGGTGATATTTTATCTGGGAATTTTTTTCAGACTGATTTTGCTGTAAACATCTTTTTTTAAAAAATCTCCCATAAAAATGTCAATTAATATAGAGCTATTTATTAGCGAAATCGAAAAACGACCTGCTCTTTATAATTTAAGTTAAATAAATATTCAGATAAAAATAACAGAAAAATTACGGACAGAAATAAGTGAACAATTTGTTCAGGATTGGAATAAGCTAGCCATTGCCGAAAAAAAAGAAAAAAATAAGCTGTTTAAATAAATATTATTCTTATTTTGATTATTTTAAAAGGTTGATATTAATGAGGTATTTAATAAATTATTATAGGCTATGTTTAGCATAATTATGTGATTAATTTAGAATTAATAGAAGTTTCTTAAAATATATTTTTATTTTATTTATTTAGCTTTTATACATTTTTATTTTACATTTTTATTACAATTTTTTTATTTTAATTTTTTTTATTTTATTTATTAATTTATTTATTTTATTAAGATTGACTGTTTATTTTATCTATATAATTTTATTCTTATTTTTATATTTATTTAATTTAATTTATCTTTTTTTATTTTATTTTTGTTTTATCTTTTTTAATTTTTATTATATATTTTATTTTATTTTAATTATTTTAGTTTATTTACTTTATTCTATTTTGATTTATTTTATTTATTATACTTCAATTTTATTATTTATTTTTCCAGATTTAGTTTGTGTATTTATTTTATCTTATTTACCTATCTCATCTTGTCAATAAGATTTTGTTCGAAATCCATCTTGAAATGAAAAGGATTTGAGCGTATTTTGTGAATCACCAGCAACTATTTAGAAGACAGTGTGCGCGCGAATTTAGCCTGAACAATTTTTTTCCTCGAGCAACTATTTCATTGCCTGACTTTTTAGTTGCCAGTGTGCACCTTCATCAACTGTACGTTGATGAGGTCCTTCGACTGGTGACCTTGACTTTTGTGAACGCCCATCCCAGTGCTCTAGACAACGCTCAGCCTTATACCGCTGACATCACAAGAGCTTGCCTCGCAGCCATAAACACTAAGCCGTGGCCAGCACAATCGCCAGAACCTGGCCCCATAGAAAACGAGTGGGATACTATGGGACGTTCTGTTAACATTCCACCGCTGGCACAAAATCTGCAAGAGATACAAGCCAAAGTTCAATCTGCATGGGATGATCAGTCAAGAATACGTTAAGAACTTGTAGGACTCCATGCCACCATGTGTGGCAGCATGCATTAGAAATTATGGCGGCCCAACATCCTATTGAGAGTTATAATGACCGTGGTATTTTGACCAATAAATTTTGTCATAACCACGCTCATTGTTTAATCATTTGTTATTGGTGGTGAATACTAACTTCCTTTCAAATATCTTTTCAATCTAACGATTCCTTCTGGGGGCAACTTTTTTTTTTTTTTTTTTTTTTTTTTTTTTTACGATGCAACTATTTTCTTTGCTATAGCAATCGAGCTACAAATATAGTGGTCAGGCAACTGAAATGCCTAGGATCGATAGGATTTTAAGACATTCGAAGATAAAAAGGAAAGCACTTGTTTTCAAAAGAAGCCTTTCGTCGTTAGGGTTAGATGAGGTTGATAAGGAAGCTTCTGGTTGCTAAGGCAAGGCGTACTTCTAACGGAAACGCGTAGATCAAAATGATTAAACGTAACTGAAAAGTTAAATGGAGAGAGGAGTAATTCTCTATATATTCGAAAACAGTCCTTTTATTTGTAAGCATTCCTATTTAATAAAGTGAGCGTCAGCTATTTAATGATCTCTAAAGGAACTACAACATCTACATGGTGAAAGGTATAATATCCCATTAATCGTTAATAGAACTTATATAACCCTTGGGAAAAGTTCCCAAGTTTTTGCTCTCAAATATGTCATTTATTTGTCCACAACATTATTACTATAAAAATTACCTAGAAAAAAGTATTCGTTAACTTTTGTAAAAGTATTCGCCTTCCCCTACAAGTAAAATGTGGGTAGTTCAAAATTATATACTATGTATTTAAATAACATTAATTTGCATATTTTACTAGTATAAAAAGAGGTAACACTGAGCCACAAACTCAAGGCGCGCAGAAAGCATAACAGTAACACTTCCAAACAAAAGTTTCTCAGTTACTGAACTGCCCTTCAAGTATCATCAACTACATCTGGAGGAAGTTTCAAGAAAGAGGAACTATAGAATCCCAACCTCGATCAGGATGTCCTCGAACAACATCAAAACGGGCTGATCGAAAGTTACGATCAATTTGCAAAAAAATGAGAAAATTGCCTTCAAAGCAAATGAATATTGAATGGTACAACCGTACAGTAAGAAACAGACTTTATTAGATGGGTTACAATAATAACAAAACTAAAACAAAAAAGCATATGCGAGAAAGAGTTCAATGGGCTAAATAGCATTTCCAATGAGTTGAAGATGCATGGGATCGTGTAATCTTCAGTGATAAGTGTCGTACCTGCATCGGATATGGAGATGATCTGGACAATTTATCTGGAGGCTTTCCTCTAAAAAGGCTGATGCTACTTGTTTACGGTCAAAATTCCTCAGCTTGTATTCTGAAGACCACAATGAATGCTGTGTTCTGCTCCATTTTAGAAAACTTTTTATTGCCTACAATCGAAGATCAGTTTGAAGATACTGAAGTCCTTTTTCAGCAGCTTCATGTCACAAAGCAAGGTTCCGTCACCACGTTTTTGGCAAAAACGAACATTGGTGTGTTGAAATGCCTGGAAGCTCACCGAATAGAGAATGCATGTCATCATGCATAGTGAAAAAAAAATCAAGAAAGAAATTAAAACCCCCATCACCCAAAGTTGGTTTGAAATTGATGTCATGACCAATTACTGGAGTTATTAACGTTAAAAGAAGAGCAATAAAATATTTGTAAGGAATTTATTTTCCTGTTTAATATGTGTATACGAAAACTTTTTCCAACTCTACTTTAATACGAAATATATTTTTCAGGTACCTTTGACAGTAATAATGTTGTAGGACAAATAATTGACATATTTAAAGACAAAAAAGTTTTTCATTAATAAACACTAGTAAAAAATTGTATGTTGGATGTTGAAATCAATGTAAAAATTAAAATGTAAATGATCGTATAAAGGGTTGTTCATTAAAATACGAAAACAGGGGCTGTATATTTCTATTCCCAGGCGAATCAAGCCGCATAAAACAGTTGTGTTTACTTTGCAATGCTCATAGAATTCGCAACGTATAAAATTTTAAAACTTCTATCGTATAAACAAACAGCCTAGCTAAAGTTCCTTTGACCTTTGGTCCACTGGAAAGCAAAGCCACGACATGAATTAAACGGATAACAATCGGTGTGGCAGCAGAATGAATCATACTGACATAGTGGCTCACGGGCGAAATGTTTATTTACTAAGAAAAAGAAAACCAAACTACAATTGATATAGTTAGACCTAAAAGTAATATCCTCAAGTTGACCTCAACTTAAAACCCGACTCCGGCATCTCTTTAAAATCCGCATCGCCAATAAGCAGCAACCATAATCAAGCGCACATCGAAATCTCTCATAATTCAACAAACACTCTCCAGAGAAAATGGTTGATAAACACTAGATCAAATTTAAATTTTTAATTTAGCGGCAGAAAATTAGCAGCCTAAATTTTTAAAATCTTTAGATGAGTTAATTAAATTTTTTTTTTTTTTACTTCAGATTTGATTTTTTTTTAATTATCGAATTTCTGAACAATTTTGTTCTCGGGTGTTTCCCCCTTAAAAGCTACATTTAATAATTAACGCTTGATAACTGCATTTCATGATGAACATAGTAGCTACTAGATCACCTTAAAATCAAAATGAGAAAATAAACACATCGTTAAAACTATTCCATCTAAATATCAATCGCGAGTGCGCATTAATCCATTATCTAATCCAAATAATCTAATCGCTGAAGCTCTGCCATTAAAAATTAACTGAAATAAAATAAACGAACAGAGAGAAAAATGTATCTTTAAGAAATGCATTTGTAAAATCTCCTAAATATATTTATTTAAGGAAACTTAAATTTTATAATATGGAATTTAAGCGTATTCTCTTAACATACATTTACACACTGCCTTAAGTGTCGTCGAAAAATTTCTGCATACGCTACTCGATAGAGAAATGCAACTTATGAAAAAATACTGCCAATGAGACAACTTGGTGCATGTTCCGAATAAACAATTTTATTGCAAACGATCACACATACAATATCTACTTATACAATAATAGCCCCACCAGGTTGAGCGATAATTTCATTTACGCGCAGCATTCAATCAGCGAATGCACAAGATTGTCCAAGGGCGTTTGATCTACGTGGTGGCACTCATAAATTTCATGTCCAATCATGGCTCAGATTCTCAACAGAAGAAAGTTCTAAGATTGTGGTGGCCAAGGAATAAGCCAGCTACTGTAAATGGACCACAATTTGCAAAACTAAGTGGAACGTAGTCCACACTTTCCAGAACTTTACTCTAAGAATTATCGCAAAACTAGATCGGAGAATTACTCGCAATTATCCCAGACTTAATAATGACTTCAATATGACGACCCGTGTTTGGAAATATGTTCAAGGACTCGTAGATTCATAATAATGAATCAGGTATTCTGTAACATTCTCTACACAGGAGAGATAATCCAAGACATATCTTTGATGTGAATTTCGATGATATCGATAATGTCTTCTTTCAGATTACCGGATTTCATAAGGTTTTCGTGCGTGTACCTATTATTATAGCTATGGGGATTAAAAATGGAGCGGAAACAGCGAGAGCCAAATTACCGTATTTTCCAGACTGTAAGTCGCACTTTTCAAAAACTTTCGCTCCTTTAGGGTCCTGCGACTTATATATGAAAGTTATACTAAAATTCAAACTTTTTCCCTCGATATCTTAAAAAGATCGGTTAGTAGCCAACACTGGTGAAAGTGCAAAATATATCATAACTTCCTTGGCCAATATCATTAAGACTGGCTGTGTTATGTTCCGCATTTATTGCTGTGTTAGCTTTAGTTAATGAGTAAGTAATTTGTCTTACTGGATTCCATGTGGAAAAATATTTCCAAACTATGTGCTGGCCAACATCACAACTGTGGGTGACCGTGGGGCCTGAATGTCTCGTCGATCGATGGAGTTAAGCAAGTTCAGGCGCGGCTAGCTGCTGGCTGGGTGACAGCCAGTGGCTTGAGAACCACTGCTGAGTGGGATGACTATTTGGGACACAGCTGTTGGAAGACTTTAGTCTGACCCATTTGCTGAGTGACCAGTGCTGGATGCCCAGCAGTTGGTGATAGTCACTGGTTTGTTCGTCCGCCAGCCGCTCTTCCATCATGCTCCGTGCTTCGGTGGGTACGTTAAGCCTTCGGTCCCGGCTGCTACTGGGATGCCGCAGATTATCGTTCTGTGATAATAATCTACCCTCTGTACAAGATAACAACATCACAACTGAGAAAACGCGAAATGTTGCCGCTAAAACAAAAGCAGAGACTTTATAATTCATAATTAATCACGTTTACGAGAATTATAGGATTATTTGTCGTGCCATATTGTGCGACTTGTATATCGCTTTTACATGATTTTCTTGAATTTTTGCTATGCGACTTATATTCCGGAAAAATACGGTAAATTTAAGTACAAGTTGATCGATCAGAACAGGCAAGACAGTTACCTATAGCGACTCCGTCTGTAGCAATTCTTCAGGAACTTTCTTCTCACGTAATCACAAACGTTCAAAACATTCCCCTTAGACTGACTGAATTGCTTGGCCTTAGCGACCGAATCTAAAGCGTGCTTCCGCCATCGCAGATACTGCAGTGAATATCTTTCACTTTTCACGTTTCGAGGCCTCCATGAAATGATTGTTTGCGCTGCCGATCGGCATGTGCAATCGATAAAAACGATTCTGATTGGCCTCTTTTTTTCATTGCGAGAGCTATATTAAAGTAGTACTCTATATCTAGTCCTTATTTCAATAAATAAATACTGTGGTTTATTCAGTACTAGAAAATATCCATCAACCTTATTAAAGATCTCAAAAGACAGCTTAACAGACTACCTGTCCGCCTTTTTTCTTACGCAAATTTTTTACATAACGTGAAATTTGCATGGGTGATGGGATGAATTTTCATGATGTTGCATTTTCTCCGTGGACTAGTGTATAAAGAAAATGATACAACATCAGCTGGGGGGGGGAAAACATTTGTCATGAGGGTAATTACAATAACTTGAAACAATATAGTGCGAAAGAAGCTCAAGTTGAAATTATAAATAAAGATTTAATATTAGAATTAAGTGTCGCCAGTTAATGATAAAATGCAAAGATTCAAAATGGTTTGCATCTGCCACAGACTACTACTACTATAGAGATATTTAATACAATATAAGATTAATTATTTAAAGAGGAAACAAAAATTCTTAAACTTGAGCTTTTTTTAATTCAAAGACTCTTCCACATTTTCGGTTTGAATTTCATTGATTAGAGTTCCACTTTCAATAAAAGTGTCACTTACGAAAAGATTTTTACGTCCAGGAAAAGAAATTTTTTTATACTGTGGCAACTACTTTTATGCATAAACACTATGCAAAATTATGTAAAAAAAATTCTTTCCAAGAAATTTTAAACCTTTTCCCCCCTGTTCGTTTTGCCTTTTACGATAATTGAAATCAGAGAGAAACTTAACGCCGTGGAAGAGATGACTCATAAAAGGGCCGGTTCTCTTCGACGTCGCCTCGAAAAACAAAAGGTTGAAAAGTAAACGAACACCAGCAACAACAGAGTCGTTAAACTCTACGTCTACACGACGGCGGAGTTGAACCACTTGCACAAGAAGCATAAACGAGGGGTAGAAGGAGAAAAAGAGAGCTTCCAATGAAAACTTACACACTAAAGAAAATAAAAAGTGTAAAAAATGAAGAAAAGGAATCCAACGAAAGACTCTCTCAACAGAGGGATCTGGTTGGTGGCGACAAACGCGATTAAAACTAATAACCGGACGGAATGACTGCTTCCCTGTTCACCGCTAATCCCACAATTGGGTTTAGCCACTTTGTTCCAGTTTCTCTCATTCCACAAACATCATTTCCACCTGAATACGTTTATAATAATATCAAGAATTAGAAAATTAACTTACGCTCCTCAATAATGAAATTAAATCATCCACCAGGAATCGGCTTCAATTCAGTAAAGGAACACAAACGATAAACCGTTACAGTTTTGAACTGTAACCTTAAAATTATGCCACTGTGTTATTGCAGTCATTCAGTAATTTAAATTCAAATACGTCGGAAATCCCACATGACAAGTCATAATCGGCATTTTTCAATGAAAGCTATAAATTGTACGGTAACTTCCAGTTGCTAACGAGATCAACGAAATCGTTTTCTCCAATGGACATTGTATCATTTCAGATGGGTATAAGCTATACGTCTTTCATTTACCATTATCGACTAGGAAATAGAATGAATTGGTTATTATCCCGTCTTTCATTTACCATTATCCCGATAAAGTTATTCATGCTCAACCTTAATTCATCCATCAATTGATATCATGTTTCCTTTTCCTATCTAACTAAAGTTTATTGTTTTTCTCTATTTGTTCTCTCTTTGTTTGATTTCTTTAAGAAATCCTAGTATAAGCTTTAGCTTTTTTGGATTTCTATTGTTATTAATTTGTGTATCTTATCGCTCATCGATTTACTCGTTACAAAAGAAAAAACAAAGCTCTTGAGCAGCTCTTAAGACATTACTTAACGCACTGGGCTAGGCAACATTTGTCGCACTAGGTGTTGACTGGGCATAACCAACCAGAAAATTTATTAACGGAACTTCGCACCCTTAACGTGATGTTTTGATTTGAACATCTAGGCTAAGGTCAAAAACCCTCACCGGTGAGAGAATGATGACGTAATTTCTCACTGGGCTAACCGTCTTTTTCTCGGTGAGGACGGTGAGACTAACCGGTTAGGCATAGCAGCACTAACTGGAGTTTCTGACCGCGTTAAAATGACGTCACAGTTTTCTCACTGGGATTTCTGACCGACCAAGCGCTAACTCTTCTCACCGGTGAGAATTTTTGATCTTAGCCCTAGCGAAACTTAAAGAATCGAAACTATGACGTCATCAATCGAAACTATGAATCCATGAATAGAAATATGACGTCGCCATTACAGTGTCATCTGAACCTACCCAACAAAACACCTAACAGCCCGCATTACATGTGAACTAGATAAATGGCACGTTTCTTTATTGATGATCTCTGAAAATTATTGATAACGCTCTCGCAGATGCCTGGCCCGATGCCTACAATCATGGTATGATTTCCGCCTTCAGTTCAAAATTTGTGCATGTTTTTTGCTGCAAGATCGCAGGACCTTGCCGGGCATTCTTGGTGACTGTGTAATGAGATCACTCGTTGTGGGAATTTTTCGTGAAATAAAGCAATCGTCTCATTCGAAATGTGGCAGGTCGGTCCATACTGTTAAAATCAACAGATTGTTAATCTCCATATCTTCGAAGATTCGTAACCAATTGGGATGTCATGTTACGGTAACGAACTAAAACTGCCCAAAAACCATTATGTAGTATCATAGTTGTTCTTAGCAAATACATTTCAAGCGTTTTCATTTCTCCAACTCTGGCAGTTCTGCTAATGATAAATCCACTCGAATGAAAGTAGGCCTCATCATTGAAAATGATTTTTGTTTTTGCTAAATGTTCGTCCGCAGCCAGTCTCTCCACAACACACTCAACAAATTGACTCCGCTTCTCTAGATCGGCAGGCTTAACTTGTTACGTAAGTTGGATTTTGTACGCATGCATATGGAGATCTTTATGCAGATTTCGATGTAACAAAGTTGTCGAAATGCCCAACTGCTGCGACGTCGTCGAATCGAATTTTCCAGGACTCTGCGACATTGGTCGTGCACAAAAGCGATTTGTTGCCTGTCCGACGACAACGTTTCCGCCCAGACAATTTCAACGTAACCACTGAACCAGATGTCTGAAACGTCGACATCAGTCTTCGAACTGTGGACTCCTTGGGTGCTTCATTCGTCTCGAAAAATGTACAAAGTTTTCGCATTATCTGCGTGGTACTTTCATCAATTTGGTAAAATGCCTTAATAACAACACGTTGCTCAGTTCTAAACTGCTCCATGATGAATTCAAACCAACAATCTGACAAGTATCACAACAACAATGATGATAAGAAAAGGCCTGACAACTTCGAAAGAAAAAACATGCCGCCCGATTCAAATTCGGCGTCCTTTTCTAGAACACCCTTTATAATAGAAATTGATTTTTTTGACTTGTTCATTTTTTGACGTGTCTGTCTGTATGCCTTACAATTTCTCTAGAACGGTTTAACAGTTTCAAATTTTGGTTTCCAAATTCGATAGAGATTATTTCTGAACTTAACTTATTAAAATGTCGAAATCGACCTAACAGGCATGTAATCATTAGAAATCATTACATGTCCTTCTTGTTTCTCTCTTTTCGATTCCTCGTTTTACCACTTCGGTGTCGAGGAAGTTAAATCATCACTGCATCTATTTGAATGCTTAATCTAGCAGGGAATCAACCGTCTGAGGTTTTGCTTGGTCTTCCAAGCTTGTTAAGTAAAGGGGCAAACACAAATATCCGTACTCTCAGCGGGAATCAAATCCACGACTCGCTAATCTCGAGACCGACAAGAGCGGCGCCTTAGCGCTCTCGGCCACAAAGCGGGCGCCCTTTCAGATTCCGATGGTAATTTCGGTTTAGGAGGGACAAATATTCTCAGCAGTAGGAGAACACTTAACAGTTGATTACGCCATTTATATGAAGATATTTCATTTTAAATTTTGCATTTGTTGGGATGTTTCGCGTGCAGATGCATATGATACGGTTCCAATGGGAGACGGGAACTTGGCCCGCAGATCGACCGCTGTCAACCCCCTTTGAGTTCAACTTTCTGATGGTTTGGAGTGGAGAAATTCTCGATCTGCGGGCCAGGTTCCCGTCTCCCATTGGGCTTTCAACCGTGACAACTTGGTTGTCTTTAAGACACCTTGAGACAGCTTGGCTGTCCAGGTGTCTGCGATAGCCCAATGGTAGAGGCGACGGCCATGATAGTCGAGGTTCCTTGTTCGAATCCAGGTCGCAGAATTTTTCCTTTCATTTTTCAATCAAAAAATCATTGCAAAAAAAGATTTTAAATGGGATGGGTATGTAGATTCGATGAAAGTATACATACGAGTACATTCAAAATTTTCAGAGTCAAAATTATGACATGGGATATGGCATTCGATCGGAAACTACCAGAAACAAAAGATTTCTTTCTATAATCGATCCAACGAAAGTAAAATTAACAATACTTAACAACTGAAATTGAAAATTTAATTGGACGCGCCCACCCCCAACTTTCATAGATAGGTTACTTATAGAAATAAATTCTTTTCAATTTTCGAGTACGTTCGAGAAAATCGACCTATTCGAGCTTTTTCCCAAACTTCAATAATTCGTAAGCGAATATAGGTATCTAATGCGCTTTCGCCATTCGGTATATATCAAGTTCTCCAAGCTAAATTCAAATTATTTTTACTTTCCAGAAAATTTACAAATCAATTTTATAACTTTGCTTATTCTCTAATGGAGCCACGTAATTTTATTTCCCTAAATATTTTGAATTAGTCTAGGCTTGTTTCTATATTTATTAAAAAATATTTGTCTGTCACTTCAATCCAGGTTAAGACTCTTCAGTCTCTATCTTTTCTTTCATATTAAAAAAAATAAAGTGGGGTAGAAACAATTAGACGATTTAAATTAAGCGCCACACCAACATCTTTTAGGTGGCGCGGTGAAACACACATCGCTGAATAAAGCAATTTAAAGCCTTTAGTCACCATGCAGTTAAAAGCCTTTAGTCACCAATACGAAATTCGATGGTAGTCATCCGAGGAATATTTCCGCAACATGTCATCTCTCGTTTCGGAGAGTGTTGAATGGCCTCCATGCTCGCCTGATTTATCAGCATGCGATTTTTTTTTCCTATGGGGCTGTAAGGTCTATGCCTAACCGAACTCACACTGAACAGGAACTGATGTCATCCAAGCTCAGATACATCCGAGAGGAAATCCATTTGCTGAGGAAAGTCATGGACAACGTCAAATACCCGTGTTGAGGTTTGCCTTATCTCCAATGGAGCTCACCTGAGTGATATCTTCAAAAAGTGATTTGAAAAAAATATTCTTTTCCATGTTTTTTACAACCGTTTACCTATTTATTATTTAGTTTTCAATTAAACTGTTCTTTTTCGAGTTATTAATCGCCTAATTGTTTCTGCCCCATCCTGTATAATGATTGCATCTTATTGCAACAAAGGGAGGATGCTGATCGTAAACTTAAACAAAATTTTCAGCAATTATCTGTAAGAAATGCGCATGACAAAACAAATGTGCAGCGAAATGCGTATATGGCTCTTTTATTAAATTTTACAAAAGATGAGTTCCCATTTCGTGCACTGAAAGCCATTTAATGGAAGCCATTTTAAGGTTCTCATTGTTCGTCTCTAATTAAGACGACCTGGCTGAAGTCCGTTGTTAAAACCTCTCAAAATGAAGCTGCGACGATCAAAAGCTAGCCGGCAGTACCTTTGTAACTAGAATGGAGACCTCAAAAGTAACCAATGTTTTAGAACATTACTCGTTTAAGGTTTGCTCAGGACTACGTTTATATAGCAGAGCTTTTGTTTCAACATCCTGATCAAACAAGAAAGAACAACGTTTTTCAATTAAAAGAATCCCTTCAGGGAAAGCTTTGCAAACCGAATCAAGACTGGCAAGGAAAAGACGAATTCTCACTTTTGTACTCGAAAACATTGCTGATACAACTTATTTAAATTTTTTTTCTAATGTTTCAGTTCCCTCTGGTTGCCAAGAATGCTCATTTTTCATTCCTCTCATTCAATTTTTCACGCCACTTTGAACGCATGAATCTTTGATCGGAATGCTCAAGTCAGCGGGCCAATGCGAAATACAAATGAGTCAATCAGGTGGCGTGGCTCTGCGTCGCTATCGAAGACGAAACGATCGCTCTTCTCAACAAATCCCACCCCCACAGCAGTCTTCTCGTGGTCACACTCGATCAACCCTTGCCTCTTTCTCTCTCGCCTAAATCTTAAGCCTCGGAAGAGAGAGAGAGAAAAAAAAGGCGTCGCTCTCCTTTTTATATGTATCGCCCAACGTCTGGAGGAGAGGGCCATTGAAACATCGTCGCCAACGCATGTGCGCAACGTGAACGGTTTCAACAATAACTGTCGCCCATTGTTAGGCGGGCGAGGGAGATGAAGCAGCCCGATAAGGAATTCATAATGGGGCAACTGTAGCGGCCAAGAAAGTAAAAGTTCCGTCTTGAGCGAGTGACTTAAAGCGTTTCCCCTTGAATTTTAAGTTTTCTCATCGAAAGAGCTCGCTCGCTCTCTAGCACACGCACATGCCGACACACTTACACAGACCACATTCAACTTCTTTATTTCCCTTCTCTTTCATTCCTTCCCCTTTGCCTTGAAAGAGCGATTGAATAAAATATACAGAAGAAAGAATTTAAATGAAACATAAAACTGGCCTTTCTGCTTTTATTATTGACACAATTTGCATATTATTAATTAAATTAGAAAGTCAATAAAGTTCTGAAAAACTTAATTACGAATTTTTTTTCTTTTCATCTATAATAACGAAACTCTAGCATCAGAAGAGTTTTACTTATCATGAACACAAACAATAATGTGCGTAAAAAAAAAACAATAAAATAAAAACTGTAGCTAAACTTACATAAACGCTTTAGCAGTGAAACATCAACATTATTAGAGTTGAAAGTTTTCTCGAGAACTATGTTCAAATCTACTTCATATATGAATTGACGCTATAACGAGGCTACAGCCCTCATCTGAATACTTCACAACAGCTTAATTACATTTAAATTTCATTAAGTGCTTTATTCTACATGCACATGTCGCTTGTTTAACATTTTAATTAAAGGCATCAAGATTCTAGTTAGTTCATAGTCAACAAACCTAACCTGAATCCAATTTAATGAACAGTTCATAAATTAGTTCAAAAGGTATTAACAACTGAACAGCATAAGACAGTACTTAGAGTTGTCATAATTTTTGACGTAAATATTATTTTTCGTGCATATGTTCTACCTCAATGACTACTATGTTGATAGGGTTAATTTTCCTCTTTACAACTACAATTCACAACAATTTTAAATATATTTAATGCATGTGAACTGAACTTTGACATAGCATTTTCCATAGCTGTGATTCGTTATATCCACGTTTATTGTAATCCAGTTTCACTCTTATTAACGAGCACCTGGACCTAATTCAACGAATGATCAATACCGCAGAAATCGCAATTATAATGTACAGTATCATCATAATATTTTCAAAATGACAATTAAGAATAATAAGAATATTTTTTCCCAAAAGATTTTCCAAGAAAAGTTCTACCTGAAATGGTTACAAAAAAAAGTAGGGAAGCAGTTCACGTCGAGGACTGACAAAATACAGACACAAACTTACCAAAATAAATAAAGAACAGAAACATCTTCCAAGACGATTTATTATTCATGTCCTTCTTTAGATCAATATTTTTCAAGCCATCTCCGAACGCAGTTCTCCATCTTCCCATCAACCTCCCCATAGAGATACAATTTAGTAAGAACGAAGGTCGATGGGGAGAAAAAAAAAGAAAAGAAAAAAGATTGAGAGAGGAATCTTTTTTTCCTCCTTCCTTCCACTTCATATCTCAGCCTCCGTGGCTAGAAATGTTGTTTAGTGATTTACGCTAAACTAATGTTCAAAAGTACACATGAGAAATTACAATGTTTCGGGAGGTCGATATCGAATTTCGACGTCTGCCTACTATTCTTTGATGTCAATGTTCTCAGAGAAACCATTAGAAGAATTGCTTAGAATAGAAAAGAGACTAGGCCATGTTTATCTATCTTTGCAAAAAATTCATGTAAATCAATGAAGAAAAGTAGTGAAAAAAGAAAATTGCCATAATCCAAAACATAAAAAATATATTAAGAAAGAAAAAAAAAAGTTGATAAGAAAAAGTAGAAGAAAAAAAAAATCCCAAGTTGATACAGATTCGATCGCTTCTTGGCCGGATCTTCGCTCTTGCAGCTAAATCGAAAAGATATATAAAGAAGGAGAGAGAGAGAGAGAGAGAGAGAGAGAGATAGAAGATTACGGTATCTAAGTTTTTTATCTACACGAAAAAAAAATCCGTAAAAAAATTTATAGACATGTCCAGTTGCAGGAGGGAAAAAAGTATCTCTCATTCCTGAAAGCCGTCATAAAATCCGTTTATTATTGCAATCCTAAAGGAACTCACAGCAATTCCACTTTTTATTAGGTTCTCTTTGCTTCCCCTCTCATTTAGAAAGAATTGTATAAAATACCATTCTTCAACGAAGCATTACGGATAAATACTACTTATATACATTTCCCACTATATTACCTTAAAGCAAATTTTTATTACACAATATGACTTTTAGCTCTCCATTTCTTTACTACATTCAAACGATTACACTTGCGAGAAAGTAAACAAACATGGATTATACATGCTTCCATGGCTAATGCATGTATATTTATCAATGTTTGACCTTTTGACTTATTGTCAATATCTATTCTGAATGATTGGGAAATTGTCATTTGAAACAGAAGGGCAGATTAGTGTTATAATTGGATTCTTTAATTAAATAGTATAGTGTATACTTTAACATTTGTCATATTTTGTGAAAACTTATCAACGGTTTGTGTAATTTAAAGGAGGTGGTTCACTTTGGTTTCGTTAACAATTTAAGCGAATTTTCTATTTATTTTGGAAATTAAAAAGATGAGGATACACCCAAGATTCTTTTAATAGCATTATAAAGTATGCTTTGGTCACACACAGTTACCATGTGATGATGTTTTACACCAGAGATCTGTTTGCATTAATATTAGATGAAATTGCCAAGGCCATGCTAGAGGATGTACACGTCGTGGAGTTTGATTTATCCTGATAATGGATATTTTTGGCAAAGAGGTTACTGAAAGTTTGTAGAAGCCAGAGGCGACATATCATTAAAATGACGACATGAAACTTAAGTCTAACGTGATGATATACAAGATCTGCCAGAAAACTCGGTGAATGATATTCATGTATGATATAGAAATATATAAAAATGAGCCCTCCCCTTTTATTTTCGTAACCGAAGCCGATATGTCAATTTTGATGAATCCAATGAATAGGAAGTTGTGGATGACCTATCCCATGGTGCACTTTTCATCATCCCAAATATTAGGACACATTCAAATCTTATCTTAAAATCCGTACAAATACACGAAAAGTTCCAACTGAAGACTTGTTCAGCATGGAATTCCGAACAAAAAAAAAAATTCCAAAATCCGATGAACATTTCAGGAACAGTGTAGCTTGTCATCCTGGAATTGTTCTGTCTTCTGTATGCTGACACATGCCTATTATTTGCTTTTCCTCATGAAAGTGAATGTTATTATGGAAATTTTTGGTAATTTCTGATTTGGATGTTGAACATTGAAATATATTTGTGAAGTGCATAGAGAGGTAACTAATAAATTCAACATGTGATTGTTGGTGATCCGTTCAATATGGTGACGCCATATCTGCTTCGGTTACGAAAATAAAAGAAGGGGCTCATTTTCGTATCCATCCTGTATAGATGTCCAAGGAAAGAAAATGAACGTATGGTATTAAATACCCAGTTTCAATTTTTACTGTCTTAATCATCCGTTTTGAATAAAACCACTCTGTTTAAGAGTTCTTTAAAAGAGTTGAACAATGCTTATTTTTATTGGAACTGAAATTGGAAATTCAATTGGACACAATCGATTTTTCTTTCGCTTAACAGATTATAATAAATTTAATGATACAGAGAATGCCTAATGCTAACATGTTACAGCAAATCACAAACATTATATTGGCAACACCCATTATTACTGGCCGAAGAAAAACCAGCATCTACAATACAAAAGCTCAGTGCCGACCTCGTATCATCTGAAAGCTAGGGGCAAAGTTAAAAATGGATACCGATGCTTCACACGAATTCACTGAATAGCAGCAGATATGGCGTCTGGAAACACACACTGTTCTCCAAAGACGTAAGGCTAGCGCTCCCTTTCTGCATGATGAAAAACAGATGCTTTATGACAACAGAAAGCGAACAGCAATGGCTCAAAGGGGAACCACCGAAACAATGCCAAAGTTCCACGATAAAGCACGTTCACATGCGTTTATTGGAAGCACGCAGAAAATTAACGCCTTGGGGTACGAGGTCTTCCTTCACCCTGCAGTTGCATATTCATTAGATTTAATCCCGTCAGAAGTTCACATGTTTTGTCATTTGAACCACTTCTTGGGAACAAACGGTTCATTAACCAGGATGCTGTGATTCATGCGTCAGCAATTTTTATCTTATGCCACTGCGGCATTCTTGCAGCGATATCATGTTGGGCACAGGGTATTGCTGCTGAGGGCCTATAATATTTTTCTATATAAAATGTATTTTTTTGACAGTTTCTGATGGTTTTTAATTTGCGAGAGACGAGGAAAACATAGGAAATGCTAATTAGAAACCATACTAATTTTACCTATTAGAAAAGAAAATATATTAAGACAATGCCCAATTCAAAAAATTAAGACAAACCAAATTCAAAAAATTCCACTCAACTTTGTAAATGTCACCAGGTAGATTACAACAATTATTAAAAATATAGTAACAGAAATGAAATAATAATAAATAATATAGACAGATTTCCATTAAGAGGTAAATTAACCAAATAATTATAAACGAATTAAAATATTGACTTCCTTAACCTTAAGCATTTTTCAAGAATATTGCATTTATTTCCATGAACTCCAATTCAAAATTTGTCGTTTAGCTTTTTTCTTTTGAGTATCCTTAGGGTGACCAGAAATCCTGGATCATGCGAGACAACGCTGCTTTAGTAAGTGCTCTGCTGTCCGATAATAAGTCCGAAATTTCAAAAAAAAAAATAATAATAATAAGTCCTTGTCCTGATGTTAAGAAATAATAATAATCAATATCTCATATTTTCTTTTGGTACATTGATCACGTTATATTGCTCTTTTCCCTTTAAAAATATTTTTATGTTATAGAAATACCACAGAATACATCTCAATATCACAAAAACAACAGTTTCCGGTCACATGACACCAACTTCCGGTCTCAACTTCAGGCTTTTTTTTAATCCGAAATCTGGTCAACCTCGTATGTATCCTATATTACACTTCCCAGTCTGACGTAAAGTGTAGATCTAGACCTCTTCAGCCTTCTGAATGTCAAATTACGTGGCACGAAACTTAAATACCTCTAAATATTAAATTGCAAGTTTGCTAATTTTTTTAAAATTCCGTTCACGTGCGGTTTTTTTTCTGTATGCGAAAAAAATGCAAATAATTAATGATAACGAAATAAGCATGTCCCTTTCTTCACACCCCTTGCTTCTTGAATGCAAAAATTTTATGCTTCTGCGGAATGAATTTCTACATAAATTTTTTCTTTACTTTTATGTAGTAATTCTGCTAATATGAATTTTTCTTAATTCATAATAATTAATAATTCAGTTAATTAACAATAATTGAAGCCCTATATCACTTTACTGATTTGAGACTTGTTACAGTAGAATAGAACCGGGTATGGTTAATTTAGTACAAGGTAAATAAAACCAATATTATTTCTTTCGTTCTATACAGTAGCTGTTTGTGGTTTAATTTTTGCCAATTTTTATTTTTGGAAATATTTAAGAAAATGATTTCTCTTTTTAAAATCATGAAAATCAAGCATTGTATATTCAAGAAATTCTTTCATATATTAAAAAAAAAAAAACCCTATTAAAAATAATGCAGAGAAAAAAGCAATTTTGTCAACTGCTTCTAACTCCCTGAAATTTTATGCAATTGTATAACTAGCACTGTTTACTTAATAGATCAAAGTATTTCTACAAGAATATGTTATTTATAAGAAATTTAACGTATCACCATATCTCAAAATCAAATATCACCACATTTAAAAATACTGCATCTTTTTATTCAACATGAGGGTCTGTCGGAAGATTAAAGAATATGCCGAATTTGTAAGCAAGACGAAACTGTGGAACATATCCTCTTTGGAAGCAGGTTTGGTTTATTGGTTTATTAGAATTCTTTGGCGTCAACTACTAAGGTCATTTTGCTACTTTTACACAAGTTATACTTGTACGCAGCCCGGGACAAACAAACATCCATGCCCACGGCGGAATTCGAATCCACGGTCTTTGGAAGCAGGGGATCATTATCTTAAGTACGTTATCGAAAAAAATAAATTAAAAAAAAAAAAAAAGAAAGACCAAATTGGCAGATCAGAATTTTTTTTTAATTTTAAGAAAACAATAGTTGGAATATTTGTTACTAATGAGGGTAGTAAAAATTGTAACAATCATAGAAAATTAAAGCTTTAATTGTATACAGAAGGTTGATGACGATCTTTGGTAACTATTTATTGCGTGAATGCTGCGGGTCACGTGCCCGTGCACGTGACAGAAACCACGTGAAAAGATGCTAATGTTGTGTTTCATTCGAAAGCAGTAAATGTGTCAAGAAAAAATGTCTCCGAAAATCGGACTTTACTGGGAAGGGTAAATTAGTGCACTTTCAGACACCAATTACAGCTATTCTGCTATAATTAGAGCATGTAAACACGAAATTTCTGTTTCGAAAAAAGGCAGTATTGAATGGAAAGGAAAATCCCGGAAAGGTCAGGCAGAAGCAACAAAATCCTCGAGTTCCCACAATTCGAAAGGCTAAAGTTTAACTCCCTTTAATATCAGCAGCATATTTTTAGTCCAATTTTCAATGAGGAATCCCCGCATTGTATGGAGAGGAGAAAAGCCAACCTATGCTTTATCAAGACAAAGCCTCCAGCTAAACGTCAAACTCGACCGTTCAATTTATGTTGGATGCGGCAGATTAAACTGTAATTCACGTTATACACTTTCATGATATCCCTGTCAAATCACCAGATGCATCCTCGATGGATTTCTGTAGATTTAGATTACTGAAACGAGCCCTTGCTCGACGCCGTCCCAACAACCATTGAGGATCTCTGGATAGCCTGCAAACAGGAATGGAAGGACATGAGCTTCGCCATTCTGCAAACATCTCTTCTTCAGTGAAAGATACAGTGCAGGGCAATAGTCCGCAACCAGGGTCACCAAATAGAACACGTTCATTGGTGAAAAAGTTGCTTCGCAAAACTTTCTCCTCCAAATCGTTACCATTGATCGTAATCAACCTTCAGTATTATGCAATGCAATGCAATGCAATGCAATGCAATGCAATGAAGCTTCTTTATGTCTTATATATGATTATAAATTCATTCTCTAAAACAATTTTGATTAAGAAATTCTATTTTATAAAATTATCAAGTTCTGCTTTATCTTTCAATTTAACAATCAAATATATATTATAAAAACTTGAACAAGTTATGAAAGGAAAATGAAAATTCATAAATTTAAAAAAAAACAACTTTCCATCACTATGACAGTATTTATTTTTCTTAAAAAATAAACAAAAAAATAGCCATTATAAAATTTAATGATTTTTTACCTTTTTAAAATTAATCGAATAATAGTCTATAGAATCCAAAAACAAAAACTTCGATCGGTTAAAAAAAATAGCGGATAAAAAAAAAGTGCTAGGCCCATTTTATTAACAAATGCAAACTGCTTTCAATTTCCTTTCCTTCCCATTTAAGTTTATCCCTCCATTTTATTTTGTTCTTTTTTATTTTTCGGAAATAATAACAAGGAATGTTTCGTGGTTCATCGGAGCCCATCATTTTCCTTTTTCCTCCAATTGCATCTTGTCAAAACGATATTGCCTCGCTACATGTGCTGCTTCGGGAATTACACCGCAAAATGGCCCTCCCCAGGCCCTTCCGGTTGCCTTTGTTGAAGGGGGTTTTTACAGGGGCCCACGAGCCGCTCCTAAATGCACTCATATGTCACTCGCAGCTTGATTGAGCGCACTACCTCCTAGGTAAAGGAGGAGGAGGAGGAAAAAACAGGGATAAAAAACAATTTTTCTCCAGAAAATACTAGGATCAAAGTCATTGACAAAGTACAAGGACGGGATCCTTATATTCTTGTATTAGGATCTTAAAAAAAAAAAACTTCCCAGAAAACAATTTATTTTCGCCAGGTTATTCGTTTTAATATAGGCATGTATTACAAGATAATAAAGGAAATCCAATGTTTCAAAACAATGAAGCTTTACTGAACTCAATTTAAAACGTATTCTCTACTTCCATTAAACAGATTCAACGGCTTTGTGGCGATTCTCTCATCGCTTTCTAAATTTAGTTAAGAAAAAAGACAAATCCTAAAAAAAACTTTTTTAAAGCTTATTAAAGATATAACGCTCATTAATATTTAATAATGTATCTGAATGTTAATCTTAACAATTTCCCCCTACTCCTTCATAAGAGCTCTTTGTTTCTTGTTCGACTCAAAGTTTAAAAAAAAAAAATGCAGATTTCAAATTTCATCTTATCTTCCATCTTTTACATGCAAAATGAGCTTGCTCTGAATTTAAAGATGAAAAAACCTCCCGAATATTTACAAAAAATGGTAACAAGACACGAGCCCAAGTAAAGCAAATTTTTTTGCTCATTGAGAAAAAAAAAATTTTATTAGCGCTCCACGCACCGTCTTCCTTTTAAGGCACTTATACATAATTAATTACCTTAAACTTTTCATTTATGAAATGCAATTTCTGTAAAACGTGTACATAAGCTAGAAATCTCTCTGGCAACGTTTATTTTCGACCTAATTAACCCTTTGCTGTCACGGTTGCGGTTACTCGAAGCACAGGAGTTTCCGCAAGGCTACGCTTATCGGGGCGGAAAACTTCGAGGCTATTTCTTTTCAGAAGTGGACGTGTTAAGAGTCGACACCCACTTTTGACACTCGTGCTGTTCATTCCATTCCATCCGCCATCCCCTCCGACCCTGTAAAGGCCAAAAAGTGAAAACCCATTCCAGGTTGTGAACTCTTGCTTGATGCGACAAGAGAAGCTGACAACAACACAAAGGTTCGGTTGTCGAGGAGGAGCGAGGCCCTCGTCAGTCATAACAGCGGAGATTTAAATTACGCAAGGGTATAGTCCAGTGATCGAAAAAAAAAATCCCCGAGGAATTTTTTTTATTAATAATAACAACGACCAATGGATATACTTGAAAAATATTTGTGTTTAGTGAGCTCGTCTCAAATGAGAAGGGCGGTAATCATCAACAATTTGCCCATCAACTCCAATTTGGTTCTCTTAAGGGATATTTTGTTCTTAGAAAAGTTGCAACATGCAAGGCAATTACTACATTATGTCAACAACGACAAAAGAGCACTGTTGTTTGTATCATATTAACGAACCTAATAACGTCGGGGCATCAAAGCAAAATTAATATCGAACAATGTAAAAGGGATTTCAAAATAAATATCAAATATCCTTAATCTTAAACTTTGGTGATTCAACTTCATTGTTCTAGCTTCAATTTGAGTATATGAAAAAGTATTTTCTGAGCGTTATGTAATATCATTCTCCATTATGCAAATGATAAAATGACTGAGAAACAAGCCCTTTACCTACGGAATCACAGAAAAAGTTATAGACTGTCGAACTACACCATCTGGCATCCAGAAATTGAAGCGTTCGATCTTCTAAGCAGTTTGATCCTAAGACTCATAGAAATGATTGGCGTCTTGCGAAGAATAGTGGTCATTTCGAACATGTTCTATAAGTCATGATTTCCATCTTTTGGGCCACTCTATAAACTAAATTAGTATATCAATTAATCATTAGCATAACCACCTCTACTGAACAGTGATACATAACATGTTCACTGATAACTCTGACGTCTACTTCCCCAGTCTATAACCGAGAGCATTGATTGGGTATTGACTATAACTATTGTAGAATTTCATATGGCATCCTGTTCAGTGAGAACAAACCACATATTACAAATAACTCAATGATAAGTAATTATCGCTTTTACTAATCTAGTAATAGATACATTTAAACAATAGTTAACTAAAGTAATGAAAAGTTAATTCCATATAAATATATAATGTATGGATAGAAAATAAATTTGATCACACTAAGATGCAAAAACTCACGATGACTTCTTGTAGATTCAAACGCTGGAAAATTACACCCTCTATAAAAGTCTCCAACGTTTGGATCTACAAGATGTCATCGTGAGTTTTTACATCTTAAGTGTGATCAAATTTATTTTATCTAACTTATAGTACAATCCATCCTTACATTACTTATTTATATGGAAATTAACATTTCATTACTTTAGAATAATTCTATTTTCCATTTTCAACTTAAGCGTAATCTAATACTGGTATTATTTTAGTTTGAAAAATTATATGACCAGATAAAGTAGCTTGCTCCCAGATACATCACCGAGTTTTGTAAGGTGTCGTGTTTTTGAATTCATTGTGCAGCAGAAGACAATGACTGCTGTCAAGCTATTGCCCTGCACAATTCATGTATTAAATGAGTCTATGAATGACCATATCACTACAACTTTCTCAACTGACAAGGGATCTACACGAACATGTACCTCACAGATTCCACCAAATTGAAACAAATTACTCGTCTGAAGCTACTATTGATGCTTGTAAAATAAGAAAATGCTAAATCTTTTTTCTTTCAAAATAAACCGAGAAAACGAAATAATTTCAGCACATAGCACATATTATTGTTAAAGCAGTGTGTACGAGGCCTGCCCAAAAAGTATCCGCATTGAGGCTACAAAAAAAAAAAGTAGAACTCGCTGCACTTTTTTCCTATCCGGATCGTGTGACGACATTTCTGCTGATGACGTAATGAAATTTGCAGTTGTTAAGAGTGCCGCGTGCGTGCAATTGTTGTAACACGCTAAAGCAGAACGTTTTTCGTTTCTCGTCGCATGGTGAAAACGATAGAAAACATTGAGCAACGACATTGCATCAAATTTTGATTTTAAATCGGTAAAACCGCAACAGAGTGTTATGAATTGCTAAAACAAGTATTCGGCAATGACGTTATGAGCAGCACAAAGAAAGCGCTCAAAGGACGGAGATTTGAGGATGTGGACATGACAACACAAAATGCGACGGCGGAGGTCTTGGCCATTCCAAAGGAGGCGTTCCATACTTGTTTCGACCAATGGTAGCAACGCTGGGCTAAATGCATTGCTGCAGATGGTGCTTATTTTGAAGGTGATAAACATTTATGCGAGTTCGAACCGTATTTTTTTGTAGCTTCAATCCAGATAGGGAAATCCTGAGATCACGCACTTCCTTCGGAAGGGAAGTAAAGCCGTTGGTCCCGTGTAGTCGTTTGCCGGCTGCACGTTAAAGAACCCTTGCGAGGCAAAATTTGCGGCCCCTATAACGCCGTCCTGAAATGACCATAGCAGTTGAAAAGGACGTTAATACCAAACAAACCAAACCAATCAATCCAGATACTTTCCGGACGGCCTCGTGTATTATTGCGCTCTCAATTTCTTTCTACCACTACTCAACAATACGCACGAATCCACTTCACCTGAAAGCAACGCTATCGCTTCCAAGGTATGCTTGCGTGCAAAAAATGCTTCGTACAATACTTGTGAGTCTACCAAGCGTTCCTTGTCTCAACAATGTCAGTGTATTGTTGCTGAAGTAAGACTTACGCCCGTATTCAGACTGAGCAAGAGCTTAGTGATTCTGAAAACGGGCCTTAGATGAGAAAATTGTTAGTGATATGGCCATCAGTCAGTATCTGCATTCAAAAATTATCTGCAGAACTATGAATTATTTTGACTTAACACAAAGAGAAAGAAACAATTAATAGAATATGCTTATCAATGTTAAATTATTGTTCCTTTATTCCTTTCAAGTGAAGTGGTTTTATTTGCCTCATTTTCACAGTGGTTCTAGCATGAAACCACCTCGTTTATTGTTAATACTACTACCATCTTGAAGTCAATATCTTGAAACCATATGTAGCAAGGGAATTACGAATGGATCAATCAAAATATATGTTGTGCCCTCTATAGCACGGCAAAAGAGCTACATAGAACAAAATGATATTGCGCTGTTTGCAATTAGGACTATGCCAAATCCCTTCAAAATAATGCTTCTTTCCCTGGCATATTAAAATGATACATAGTTTTTAATTTTATCATTTATTCAGGAGTTAAATAAGTGTAGTAATAAAGAACCTTTACCAAATTCTTTGTATTTCCTAATACGTGCTTGAAATGGTTAAGCCAAACGTTGCAACAAATGAAACAAAAATCAATTGGAAAACGCCGTGAAACGATTTTTCCCTTTTTTTTTTTTTAAATGGATAATAAACTAATGAAAAATGACACTTAACACCCTTTTAATGAGCCAAATTTAAGCTGGAATTTTATCAAAGTTCAAAAAGTTCCTTCCATATTGATTTTACGCTTGTCATCAACTAATTTAATAAATTAATTGTATAGCTTCTCTTTCCGACTTCCCTCTAATCCTCCTATTCCCCAAAGAACCAATTAATTTAACTTTAATAAAAACTGACTAAAATTCGAATAAAAGAAATTAAGGTAAACAGAAAACTTGAATTAAATTTCGTGAGACAAAGTCAACGATTTTAATTATTTCTTCATTTCCGTTTACTCATATCGTATCAAATTAATTTTTTATATTAATTGGATTTTCAAAAGAAATTAAAGATGGGAATAAAAAAACCCAACTTTTTTACATTCCATAAAAAAATTTCCCCCAAAGACATCTTAGCTCCAACAAAAGGCATTTCAGTCGATAATAACGTTTTTCACCGGCGCTTAAAACGCTTTTATGCAACCTCAGATCAGATTTAGGAGACCTCGTTAATGGTGTTGTTCTTTAGAAAGAAAACCGAAAGAAAGTAAAAAGAAATCCAATCGAAAGAACAGCATTCGAAATGTAAGACACTTTAAAGAAAACTTGGCACCACATCGAATTTATGCGAACAACGCAACATAAATTTTTTGCATCCTTCCCAACACAGATGCAAGCTAAATAAAATTTCTTGCATACACAAAGAGGAGAACGCCATTAAAGAGTGCAAACACCCGAGAGGATCTGGATTATCGACACACCCGTTAAAATGCCTTCAAAATTCAATAAAGATAAAGTTTCGAGGGTAAGAGAAGAATACTGATCGACCATTAAACTTAACGAGAGACGATGAAACACTTGCAAAGACTCGATCAAAAGAGAAAAAAAATAGGAACTTGTTGCTACCAGATCCAAATTGAAGCTAAACCAGGTCTTCCAGTGCACGTTTTTAATGTAATGTTTAAAAATTCAACAAGTTAGCCAGTGTTTTACCTTGCAGAACCCAGCCCGTCTTTCATAATTAACAGGGTCAGATTCTGTAACACACGTCCCTCGAATAAATATTTCAGCGGCCACAGAATTCAATCGGACCCATTATCTCCTTTCTTTTATTCACCACAAAGAAAAACTTAGCTTTTTCCCGGCGTGTGGGCGAGTGTGATTTCAAAAGGATGGGCGTTTACTTTCCCACCTCTTTGGTAACGCGTATATTTTTCGACTTTTACTCACAGAGGCTTCACAACCCTCTCTTCTTGTTGCTTTCTTCTCTTCTGGCCCCGTGCATTATTTACATATGCCGTTCGCCAGTCGCACCTTGTGCCACCACTTAGATGCTATCGGGGGAGTCGAGAGAACAAAGGCGCATGCGGCACTCTGGACGTGAACGACGTGACTTGGTGTAAAAACGCGCCATCTCAAAACCAAACATACGAATTAGGGAACATGAAAAACGTCTTAGGTAAACATACACCTACACACGCACACTCGCAGTATTCACAAATATATCGGTCTAGGTAATATCAGAATTTCTATTTTAAAGGAGACTGAACGATACTTCAGGTTACCCTTTAAGGGGCAGTAGAGGGAATTCGGATTAAAGTTGCCATCCATTTTTGCACGCACAAAAGATTCAAGAGTAAAAAACTTCCAAGTTCGGGAAGAATAAATTATTTAAAATTAAAAATGTGACTATTTATTTATTTGATAATCGCAAAAAATCCTGAGGTGATCTATATATGAAATGCAAGTGAAACTTAATGCTGAGTTACCAAAAGATGCCAAAATTTTCGTTTTCGAATGGTATCTTGAAAAGTATTCGGACTACAACATCTACATCTCAACCATGACCAAACGTCACTAAATCCAACTTTTTGAAAATCCTTAATGTTGAAATTATTATTATTTTTATTATCAGATTTATTAGTTAACCTCCCATTGGGGGGATATAACACGTGCTACTCTTATCCGTATTTTTTGTAATTGCATTACGTAATCATTTAACAAATACGTACACGTTTGTCTTGATTAGCACATACTGAACTTTCACGTATCATTAATTGTTTTTTTTTAATTTAGTGGGATTTTATTCCATTCTGGGATTGTATCAAATGATTAATTGTCATAATAATTGTAATGCGTCATTCATGAAGGAGGAGAAAATTTTGCATTTCTTTTTATACCTTCGGCACAGTCGCACTTTTGATGAATCAGTTAACCAGTTCTTAAGGAAAATCATTGGGTGCAATTTGGTGTTAATCCTTTCTACACAAGGTGTGTATCAGGTTCGATGGTCATAAAGTAGATAGCGTGATCCTTTGCATGATTACAAACTTAAAGTTCCTTATCGAAAATGTCGAAAACTCAAAATTAAAATTGCGTCGTTACGTCATTTATGAACTTTCCGCATCAGCAGTTCATTAAATTCAAAGGGGGCGATTACAATTAAATCGGCGGCAATTGTTGAGATTAAATGACGTTTTCGACAGGTTTTCAGCAAACTTCGCGTGATGTTTAGACCCTTAACATTCGAGTTTTGAATAAGGAACTTTAAGTTTGTAATCATGTAAATGATCACGCTAGGTACTTTATGACCATCGAACCTGATACACCCTGTATATTTCCCTTAATTTGGCTTTTTGTTTAAAGGTATACAAAGTCGGTATATTATATTTATTATTACAATGATCACTGGGTAGTTCTTACCACTCAGTGATCGTGGTACTGTTGAAGAGGAGTGGCAGTTGTTTAAAACTGCTGTGATTACTTCGGCTGCATTGTGCTGTGGTCGTAAGCGGCTGAGTGTGGCGCAGGGCGATGAGAAAAGGACTGCATGGTGGAACGGTGAAGTCCAAGAAGCTGTCAAGGCAAAGAAGGAAGCCTATTTGCTATGGCTTGCAAATAAGTCAACTTCGAGTCGAGTGCGGTACACTGAGGCGCGAAAAGCAGCAGCAAAGACAGTATCAACAGCTAAAGCCAAGGCCTGGGAGAAGTTCGGGGAGAAATTGGAGGCAGACTATGGTTCGGCAAACAAAGTGTTCTGGCAGACCGTGCGCCGCCTAGTGGAAAGAAGTCTCTTTCATCACAAACTATTAAGAGTTCAGATGGGAGGCTTCTGAAAACGGAGGAGAGCGTATTGCATAGGTGGGAGGAATACTTTGCATCTCTTCTTAATCCGGTGACAGCAACAACTGAGGCACATGAGGTGCACCTTGGAGCGAAGAATAGTCACGGTAGTATCACTGAAACAGAAGTCAGATGGGCAATTAAGTCCCTGAAGACTGGCAAAACTGCCCGTGATGATGAAATCCGGTCCGAGATGTTAAAGACCTTAAATCAGGATGGTATCCTGTGGCTGACTCGAGTGTGTCAGGTTGCTTGGATATCTGGACAGGTCCCTAAGCATTGGCAGACAGGAATTGTGATCCCTATCTTCAAAAAGGGAGATCAGAGAGATTGCAACAACTATCGAGGCATCTCTTTGCTCAGCATTCCTGGGAAAGTGTACGCTAAGTGTCTGGAGAAGAGAAGTCGGGAAATAGTCGACTCCAAACTGTTGGGGGAGCAGTGTGGTTTCCGACCCGGCCGAAGCACGACGGATCACATCTTTGCTCTAAGGCAAATCTTTGAGAAATCCTGGGAGTATGCAAAAGAGGATGACAGTACGCTTGCTTTGTGGACCTCGAAAAAGCATATGACAGAGTTCCTCGGGAGGAGCTCTGGCAAGTGTTGGCAAGGAGTATGGAGTGGATGGGCAATTACTGGTTGCTATCATGTCTCTGTATGAAAGCTCTGAGATGTGTGTCCGGATAAATGGCATTAAGTCAAGACCGTTCACCGTGGGTGTTGGACTCCGCCAAGGGTGCGTACTGTCGCCCCTCTTGTTCATTATCTTTATGGACTGGATAGACAGGGGCAGCCGAGGCGATGAGCGTGTTTGTGTGGGCGACTGCCAGGTGGAGAGGTTGCTCTTTGCTGACGACCTTGTCCTCCTTGGGTCTTCTCGCACGAACCTTCAGCATGCACTAGACCGGTTTGCAGCCAAATGTGAAGAAGCTGGGATAAAGATCAGTGTGGCTAAAACTGAGGTTCTGGTCCTTTCAAGACAGCCTGCTCTGTGCGCTCTCCATGTTAGGGGAGCCTCATTGAGACAGGTGGAGAAATTCAAGTATCTCGGGATTGCATTCACGAGTGATGGACGGCAGGAGAAAGAATTGGATGCTCGGATCGGTGCAGCAAGCTGTGTCAGACGTGAACTGTGGCGATCCGTGGTAATGAAACGCGAGCTGGGTAACGAAGCCAAGCTCTCCGTCTTCAAATCTATCTTTGTCCCCATTCTCACCTATGGTCATGAGGCTTGGGTAATAACCGAAAGAGTGCGATCGCGGGTACAAGCGGCCGAAATGAGATTTCTGAGAGGTGTGGCAGGTGTTACCCTTCTAGATAGAGTGTACAGCAGCACAATAAGGGAATTTTTAGGTGTTGAGCCGCTACTTCTCCGCATTGAGAGATCTCAGTTGCGCTGGTATGGCCACATGATACGGATGCCGCAAACTAGTCTTCCTAGGCAGTTGTTATTTTCCAAGCCAGTAGGTAAGAGACCAAGGGGTCGGCCTAGAACCAGGTGGCTAGACTACATGGAGAATCTGGGTTCGAGTCGCATGGATATTACCAGGGAGGACATGCGCCCGATGGCGGAAGATCGCGATCGCTGGAGATCCTCCATAGGGCTGCTGCCCCCGCGACCCTAACGGATAAGCGGGTTTGAAAAGTAGTAAGTTACAATGATATGAAATTGATCTATATTTATCAAGTGAATAGGCTGCACGTATTATACTATTGTAGGCTGTTTGAATTTTCTTTAATATATATTTTTGAGCGTTTGTCCAAATTGTAAGTGCGTATTCAATAGTCGAAATAATTTTGGTTTGTAAAATTATGGACATATCTTGTATCGTTGATGATTTTTTAAGTCTTAACTAAATATTATATACGATTCAGTCGTATAATAAGCATTTCAATATGTTGTTGGAAATTTTGGAATTTTGTTTTTGTTTTGTCGGAATTCCATGCTGAACAAGTCTTCAATTGGAATTTTTCGTGTATCTGTTCGGTTTTTAAGATAGGATTTGAATGTGTCCTAATTTGCACATTTGGGATGAAGAAAAGTGTGCACCATGGGATAGGTCGCTCACAACTTCCTATTCATTGGATTCATCAAAATTGACATATCTGCTTCGGTTACGACAATAAAAGAGGGGGGGGGGTCATTTTTTTCTCCGCCCTGTATACGAGTACTCTTTGAAAAAGCGTATAACACAGGGTACATATTTTAAAAAAGTATATTAAAATGTTTCAAGCTTGAGCGTTTTGTGCTTAGATATTCAAATTATAGTGAAAAATATTCCTAATGATTGTTTTCAAAAGAAGATTAACTTACCATTACCAGTAAATATCATTTACAGATTCTGTAGAGGCTAAGAACAACAAAATAATTACGATGACATTTATTTATTTTAAATTTATGCATCCCGAGGGTATATATTTCAACTAGAATGGATTGTTGTTCGTATAGATATTGGAAAATTACCGTGTTGACATGGATAGTTTGGTTTGAGCAGCTCATCTAAATACAATTAATTATTATCTCTTTTAAAGGTAATGGGATTAGATGCCAATCTTCCAAAGAGTTATATGGAAATACCTTTGATAGGAAATGATGTAAATTGGCTTTCAGAATCTTTGTGCCTCTTTTGTCTTCTGGGAATTTGTCATTCAACAATGAAATGCGTTCATTTCAAGGTAGTTTGGTATACTGGGCAGATGGCCACTGAGTACAAGACAACGTTGATTGGCAGAGCCTTGTGCTATCTATCTGTCAGATGTATTACTTATTTCATCTTCAGTAGTTACAACGATTTGAGTAGAGATCTTCGAATAAAGAAAATGTCAGATGATCTAGAGCTGAGAAATTTTATTCTTCCATCAGTAGTCCCTTTAGGATTGCATCAAAAGCTTTGGACAAGTCTCTTTTGGATTGCAGCTATTACATTTTTCAGTATGTTTAAAAATAATTTCATAGAGTTAAACTTTATAATAATCCTTTAATTGTAATCTATTGTTTATATTACTAAGTTATGTAGAAAAATTAAGTTACTCAGATTTTTTTTAATACAATAAAGTGATTTTATCAATTTAAAATAAAAATTAATATCAGGAAAACAGGCAATTTCAAATTTCGTTGCTACTAATATAGAAAGAAATATAGAATCCGTCCACTATACATATGCACCGGCTACGCATATTTAATAGAACATACATGAGATCGACTTATGACAGTTGAGGTAAATTTTTTTCTCAAGTCTACAAGCAGGGAATCAACATCAGACAATTTCAACTGGTCAGGCTTAATCTTTAATCTAAACGTCACCAATCACAACGCATTTCTGTTCCGCTCCAACATTTTGTTTCACCCACAAACAAAACGGCGCATTTGAAAGAGGATTGCTTTAAAATTCGATTTGCCTTTCATTCTTCAATCGTCCGCATAATCCGATATAGAGAAGCTAGCGCGTATTTTCTTCTATCAGAGTTAAAAATGAACTGCAGGCAAAATAATTGGGTGCGGCGCCCGATTGACATTTAAATTCACTAGAAGTGCCAAATGAATATTTGATAGTAAGGGATGGGTAAATTATACGATTTATAGATTTATAATCGAGCGTTTGGACGAATCCTTTGATCATTACCGTCACTATAAAGCTCGCAATGTGCAGCGAAAATCGTAAATCAAGGGACATGCCGAGAATGTTAAACAATCAAGGAATCTGATTTTTATTTTGGAAGCTCATACGCCGCTGGCCCTTTTATTGCAGTTTATATCTTTTCCGCTCTGTACGTGCATATTTGTCTATGCTGAAATACTGCAGGAATAAGCAAATCCGCGCCTTCTTATAGGGCCTGCGGCTTTAAAGTTAAGAGGCAATATTACAAGTATTACAAGTGGTTGTTTAGACATATTGCCCCATAACCCCCCTCGAAACATTTAAAAACTTATAAAAAATAACTTACTATACAGGATGAGGCATTTATCTTGAGACAACTGAATATCTCGGAAACTAAGCATTGTACAAAAAAATGTCCAAAATCAAAAGTGAATTATTTCGTGGGGGAAATTCATTAGTTAAAAAATTCCCCCCACCCCCTTGTGAAGGGGGCTGGGGGAGGGGATAACTGAAATCTTAAATAGGAACCCTATTTAGATTGGACGGAAATCATTAAACGGAAAGGTGGTAGCACCGCTGCGAACGGAACATAAAAACTGCATGGACACCTCTGATAACAAAATTAGAGGGGGGGAGGTGCTACTAATTTTTGTAACTATAGGCAACATTTAGTACGTTGTATGGTCACCCGCACAGAAATACACGCAGCACAATATGCTGGCATACTCAAAACCAGGGTATCCAACAATGGTTGGGAATGGCATCCCATTCCTAGACCGTGAAGGCTAATCCGTCCTCATGTTCCAAGTAGTCATTAATGATAGCGGGGCTGGACTGTGTCCCACGCTCTTTCCAGATCCGAATACGTAAAGATTCCGAGTCCAGGCTGCACCGGATTCATCCGAGAACATGACTGTCCTTGTGTCCATGCTGCAGGTTCGGTGCACCAAGCACACTGATCCTTACAATGTCCCTGGGTCAACGGGACGCACCTCACCGGTCGTCGAGCATACAAACCAACTGCATATACAGTTTGCCTAGAAACATTAACTCAGTGGTCGCTGACAGCTCTATGACAATGCCGTTGGCTGTGCTTCGCCTGTTCCTACGGACAGATAGAAGGTAACGTCTTGTCTGGTGACCCTTGGACGACCTGACTAAAGTGTCTGCAAGTGTTTATGTCCTGTCGAAACCGTATCCACAGTCTTGAAATGACGCTAGCTGATACATTCAACGCCCGAGACACTTTAACTTGGAACTGGCCTGCTTCCAGTCGCCCAATTATTGATCCTCTCATTTCACTCTCTAAATGGACGCGATGAGCCAAAGAAAATTAAAAAATAAACTTTTATGGCACGTGCACTATGATCTGTGTCGCAGGGTCTACGAGGTAAGTGTGTTCCGTCACCATTGGTGCTGCTATCTGTGTATTTAATGATGGAATGGTGTTTACAGGACCTATAAATGGCCTTATTAATGTGCGGAAAGGTTTTATTCTGAAAATCCCTTAATTTATGGACAACATAGCTTCAATTAGGAAAACCAAAACCATAAATTTACTTATTTAATAATTTAATTTCTTATTTAATTGTCATTAGAATTTTCGATTTCAATTCACTTTTCTAATCTTTATCAACTGGAAAAAAGGTAGGGCATGACTTTGAGCAACCCTCGTATAATATGTTAAGAGTTTCCTCGCTAAATCAAAGCCAGCAAACAGTTGAATATTTGTAGTATCTCTCAAACTTCTTTGATGGATGAAACAATAACAAACATGAATTCATTTCACGAAAAAAAAAACAAAAAAACTTCTTTCTATTAAAAAAAACTTGTGTTTTGAAGTCGAGAAAAGTTTTACTTCATCATTTCGCTCCTCTTCATCATTTTCCAATATCCACAAAAACAAGACTGAAAAGGAGTTGCTTAAATAAACATTCTCATTTTTCACATTGAAACTTTTTCATCCTTTCGTGAGACCAAGTCTAAAGAGAAATGAGACTAAGTTTTTACCCCGAAGTTGTTTTCAGTCCTTGTTTCTAAATGTTGTTTTTAATTTCTCCTTTGCGCTCCATCCGTCGGAACCGACAAAAATAACAAACAATTAGGCATGTGCGTACTTCTGATCGAAAGAGCAGAATCGAACTCATCAAGAGTATAAAGCAAACAAAACAACTAAGAAAACGAAAGAGGGTAAGCGGAAAGAGAGATTAGTTCAAATTCCTCTAAATGGAGGGAGCCTATTATAAAAACAAAGAATATAAATAAGCGAGGAAAGGAAGACATGTTATAACGCTATGCCACCATTTTGAATTTTTTTTTACCCGACTCCTAACGCATTTATTAAGCTTAAAACTTACCCAAAATTGACGAGGGAGAGAAAAGAAAGAATAAAAGATTCTTGTTCGTAGGCGTAAGTGAAACACGTTCCTTTATTAACTCTACCCGATACTAAGCTCGTTATTTATGTGTTTCTACAGAGTGTTGCCCCCTTTTGCCGAGGAAACAAAGTTATGAAAAATTCCGGGTCGGGAAGACGGAAAAAAAAGTGGATTTTTAAAATCCTCTCTTTCTCTTTTTCTAATAGAAAGTGAGCGAAGTAAGACGCCTTAAAAGAACGTTTTATTGCCAGAAATACTAAGAGCAACGGAAAAGAGACGGAAGAGGAAGAAAAAAAAAAGAAAAAGAGAAAAAAAGAAGGTCGACGATGATGATGATGATGACCCCTCCTTTACCATCTCTACACCTACAAAAAAAGTAAATTGGAGCAAATAAAGCGGAAACTCCGATGCGTAAAGCGTCAACGACAGCAAAGGTTAACAAAGCGCAAAGGGGGAAGCGCTTTATTCGTCCCACGCAATGATCTCCAGTGGAAGCTTCATTGTAGTCAACGCTGTTTTTATTGCACTTGGAGCCAGTTCCAAGACCCCAAGATGATCTCTCTATCTTTCATTCTATCCATCTATCGGTGTTTATAAAAAAAGTTCACTAGCGCCATGAAAAGCGTCAAAGAATTAATCGTTGTAATTTATGCGGGTGAAAAAGACAGTTTGAAAGATGTTTCTTCTATATATTAAATTCGAAAATACAGGTCAGGATGCCGATTTCAAATATGCAATCAGAGATTAAATATGTCGTCCCAATTTCTCACAAAAAAACTTGTTTATTCACTCAAGTTCACAATAATTACCAAACGGAAAAAATCAAATACAAGATTGGGTTCATACAAAGCGACCAATTTGCAATAGAGTCCAATAAATCCCTATACAAAAGATCCAAAGAAGTAGGCACTTGGCAAATAGCAGACGGAGAACCTTAGACATCGACAGTGGGCATTTACAGAATAATCCATCGCACGCGAGATTAATCATCAATACATTCATAATTTACACTGAAGCAAACACTATGCCTCCGCTGACGTCACGGCTTCACCAAAGATGGATGCCCCGCTATTGGAATTACTGTTCGGAACTTTCGTTTTTTCACATACTTCGAATTAAATTTTTTTTTAAATATGCCACAATGTTATTAACGCGATAATCTTTCGATTAACTAAATCTGTATAGTTGTCTTTTAAGCAAAAGTTATAATTTCTTCGATTTGCGTGAGTAGCAACCAAAATTGCGCATTCTGAGTAAAGAATAATTAATTAAGTAATAAGTGATTTGTTATGTTTTTATAAAGGTATTAAAAGATTCAAAGTGAATCATTATCCGGAAATATTAATCCACCGTCCTATATAGGGTCACAAGACGGCCCGGTTTGCTTTTCTTATTGGGATTTATTAATTGATTCAATTAGAAATTGTCGATAACATCGATGTGCCACTAAGTTTTCCGGTTTGATTTTCCCGAAATGAGCTCACCCTAACCCTATAAGGAAATGTAGTGAAAAAGTGTTTCAACTTGTATGTATTCAGACTTTGCCATGAAATACCTTATACAAACTAATAAACATACACTATTTGAGTATCTGGCTTCTTCAGGGCATCATACAGTTCTATATAGGAGTGTTGATCTGTGCATGAAGAACTTAAACCTTAACAGTCCATGACTACACCTCTTGGGACACGGTAAATGATTTATTTAAAACGTGTGAACATTCAGTCAGAACGTGTGGGTTTTTTTTATGTAAAGCATGGAACTGCACACGTTAAAGTAAAAACGCCCATTTGAGTACCCAATAAAATACCGAATATTAATGCAGTTTGAAATATCCCGTATAGTCACGATTATCCGACATTCGCTTAACCGACGTTCAGTTTTATCCGACACGATACCATAAGAAAATTAAAAATGCTGTAAAAAAAAGTGAAAAAAGTTTTTTTTATGCTGCAATCAGCAAAACAGACTGTAAAATAAATTTTTAAATAACATGAGAAAAATCTGTAAGGCCATGATGTTCTGGAAATATGATTGATAACGGCTTCTGTCTCCTGTTGAGGCTTTACGCTGCCAAAACAGAGGATATTGATCATTGCATATAGAGAAATCTTAACATGGTATTTTCATTGTAAATGCGTTGGTGGGATTGTATTAAATGCATACTACCTTAAATGCTTTCACTTACATCTACAAAATGTCATCAGCAATTTTGCAGCGTGGTTTCTTGTCCGAAAACTACTCTGAAAGTTAACTGAAAGTTAAATTTTCACTGAGCGATAAAGTTTTAAGCTTATCTTTCAAAAGGAATCGAAAATTTTTTAATTGTCGAAGTTGAAAATTTTTGCTACCGACCCTAGACGTATCCTGCATAGTTAAGCTTATGTGTTTCATTTAATTAAGCTTTTTTTTTCAAACATCCTTTTAATTGCTATTACCTCGTATTAATAGCCACATCCTTAGTGATCATAATAGTCGATTCAAGTCCACTAAATTGGCAGCAATTATTGAAAATATTTACAACAAATACGTCACGAAGATGATAATCATTAAACAAGTAATTATTTTCAATTTTTACATTAAATAAGCTCTGATAGATAAAAGAGTGGCCAGGACTGATAAGAAAAATCTCTCAACATTTTTATATCATAAAGAGTCCTACAGATAATTCTATCTAAAACAGAAAGACAAAGTGGGTAGTCCAATAAATTATTGACTTAAAACACTTTCCCTCCTTTAAAATCCGTTAAATGCTTTTGAGGCCAATAAATTCGAACAGCAAGAGATCGTGTGAAGGTTGGGTCATAAAACTAATCGTTTTGGCCATCATCTCCTTCAGCTGGTTAATCGTCAGGGAGCATCAACGGAAATAGCAAACGCTCAGGCCCAATAAAAATACATGAGAGCGTTCCAGAAAGTTCCGCTTTGGGCCGACTTCGAAAGCAACTCCCTTCGACTGCAAATTTAAGCAGAGCCATCTTATTTGCCTTTTTTTTGCCCCCTTCTCTCAAACTCCGTGTTCTACTTTATCGAGTGGCCTCTTCAACCGTTCAAGAGTAATGATGATGATGATGTAATAACGCGACAATTTCATTCATCCGTCCAATTCATTCACTCGAACGGGAGAATGTCTGGAACTTATAAAGGGAGGGGACGATGCCATCAGATAGGGTTAAGGTCTACATGGGTAGGAAAATAAAAAGAAGAGCGACCATTACTAATAAAGAGTTCGAAATCGGTACCATTCAACGACAAAATCGGACCATAAAACTCCCCTCGGCTCATCAGGACCCTACTTTCTCATTCCCCGTCCTTTTGCAGAACAAATGAGCCCTGAACACTCTTAAGTTTCCCAGAAACCATTCCTCGGCCCTTTTTACCACCCTCTCCTGCTATATCCGCTGGAATCTAAAATATCTACCCCCGAAAACGACCAGGAGCACATATACAAAAAGTGAGTTCCACCTTCATCTACCGCATTTGTCGCCTACAAACAGCGCATAAAAGGCAAACAACAGCAGCGTTCAAACGAGGACTGGGAGAAAAAGAAGAAAAAGGGTTAAAAGAGCCACTTCAGCCTTAAAACGGAACCCAAGCAGCGTCTGGCATCAAATTTTATACAGCGAGCAATCTGGAAGATTTTCTTTGAAATCAACAACTCGAGAATATTTCACATTTCATAACTTACATAGTGATAACAGTTTCTCCATTTCTCCTAATAAATATCAAATGGACAACATCCCCTAAACCAGTATATTTAAATTTTCTATAAGTATGTTCGTATTTATAAAAAAATTTAATCTCCAACCATGAAGGAGATTATAGAAAATGAACAATGCGCATAATGAAAATTAAAATTTAAATTCCAGCTAAAAAAATAGATAACACACTTAAATAAAATTCGTTAATTGATATACACTGAATAATCATTTGAAACCTTCTGCTGTAATGACTCTGCAGATGTCTTTGCATACCTTCTGCTAATGTCTTTCCACTTTCAGATTTCACCAACTCTGATGTTGGGAGGAAAATGAGTATGAAAAAAATGAGGATTATATAGAAACCTAATGAAAGCGATTAATGATGTATTTACGCTTGACAGGACAATTACATCCTAGACAACTGGACAACAAATGCAACCCTGATCTTTTGTGCCCACCCTGATTCTCCCACTGCAACAAGTGAACCAAGCCTCATTTTTACTGAAATACCTGATCCTTTACCATACACTACTCTCAGACTTTACCATTTGAGTATCTGGCTTCTTCAAAACATCACAGTTCTTTATGGAGGTGTTGATCTCTGCATGAAGTACGAGATGCACTCAAATTATAATACTTCCGATTTTTTTTTCCCTCACAAACTAATCAGACAAAAACTGCGAATCTTATATCACCTCTCGACGTATTCTCCCTGCAGCTGTACACATTTTTCCATGGCCGCTGCGAACGCTTCTTTAGGAGTCTGTTTGACCACTGGAAAATCGCTGATGCAATAGCGGCGCGGCTAGTCAATGTGCGATCACGGAGAGTGTCTTTCATCTTTGGAAACAGCCAAAAGTCGATAGGAGCCAGGTAGATGAGTAGGAAACATGAGAAATCACTTCCAAGTTGTTGTCACGAACAAACTGAAGCGTCGCACTTTCAGGTCTTCATGCAGAATTGTGTACACAGATCCCACGGAAATGCCAACTGTGGAGGTGATGTGTTCCATACTCATTCCGCGATCCTCCAAAACAAGTTTCTCCACTTGCTCGATCATGTCGTCAGACTGGCTGATGCAAGGCCAAGATTGTCTTGGTTTGTCGTCACACGAACGCACATTAGACACATCCATAACACCATCACCACATGTTTCGCTCGTATTTTAAAAACAAACCGCATGTTTCTATACGTTTCCAGTCCTGAGAAAGAAAATCGGAGGTGTAAAACTTTAATGCACCTCAACAGCCGATGGATTTTTGGACGTAGCTGAGCTGCTTGGGCGGCGGCAAATAATTTATTTAAAATTTTATTTTATAAATCATTAGTTGTTCTGTGAGGGTTTATCATGGTACGCCTACCTCAGCTGCGGAATTTTCTTTCCTATTTTTCATCATTATTTTATTTTATTTATTTATTTATTGGGATCCAATACGCTCATCCAGGGCCTTTCTGACCAGAGGCCGACGAGTTGGTCCTGGATGGACTTGGATTGACGACTGCTGTAAGATGGTCGCAGCAGATAGGAGAAAGTTTTAAATAAATTATTTGCCGCCGCCCAAGCAGTTCAGCTACGTCCA
>JAHWFO010009247.1:930004-1062754 GCA_023313115.1 Rhysida immarginata | reverse complement strand
TAGTTGATTGACTTGAACAAATATTTCTTGAAACCTGAAAACTTAACTTGACTTCAAAAAACCATTAATTTCCGTGTTCCTCTCCCTTCCTCTTTAACAGAGAAATAAGAGTCCCAAGGACCGACTTTCTATTTCCAACTTTCCTTTCCCTCATTTCTAGTAGAGCTTCCCTTTTCTTAAAAAAATACCCTTAAAACCTTCAGCTTTGAAAAATTGGAGAAAATAAATCGCAGAGCTCCGCCGGATCTCGGTCCTAGTGTCTAAAATCCTTCGAGGAAAGGGGGCGGGGAATGGAAGGAAAAAAAACTGTGCTCGTGTGTCTGTGTATAAATATAAAGAAATACAGACAGACGGACAGAAAGAGCAGCGCCATAATTTCCAGGCGAACAACATTGATAGGCGGATCGACGAGGGACTGGGAGGGATGTCGTTCCTTATCAGAATTCGAGAGTTCGCAATATATGCAAAGCTCGAGCCGGGGTTTGGCGATGTATATGTATACACACCGGCACACACAAACGTACACACCAGTAGGCTGCAGCCGAGTGAATTCCTCCATCTCGGATTGCGATTCCAACGTAATCTCATTGCTATCGATCACGATGCCGAGTTTCGGTCTCGGAGGCAAAAGAGCGAAGGGACCAAGGCTAGGGGGTGGGGTTAGAAATGAATAAATGAATGAATGAGGGAATGAATGAACGGGTGCGAGACACCAATTCCGGTCGGTAATGCGAACGATAATTTCCAGATGACTCTAAATGTATCGAATTGGTGACCATGGGGATGGGGAGACGCAAGGGGGTGGGGGGTGGCAGAGGAAAAAGGAGGAAGTTAGAGGATGATAAATGGGAATGGAAAAAGGAAGAGGACAATCGAAAAATCATAGAGATGGCACAACCGACTATCTTTTATCTCCATCGCTCGTTCCGTTTTCCACAGCCGTTGCTGAAGAAGGAGGAGGAATAGGAGGAAGAAGGGGAACGATTGCCAGCGATCCTGACAAATTCATTACGACGTTATTACGCACTTAACCGGCACCCATTAAGAAATGCATCGTCGTTCTCAATTCCAACGCTACCAGAGATAAGAGAGAAGAGACTGAAAAGACCCTCTACTCCACTTTCGAGAAAATCTATCCTTTATTGAAAGTTATCTCAGAAAAAAATTTATCGTTTCATATGCTGAAATTAAAATTAAGATTGGAAATCCAAACTCTCTCTTCCAATATCAAAGAGGGAACGTAATTCAATTTCCTCAAAAGATATATGTCAGGGAATCGGGTGAAGAACAATGCACGACTATAGACCCGGACTAAATCAGACATTAAAAATATAAAACTGTAATCTCTAAAAGGAAGGGAATGTAAGTTGCATGTATAAGAATTATCGAAGTAAAAAAAAGGAAGCTTTAAATTTGCAGACTAAAATTCGAAATCGAGAACCTTTCATCACTTCCACTCTAAATCGATGCTTGTGTAACTATCAACTGATAACACTAATAATAATACATAAGTGAAAAAAAACTCGTAAGGGATTTCAATAACAATGATCACAGGCTATTGCTGGAAGCCTTCCCTTTTGAAAGGAAAGGAATGGTACGCGTAGGGGCATGTATTTTTCCTTGTTATTTCCAATGTCCGGCTAATTGTACGTTCACAAAGAGTTTACGGGATTTTCTGATTATCTGTTATTTGATGAACTATTCTACGTCTGTGTAATTTTACCATTACCCTCATCTTTCACAGGTCCCTGTCATCAAGCATTTATTTTCGACCACAAACCTTCGACTGGCTAGATTGTTCTTCGAGTTTCTTGCCATTCACAATGCGCCCTAGGTTGAGGAAACGTCAAAACATTTTACAGGAAAAATTTTAGGAAATATTACAGGAAAAAACGGAAGGAAAAAATTCCTCGATCTTGGACCACGATTATACAGCTAGTCGCCTCTACCAACTGGGCCATCGACTGACTATCTGCAAGCGTCCTAAAGATTACAAAGTAGTCAACGTTAAGGGCAGAGATAGAACAGACGACCCGGCTCGCAGATGAAAACCATCATAAAGGTCTAACACAATCTCACCTCTGGAAAAGTCGGGAATCTATCTAACGTCGTTTGAACAGTTAATAAAAAAAATGGTTCTCCGCATAGAATAGGTATGATTGGTCGAGTTGCTTTTCAAATTTGACGTAACGTGTTCTTTTAAGCGAATAAAACGCGTGGATACTAGTTCCGTTTTCAAATGAATGCGGAATAATACATATCGTGAAGGCTCGTGGATCCAATTCCTTTATAAAGTTAGCTGGCGGCGGTTATAGTTAAGTGTGTTTCTTGTGCTAAACTTATATGTTTGGAAGTATCAAAAAAATAGAAAGGGCATTTCGCTCATTTAAGATATGGTAGGTCGGTATTACCGAACATGTTGATTGATATTAGAATAAACATGTTGACCTGATATTAGAAAATAGGCCACAATACAAGTTTACACAGAGCTGCCACTTTACACCTCTCTAGCAACGTGATCAACCTCCATTAACTCTCAAAACCGCCTGTAATTGTTTCGGCATGGATTCATCGAGATGCTGAAAATATTCAACAATAATGTTGGTCCATGCAGACAAGAGAACTTCACACAATTCTCGGAGATTCGATGAATGTGTAGGCAGGAGCGAACGGTCCTTTCCAGCTCAACCCAAATATGTATAATGGAGTTGAGATCTGGGAACTGAGCCGGTCACTGCATCATGGAGAACTCACTGTCATGTTTCTCAAACCAATCGAATGATAAATTGTGAGCAGAAGGGGTGAACTTGATCTGCAAAAATGTTTATGCACGTTCTTGCGTTCAAGCGACCGTCTACAGATAAAAACATTCTCCACACCATCACCCCGCCACCTTACAAAGTCCGTACCAGACATAAGGAACCCATAGCTTCATATTGTTTTCCCCATATTCCGAGTCTTCCGTCAACATGATGCAGCAGGAACCTAGATTAGTCTGACCAGACAACGTTTTTCCAATCCTCAATGGTCAAATCCTTGTGCTGTTATACCTACAGAATGCGCGTTTTCTTGTTTTCGGCTTTGGTAACCCATTCGAGCCAAGATGTGATTAGTTGTCCGTTCTGATATTGTTTTCTGTCTACCCGAGTTGCAATAACAGTAATTTGTGCGATTGTTACCTTTCTGTTGTCATTCTTGGCATTCTCCTCTGGCCTCTTTCATCAACAAGGATTTTCATTCACAGGAGTCACGATGCTACTTGTCTTTTGTTCCTTGACGCACTCTCGATAAACTATGCGTCGCTCGGAGACTCGCCGTTTCTGAAATGCTCATTCCAGCCCATCTTGCACTACCATCATGCTACACTGGAAATCAAATCAGATCATTGGTTTCCTCCATTTCTGGTATGGTTTTAAGCTTACCTAACAGTTGCTTCAAAATATTTATACCGGGATTTGCGATTATGTGACATTTAAATCAGGGAGTCACTCAATTTATATATAGGTGGATTCTCGTTATAACGAACTCCTCGATGTAACGAATTATTTTTGAAGTCCAGCAAATTGTAACTGATGTAATAAAAAAAACTCTTAACGAATTTCAATATAACAAACTCCATTATAACGAACAAAAATTTTCGGTCACTGAACGTTGTAACGAATTTTTACAAAACACGGAACGAGAAATCGCTCTTCGCTCCGTCAATCGAAAGATAATCTTCCCGATTCAGTTTTAGACAAAACTGAAGTCAAATTGCAACGACTGCTTGCAAAAGTTAAAGAAAAAAGGCAAAAAAAGCACACAGCTGTCTGGTTATATTTTGGAAATAAATAATTTTAGATAGATTTTATTTTTTTATCCTGGTTATAACGAATTTTCATTATAACGAGGATCCACCTGTATTTTGTGAGGTGTATTTAATTAAGTGGCAGCTCAGTGTAGACAATTTTAACTTAGGTCCGTCAAATGAAGAAATCAATTAAACAGGTTTGAGAACATTGAAATCCATAAAAAAGGATTCAAATGTTATTAAATCCTGACAAGCCGCCAATCTCAAATTCTGTTCTATTTGATATACTAAATCTAAGGGCCGCCGCAAATTCAAAATCACTCGTGCAGCCTACACGCGTGCAAAATAGCACGCGTCCAAAGTAGCTTCATCCTCGCTCACCAAGGTCGCACGGGGGCGTCCAAGTTTGCTCGTTCGCTCCTCGTGCTCGCGCGCTGTCGCCGCAAATTCCGTGGTGCAGAAAATCGCAAACGCATGCGCACTGGCAATACTGTCATCCACAACACACGCTTCCGCTCATTTTCGCGACGCGTTCGTAATCGCACCATTAGCACGAGTGGGTTTTTTTTGAGAGAAGGAAGCAAAAAAATTTTATACATATTTTAATAAAACTATTTGAGAAAAATAATGAACATGTATATTTTCAATAAAATTTTTCAATTACAATTAAATAAAATCATTTTTAATAACATTACTTAATGTAATAAAAATTTAAACGTATTTTTAATATAATCATTTCATAAAAATACTAGCATTATTTTAGAAATCGATGACCAACGACTCCATTTCCAACCTCCAAATAATTTTCGTTGAAGATTACGTAAAATTGAGCAGATTAAATCAAGCGTGTAAGCACCTCTGCTGGATTCCATTCAACAGGTGTGCATGCAGCGCGGAGCCAGTTTTTGTAAAGCTCCTAATCTATATAGAGCTTTAAGTTTTTGGCTGACCAAGCGCGCCCTGTTCTGGCACCAGCAATCGCCTAGCACACCAGCGATTGCACGGGCAAAAACGCACATTCCAGCGCATGCGCAGTTGCTTGTACCGGCGTGCAAGCACTGGAGAGCTTGAATTTGCGACGGCCCTTAGATTTTAGTTTTCCTGTTCTATTTCATAGAATTATCTCTTGTGCTTAGCATGCGTGGCTCCTTGTTGAGTTCAACCAATGAGAATGACTCTAGCCATTTATCCCAATCCTCCCCTTCTTAGTCTCCAATTCTATATTGTTAGTCAGGAATCTCGCCGTTGAGAATGAATGTATAGGCCTTCGAAATGCATATCAACATCCCACATTGTATTCAAATTTTAAAAATAGAAGTTAGTACAAAAATATTTTAACGACGCTTGAAATCATTAAGATAATTTGCTCAAATATAAAATATCTACTTTTTTTCCTGCCATCAAATAATCAATTCCTTCATAAAAAAATTATAAAATTTCGAGATAATATACCAAGTTACGCGACTTATTATACCAAGTTAATAAACCAGCACTTCCATATTTGAAGTTCTCAAGTTTAACAGACATATTTATTGCTTTCTGTGTTAAACTAAGTAAACAGGTTTTTACTAGAAATCTTTTCGTAACATTAAAAACAACTCAATATACAAGCGCTTAAAAAATAACTCAGAGCGGCTAAATAAGATGTTTTGTTTATCTTTCCGCGAGTTAACAGAATAAATAAACAGGAAAATGAATAATAAAAAAGCTCAGTTAAAAGCGACCTGAATTTTCTTTACGAACCTACTCAAATATTTACCTTCAAAATATTAAACCAAAGGTGCATAGTTAAAATAAGTTATCGCATATTCTCGCGTCATAATGCGGCCGCACGAGAGACGCTGGAAATGAACCTCCATAAAATTCATGCATTTAATATCGTGAAAGTAACTTGAGTAATTAAAAAATCCACGCCTTAACCAGCATAGGGCTTATTTTCGGTTGGTAAATATTTGAAACTTATAAATTATCTAGGGGAAAAAAAATCCACCAACCGACGACGGAAAGCTCCTAGTCCGCAAATTTTATTAGGAAATGAAAGAAGGAAAAAAAAAAGCGGAAAGGAAACACTGTGTGTATGGGAGAGACAGAGAAATTGCGTCGACGCCATTTTGGCCGCGTGCCAGTGAAAGAGAGGGGCAAATGGGGGGAAGAAAGATTTCAAAATTTTAAATAAACGCTTTCGGTCCATAAATTCACTATTCATGGCTTATTAGTAGCGATTAGAAGCAGCGGAGAAGAAAGATTTAAAAGTTAAAGGAAGAGAAAGGGAGGTTGGCGGGAAGGACAATGTAGATGATGGAAACTATGAAAGTTGGAGTAAGGAAGGTGAAAATGGCGCTCAAAATAGGCGGGAGGAAAAAGACGAGAACACAGGCCTGGGGAATTACATCTAATAATTCTATATGCAAAAAAAAGTTTCCTAAGAACCCAGCTGTAATAAGCAGCTTTCATATTTGCTAGAATTTCTAATAATAACACCAAAAATCGCCAGTATTAGATTACCTATAAGATAGCCAGGCCTGTCGTCATAATCTTAGTCATTTCAGAAGTAGGTGCTCTTCAGGGGCACTTTTGATGTCAGCCGCTCTTCGTTAAAACAGGATGCCGCATCTGTAGCCTTTAATCTGCATATCCGGACTTACCACGAGTAAAGAACTCTTTTGATTTTTTTATTGAGTCTAAGTTTGGACTTGGTATGATTATGTTCACTTCTTAATCATTAAAGAAGAACGTGCTTTCAATGCTAAGTTACATTTCTAAAGGAGTCTCACACACACACACAAAAAAAAAAACGTTGGAAAAAAAAACCCAAACTCGAAAACCAAAGTAGACAATGCTCTGATTTAACCCTAAACTATTCATTTTTAATAACTGATTGTGATAAAATATCAAAAACACTTTTTTCAGATTAAGAATAAATTTCTCTCGGAATACAAGGGGCAATCAGAAAAAAAGGTTACTAGTGCTATACAGTACAGAAAAATTGAAATAATTTATATAGAAGTTCCATGGATGCGCTATCGCTCCAAACACCTATGGGAACTCTTGAGGCAAGCGAGAGATGCGCAATATCATTTCGAAATGGAAATTCTAGGTCGAAATGAGAGCAGTGATAAGGTTTTTATGGACCAAGAATGTGCTCGCTGCCGAAATTTATCGGCTGGTCGTCAAAATTTATGGTGACAACACTTGACAAAATGGAGGCGTTCGTTCCAATCCGGCAAAGATCATGTGCGAACCAAAATCGCGAACTCAGTGGACGTCTCAGATCCTCAACGGGAGACATGTTTAGACAAAATGATTCGAGCGAAGTGACGGATAACTTTTGTGTTGGGTCGAGTTATAGCGTTGTTCAACATTTTATGGTAGATGGTTTACAGTACTCCAAATATGTATCAGATGGGTTGCCATGTTCATTATCGGAAGATTACATAATCGCCCGAATTAACACTGAATACAGGACTATGCTGACTGTATGCTAATTCCCGACAGTAAAAGAGCTTGCATGGAATGAAAACATGGTTTCATCGCGAAAATTTATTGGAAAACTCACGGCATCGGATTTCTGTGTTCCTTGTGTGTGTTTTGGCGGATTTCTCAGAGCGCGGACGCACAGTCAACTCCTATTGGTCCTTCCACGCTGGAACAATTGTATAATGGCGTGATTGTCCTTCAAGACAACGCCAAGTCGCAAATGTACTGAATCATCCGGTCCTATAGTCCGATTTGCCCCAAATAATTTTTCCCACTCTTTCCTAACTGAAACGGCACCTAAAACGACGTGAAACAGCTGCAAAATGGTGACTATAACATCAAAGAACGACTTATCTGGCCTGAGACGGTTAACAGCTGGTAAGAAGTTCTAACGAAAATCTAAATCGTCACTGATTACGTGCTTCACATCTATTATCGCATCTTAAACCAGTGGAGGGACCCTTTCTTACTTTTATTCAAACATGTGACCTTTCTTGATGGCCCCTCATTTATCAACGCGCTTTACGAAAAATATTCAAAAAAGTATGTTAGAATCTTCCCTTTAAGTGATGTCGTCCATGTTTCAGACAGAAATGAGTTCCAGCATGCAGGAGGTACGTTAATTTTCAAAACAAACTCCCAGCCGATGTTCTTCGTGAAGGAATGAAATTCCCATTCGCAACCGAATTTCCGGTTCAGATCTTCCAGAATATACCAAAAAACATGTGGCCCTCAAATGATCGTGTAACCGTTCGTTTTTCATTATTTCCCTTCACTTATCGTTTTTTGGTGAACTCTTTTCCTTTTATGAGGACCAGAATTCGACTAGACGCGGGGGAGCACCAAGAAAAAAAAAAATGGTGTGTAGGCGAAGCTAAAGAGAAAGAACTGAAATTGAAAAAAAAAAAAGAAAGGAGACCCCTGCCGCGATTTAAATTAAAACACGAACGTTAACGGAACGGGTCCCTCTCTGAAGCCAATATCATTAGAAGGAATCGAAGAATGAGTGACAAGACGCCGATGCAACAATTTATTATATACCATCCCTGCAACAGAAAATCCTTCCCTTCCCCCTATTTTCCCATCTCATTAGGTAATCGAACCAATAAACGCTTATCTTTTCTTCCTATTCACACGACAACAATAAACTCATTGCTCTAACGTCAGCGTTTACGAAATTGCCGTTAACTGATTTTCAAAATCAATTTCGCTCATTAAAGCTGTGGAAAGCTGGCGGGTTAATGAAAACGCTTTAATTATACTTGGTGGGAATAAAAAAACTAACTGAAACGACCCTTTCAGCACGTTCTTTAAAAAACAAAAATATATTTGCAACAAAACAAAATATTTATAATTTTGGAATATATTACGGTGGAGATTCAAAAAATAAGTTATACCTTATTTTAGGTCAGAAAACTCTTATTGAGGTACACAAGAGAATACCTTCATAAATTGCATTGAAGAATCCTTGTATTATTTTGTGAAAAGGGGCACGCCTATATTCGGGATTCTTTTCTTAATGGCAGACCATACAACGCACAATCATCTGAAAACGTAACAAGATGATTTTGGAAGACAGGCTTGTAACCGTAGGAAAAAAAGTCACTACTCTTCGGAACAGGACAAGAAAGTGTATGCAGAATACTGAAACGAAGAAACTCCGAAAAAATGTACGCAGAAAAGTGACTCACAAGGAGAAAGGTGGAGACGACTTTCTTGCAAGAGCTATAACGAGAGATGAAACATGGTTGCACACTATTTTTTAGACTGGAGGCGACGAGACAATCAGTAGAGTGCATCATGCGAGATTCCCCAAGAAAAAGCAATTCAAGACAGCGCCCTCAGCAGAAAAAAGAATGGCGACAGTCTCTTTTGAATCAGAAGGACTCTGGTTTGAAGACATCCTGCCACAAGGCACCATCATTATTTACTTTGCATATGAGACAACTTTTAAGAAACTTCAAGAAACTGAGCCTGTCCGATCGCATCAGAGAAGAAGAATTTTTGGAAAAATCGGCCAAATGCCAGTCAACAAACAAAGGACGAGATCACAAAACATGACTGGACAATGATGCAACTTCTTTAATTGGCACGAACTCATTCCCATCTCTTTGGTAAACTGAAGAAAGGTATTCGTGAAACGATATTTGAAAATGGCTGCTAAACAGTGCCTCTGACGCCCTTGTCGAGAGTTTTTCGTGCAAGCATACAGGCCCAGTAAGGTACTGTAGTTGAAAGGGATAAAAACTATGTGGAGAAGCAACGCTTCATTTCTAAAAAAATGTCTAAATATGGTATATAAGCAGTTAATGTGTAGATTGAAACCTGAATTTTAAAAAAATCTGTGCATTACTTCTGGAGTCAGTGCAAATTTGTGCAATACTTGTATATCTTCAGCTTGTTAAACATTTATCTGAACACACAACTAAACGTTCGATTCCTTGATGATGAATCTTCTCCTTGGTCATGAAGCCATAATGTGATTGAATATCGTTGGCAAATCGATGTCGACCAAATGTTCCTCCAGTTTGCCGAAAAGATGAAAATAACACCTAAAGATCTCGTGTATGGCAAATACTGCATACATCCCATCCAAAGGACTAAAGCAACACTTGCGTATTTCGTTGTGGCGTGAGTGAGAACATTTCGGCTTAATTTTCCATGTCTGTTGCTTTTTGCGGCTTTACACAGATTTTAAATTTTCACAGTAGGATTCAGTGTTGACTGTTGTTCCCTGTTCATCGTTCACAAATTTCGTGTGAACATTTCAAGTTGTCACGAAGTATTTTAACATGAAACCACGAAAATGACTCACTAGAGGACTACATAGATGAACACTATTGCGCACATGCACCTCAACAAAAAAAAAAAACAAACTTCAATTTTAACATAAGCTGGCGGCAGGTTTGAATTACCCTCGTCTATTCAAAAAATTTCTAAATAAATGAGAGCTGTTCAAAAATATTTTTGAACTATTTACAGGGAATTTTTTTCCCAAATCAAAATTAACCTTCAAGGAACTAGTAAAATTAAAAGTCATGAATAGCATAAATCCTAGTTAACCACTTGCTATTTGGAATAGAAATCCTGAAAACAGTAAGAAAATGAAATAAATGGGGTATCGTATAGGAAGATGGGCCGTGGCAAATGCTTCTTAGGGTTTCTTGTGTGCCGAGGGATTTTCGTCAATCCGATTTCTTCTTCCACCTTCGGATCTCGTCTACGCCATTTTTCCCTTTTGGAAAAAAGAAAAAAAAAACCCTTTGAACTTTAAGAAGCAGCCAAAGCACAAAGGCTCATGGGAAGGGCCACTGGAGGGAACAAAAAAATCCTCTGCTGGAGGATTTCTTCTCCTCAACAAGGAAACGCCCGGAAATCTCCCTTTCATCCTCTCCAGGTTCATTCAAAATTGAACAACAGTTCTGCAAAGAAGGGAAGAAACCAAACAACGTTAACACCGAAGCCAAAAGCAAATTCCATCTAAAAAAAGTTCACAGCCCTTTCATTAACTCCAAGAAAGGCCGAAGAGGTACGGTTTAAAGTAGTAGGCCACACTCTTCAATTTCTTCGCTCTTCCTTACCCGAATATGGTCAATTTCAGAATCATTCAAGGCACTATCGATTCCGCAAATCAATTCTCTGCAAACACAATGCCAATAAATTGGCCGCTTAAGAAGTACAGCCATTATTATCTAGCTAATATAATGGAAAACAATTAAAATACTTCCTTAGCTTTCTATGTCTACAGTATAGTACAGTATAAAAGTCTATGAACATAGGAATACCTTTAAAACAATACTTAATTTTACGTTAATTCTTTGAGAAATTACCCTCTTCTGCAATAGTTTACGAATCTCCCAAGACTAATGTCGATGATTTACCTGTTCAAATTAACACATGCGGAAAAAAAACCCGAACAAACAGACTTCAATTTTTTTTCAAAAATAAAATGAAAAACAAAAGTTTCATAATTCTCTTTTCTGATTAGATCCTTAAGATCCTGTTTTCGCATCGTCCCTGTCGGCAATCGTCATTTCCACTCTCATGATGAATTAGATCTTGTATGGATGGAACATAATATGCTTGAATGGGAAACTCTTAAACCAGGTTTCTAATGGATTTCTGTGGTTAACTATCCTGCAGCAATGTCCGTTTGCTAATCAGCCGTCCTCATCTTCTCTGATCGGCAACTAATCAGGTTTCTTTGAAAGCTGGTTCAACGCTCCGAATAACTGCCTAACTTTATTTCGAAAGCTCAATAAAATTTTCACGAAATTTATATGCAGTACCTCAAAGAGAATTTTCAAATTTGGCGTAAATAAAACTATCTCCATTCAATCTGAGTTCATGTATATCATTTGGATGAATGTAGCTGAACGACAGTCAGAAACTTAACAAGCTGTTTCGATATGCTATGCAAACATTGCTAAAAACCCATTAACAGATTGAGTAACCATAGAATAACCGTTGTTAACATTCCAGAGGTAGCGCAGATATGTGTAACACGGGTGGTGGCGCGCGGTCTATGAGACCGCATTTTGAAACTACTTTTTTAATGTTCAAAAATGAAATTCATGAATACTTTTTATCTATCATTTAATTTACCTCATTATTAATAGAAAACCTCAAAAAACTTTTCAATATTATCTAAAAACGCAACTTTTAGAAAGAAATTTAAAAACCCTTCTTTTTCCGTCATTATTATTTGCCTTTCGCTCCAAATATTTGTTTTCAAATAAAAGTTTCTAAGTAGGAAAATATTAATAAACAAAAAATATATTGGAAATTAACTGGAGAATATGCTTAGGTAAAAAAAAAATTAAAAAGAAGTAAAAGAATTTTTTCATCAATTTATTTTAGCAACGAAGTTGGTTGAATCTAGGGAAGAAATCGTGGGTTATGACATACTGACTTCTAGAAGGGTACAAGTTGGGAGAATACAGAATTGGTCATTTGTTTCTTTTAAATTCATAAGATATTCACAAAAATGTAGTGATGCGGTACCTGAGACCGCGCGTCATCTTTGGAGTGTTAAATGATCGACTATAGTTGACTATATTACATACAGTGTCCCAAATTGATGTATACACTCTTTGAAACGTTATTCCTCAGCAACGAAATGAGATAGAAATATAATGTTTGTTGTATTTCATTCTTAAACTACCTTAAGCCCGTACATGTTCAAAATGTCCAATTTCTGCCACAGTAGGCTCCCAACACCGACGTCGAACAGAGCGACATACAGACTGGATTGTAGCTAATGGAATATCATTGATGAAATGTTCAATCTTATTTATTTATTTATTTATTTATTTATTAGTTAAGTATATTACATCCGAGCTCGTCTAAGACCAGTATGGTATTACACCGACAAGTTAGGTCTTAGGGGCTCCATCATTCAAATTCATACCGTCAGTGTTTGTGGGTTTGTGGCATACACCGTATTCTTTAAAGTTCTCCAAAGGTAGAAGTCGAGAGGAGTTAAATCTGGAGATCGAGGCGGGAACTCCGCAGCACTTCCTCTTCGTCCTATCCATCTGTGATTGAATGTGTGATCGAGGAAAGTTCTCACATCGACATGAAAGTGAGATGGAGCCCCGTCTTGTTGGAAGTAAACCTCATTTCCATTCTCGAAGAGATGATTAAGACGTAAAATCATGAGTTCCAACATTTGCAGGCAAGTCTGACCCGTGACAGTACGTTCGAAGACGTACGACCCAATTAACGTGTTCCTATGCTTTTCCAGCGCGTCTGGATCATACACAACAAACCTTATATTTCTATCTCATTTCTTTGCTGAGCTATAACATTTCAAAGAGTGTATATATCAATTTGGAACACTGTATACATGCATCAAGGTAAACCATTGTAACCAGTAGTATTGTTTATAGACAAATATTGGGTTGTTCAAAAATGATTGCGTACTGCTTCCCTATAGATGGTTTCAGTTGTAAATTTAATGTACTGAATGCATGTATAAGATTCTTGCGTCCACAGGCATTTGAGAGCGGACACAGCTTCCATCAAGGGAAAAAAAGGTACGGACCGATCAACTATTACTTCTATAACTTTGTGGAAATGTAAAACCAACACGAGATTTTCGTCAAGTTTACTTGATTACATCCGACAAGGAAAGAATGCTGTACGTGTTTGTGAAAAGATACGTAAAGTACATGGTGACGAAGCCCTTAAAGAACGTCAGTGGCAAAATTAGTTGCTCGTTTCGGCTCACGTGACTACAGCTCTCACTCTGATGCTCTCAATCTGGTAGTATTTTGAGTTTTTACCATAGAATGCTGCGATCGATGTGGGTTCTACTCTCAGCAAATTACTAAATAGAAGAAAGCAGTAGCAGGAAAACTGTCAGAATTGAAAAAATCTGAACGGAATGTCTTCCACCATGACAACCGTAAGTTGATAATGCTGAAGCTTAGTTAAGTTGTGTTGTCTCACTAACCATACACGCCAGACCTTGCTCCATCAGATTTCATGCTTTAGGATCTTGCAAAAACGTTCGCTTAAAGCCTGGTTCCCACATGCGTAAAACAGTGGCAGAAACCACAAAGCAGAAAAATTTGACATCGTCACTTCTTGCTTTCGTCTTTCTGCCCGACAGAAAATTCTCTTATCTTTGTAGGTTATGACTCAATCCAACTCGAAAAAAAGCAACAGGAGTTTTCTGCAGAAAGACGAAAACAGGAAATGACGTCAACAAACAGGAACCAGGCTTTAGATGACGCCATCGAAAAGAGACATTATTCAGTTCATCACTAATACAAAAAAAGAAGTTCTTCGAGAACGGGATTATGAATCTTCCCAAAAGATGGTAGTAGACAGTCGAACAAAAAGAGCATTATATCTTTCTAAAATAAACGGTCTTTGAAATCAATGGAAGAAAACGCAATGACTCTTTGAAGATGAGTGTCTTTGAACTGTCGAACATGAAGTACAGTATTTCTAAATGTATGTTTATATGCCGATAAAACGCAGGAAAAGTGCGAATTCAGCAGAGAAATTGAGGTTTCAATGTATTTTTATAGTCAACTTGGAAGTTTCATATACAAAAATTATTTCAGTGGAGCAATTACATGATAGGTGGCAATTTTCTTTTTTCTGGGACGTCTTTAGAAATTTAATTTACTGAAACACTAAAGACCGAGAAATAGAAAATAATTTGCATAAATAGATTGAGGGGTAAAATAATAGGTGGTCAAATCTGTAAGAGATCCATATGCTCAACGACTTTTGAGACTGAACTATAATAACGTTAACTAATGAAAAATTGCATATTTTCTTTTGGTATGAGATCCTGTTTTTATAAATCATTTCCTGTACAATTGAAATAAACGTCAAAATACGATAATGCTGGGAACCTGCATTTACTTTGCTTGCTATAAGTAGAAAAAGAAATTTTTATCTTCCAATGGCTTCTTCATCGATCGGTATGCGCGCGGAGGTGGAGCTCATATATTGACTGGCAAATATGATCAATAAAAGCCAGTGCTAAATATTAATGTTCTCACAGGACTTTCTTTCCGTCTATATCTACATATACATGTCCTGTGCATATTTATGTCAAACATGTTTATTGCAAGAACATTCATTTACTTTCAAATGTTTGAAATGAGCGTTCCTGTTCATAATTTAATGAGAGCAAATTCCACATCAAAGTATTGTCAATATTTTATAGATTTTTTTAGAAGTAGTACGCGTTTTTCTTTTTAATGTCTTATTTTTAATTTTACTTTTAAAAAATCTTGAAGAATGCGAGCATTTTTAAGGTGAATGTGCATAAGCTGGGAACCTCAGCAGATGATGCAAACTTTAGTCATGAAAAGCAAAGGCAGCATTGTCTGGATCGAAGTTCTAAGGCAGAAAACAAGCTTTTCAAGTGATTAATAAGGTTCTTTGATTTATTAAATTTTTAAAAATAGAAAATAGTTCTAAAGATTCTATTTTTTATAAATACGAACATTTTAGAAAATTGCTTCGCTTTATGCGCTTCTCATTAAGAAACTAACGAACAAAAATCACTGAATTTCGGAACACTAACAAGATCGATCCTTAAATTTTTCAGCTTTTTTAGCGAAAAACTCTCCCCGTCGATATTTACGCACGTCATTGCAGTTATTGATGCTGTTGTTGTTTGTTTTTTGTTGTTGTTGTTTGGGGGTGTTGGTGATGTTGGGTGGGTTCGTCTTCTCCAGTCACGCCACGTTACAAGGGCAAACGGGACGCCATCGATCAGCATCGCTTTCAATAAGGGCTCATCTCCATCCCTTTCTATCTCCCCGGGAGAATCAAATAGATCGAGGTAATCAGCGAAATAAATCGGGAGCTTACACCTTGTAGTCGAGGCACCTAGGCGTTGATGTGGAGCGCTTTTAAAGCCTGTCTTCTTCCTCTCCTATTTCCTATTCTGAGAAGAGGCAAGGAAAGAAGCCAAAGCCCCTTTTCTCTATTTTGTAGGGAGCCGTATAGATACATATAGATATAAAAAAGAAAAAAAAAAAAAGAACGAATGCTTGGGTGTTTTGCGAAAACAGCGGACGAGCCAATCAGAAGGCGTGAAGGTGCTTTGGCAAAAGCTTCTTTACACGGTTTGCTTCCATTTCTCAAAGAGTAATACGACACGAGGCAATAAAAAACTATTTAGACAGCAAAAGAGAAACAGCTTCCGCACGGCCGGATTCCCGCCACCCACAACCAACCGATCCTTAAAGAATATTAATTAATGAGCACCGATCGATGAGAAAATGTTCAAACTGGGGAACACGAAGGGAAAGGGAAGGACAAGATAGAGATTTAGTCGTGGATGATAATGGCCTTGGACGCTCCTCTTTTTCTTTTCCTCTCTCTCGCCAACCCTCCTTCGTCGACTTCCCTTGATCAAATTTGTCGTTCGAGAAAGAGAGAGAGAAGAGTCGATGATGCCATTTCTAGCCTAGCAAGAATGACCCGAGGGGGCCGGTGTTCACTCCCTTCTCTTCTTTCATATTTCTTCCTGCTAACGTAATTTCACGGGTGAGACAAAAAGAAAATCAAGTGGTAATTCCTTAACATGATAACGAGCACCACGAATGGCATGTGGAGGAAAGGAGGTCTAAGAAGACAAACATTTGGTCAAAACATGCATAATAAGGAAATTAAAAAAGGAAGAATTCCATTTGGAATATTATTATGTCAAGAAAAGTCAAATGAAATGTCATCGCTCTGTAAAATGAAATTCTATTTGCTCTGTTTATGCGTTGTTGATGTGTCCTTAAAACCATAAAAGAATCAAGATTAAGATGGATCTTAATAATTTACATATTCGATTTCTCGCTTAATGTACTATAAAAATATTATAAATTCTGTCGCATCACGTAAAATACAGATAATTTTAAGGTAAATATTGCTCAAGAAAACTTTTGTCACAAATGATAATTGCATCCTTATTAAATTTTCAGCTTAAGCTCTTAATGCTGATGCAATGCTTTGAAGCAGTTTTTACCAAAATTTTCAACAGTAAATCATTGCACAACTTGAGATATTAAGATTACCCTGCGAGAATATTTCGCAAACTTTTACCAAATAATACTTTAAAAAGCGCATACTGTATATTTTATGAATTGCTCAATTTTTGTATGCATACGAGGGCGAGTCAAGGACGTTGGACCGATCCCCACTTTTTCTCGGTCCGGCCCTGCGAGTCAAAAATTATCTTCACTTTCGCCATAACACACCTTCAAGGTTGTCATACTGCTTTCTACGCATGCGTGCTTAGAGTTGTTATGACTGCGTTCACATGTGCGAAATTTGCAGTTTACACCAAGGAGGAACAACAGATAAAAGTCTGAGGCAGTTTGCATCTTTGAACGGCCTAAATAGATGAAAGTTAGAAGGAGCAAGATCTGGGCTGTAGGGAGAGTGTTCTACCTCAAAATTCAACTTGATGGTTTGAATTGTGTGGCGAGATGGATGTGGGGCGGGAGATGTCATGCAACAACACTTTCTTCGACAATAGACCTCCGCGTTTGTTACGAATTGCTGGCTTCAGCTTGTTTCCCAACATTTCACTGTTAACTCGCGCTAAATTTCAGCCCCTTTCACAACTCTTCGACCAGATAAGTCTAATCACTGCTAGTTGTTCCTCCTCTCTGCAAGCTGCTAGTGGAGCGGACATATAGCCGGAAGGCAACTGGTGCGATCAAATTTCGCACACGCATACGCAGAAGGCAGTATGACAACTTTTAAAAAGTAAAGATAATTTTTGACTCGCAGGGCCGGACCGAGAAAAAGTGGGGATCGGTCCAACGTCCTTGTGCGATCGCACCACTCTCCGAACAGAAGAGGAGGAGTATCTTCTACAATCTAATGTAAGATTTTAAGAAGTACCCTAGACACTAAAAACATTGAAAATACACTAAAAACATTGAATACAACTTTTATCTTCCCCGATTTTGAGCTCCTTGAGCTTGACCCTCTTTGGGTCTCTGGGATTTGGCTTTCGGACTTATCCAAGTTTGGTTTTTCAGAGAACAATACATAATAAATTAACCCCCCCCCCCCCCCCCGGGGAGGGGATGATAGGAGGTCAAGAGGCCCCGAGTTCCTCTATTTTTTTTTTTTACTCTTTTATCCGCACTATTAACCACCCCTCCCCCCTTTTTTTTGGGAAAACAATTTTCTCTAACTATAAGGGCCTCCATTGATACTAGTGGCCCTGCTGCCAGTTATAGGAAATTCTTTAGTCTACACCTCTTCATGGACCGGTCCGTTATGGGAACCCTCTACGGTGTAGTCCATATCAGTGGCGCACACAAGCCTTGTATCGTAACATCGGTGTAGTCCATATCAGTATCGCACAAATCAAACATTGAGGTAAATTATAAGAAATGATGTGTTATTGAAGAATTAATGTTTGCTAAAATATTAAAATTTATTTACACTTCCACTTTAATTTTCTATATCGCTTCATGTTCAAAATCTAATCTATCTCGCATTTTATTTTCTATTTTTCCCTTTAATACTGTGATGTTAATAAATTATAATTTTAGCAATCATCAAAATTTTCAATAACATACTTGAATCAGACCTTAAACCGCAGTATATAAATATTGATATTGAAAATTCGGCAAATATCAACAGTAAGTAGCTTACCAATATAGTCAATCTAAGGAGCCAAATGATATCCTGTAACCAAGAAAATTCCTCTAATCACAAAGCCATAACTGAATTAGCCAGTGTATTTGGGAGCAACAAATTGCAACCATTTGTGTTCTGATGTTTGATATCCCAGCGGGGTGCAGTCATTTACCATGAAAAAAAAATCAATAGTTTTTAAACATCAATTTAGTGATAGCCGAAATGATCGTAGGGTCTTAATAAATGCATCACTGAAATATATCGAGTGTGATTTATAAATAATAAAATTGAGTAACTTCTGAATCAATATAATGATCGGCTATCACAAAATCGCTTCACGTTCTCCAAAGGCCTTAGTAGCACGGCTTAGTTTTCCTTTTACCAGCTACAGAACTTGGAAACTTCCTATTCCCTTTAGAATTAAAGTTTTATGAAATTTTTCTAGCTACCCCCGTCGTTCTCTTTACTTTTTTCCTCCCACTTCTCGTTTGCCGTCGTCATCACCCTCCTCTCACTTCCTTCCTTGTTTTTTGGCGACGCTTTTGTTTGTCGCCGATGCCGCCTACGCACAGTCGGCTTCACGCGTCGAACTCCCAAATTCCAATCGAGTGGAAAAAGAACGAGGAAAAAAAAAAAGAAAAGAGCAGCGAGAGAGAAAGAGAGAAAGCAAGAGGGAGTAGGAGGATGAAAGGAAGAAGGAATGACACTGACCGAGAGCAGATTCTGACAGGCCAATCAGCGGACGACAAACATTCCGTGTGACCAAATCAATAAGAAATCCTCGCGAGGGGCTCAGAATACCAAAGAGACAGAGAGGACGATGACGACAACAATGATATCGACATTCTATCGAACAAATACTTAAAAAGAAAAAAAAATCAAACTGGTTCTCCTCTCTTTAACCTGGCTACCACTTCTGGGCGAAAACACCTACACAAAGAAGAAAGGCCGGTGTCGGTTAAATGGCCGTGTGTGCGTGTTAAGTGGGGCGAGATCGGTTGAGACCCCCTTCAAACGGATCGACACAGAACTGTCAACCATTGCATGTATTTTTAGCACCACATGCTGATTCACCCCTTTTGTTAGAGGGAAAGAAGCCACAACCGTTTAATCAGATGGGTCAGTTAATCTTAATTGGAAACGGAAATCGCACGAAGCAATGCAAGGAGAGAGACAGAGAATGGATGTACTCCCTAACAGACAAATGAATAACAGCCGCTGTCAAATATACTCCTCAATATAAGAAAACATACATAACCAATTGCAATATTTCCACTTAAAAACAAATGTCTACAAAACTGTATATAGCTCCTTCACTTCTGCTGAAGAAGAATGTAAAGAATGCTTAGATACCATTATTACATGAAACGATTGAACATATTTAGAGTTATTTTTTTACGCACGAGACCCTGGAAGTCAAAGGCTTTAGCAGTGCTGAAAATTTACAAGTGCAAAAATAAATGTTTGAACTGAGCATTAATTTGTAATTATACCGAGTGTCTCGTGCCAAATGGATTAATTGGTTGGTTTGATTTTATAGGTGAAATAGTGAACTAGAGGAGTAATGCTGACACCGGAACAACATGTAGAGCAGGTGTTTCAGACACATCCCGAAAATCTGGATGGCTTAAAGGAAAGAATCACCAATACCCTACACAGCATTCCACCAGCTACACTTTCACGCGTGACAGAAGAAAATTTGGATCGTGTGAGGCATTGTCTTCGAGTGCATGGTGCACATTTTGAACATGAACGATAAGCTTGCGAAACCGTGTGAACATAAAACCAACATTCATAAACTTTTTATATAGCTCGCGACTTTTGAGACACTGTATAAGAATAAGTACACGATGAAAATTCACCTACACTCTCTCACTACCAAATTGACTCAATTCACTTACCTCTAAACCAATCACCAACCTATGGTTTTTAGATTCTTCAAGCGAATCCTAACTCCAATCATTTTCTTATTTTTTTTATTTTCTACTAAATTCCCATACGAGTTTCTCAAAATATCCGAGTGGAATTCCAAACATCACACGACTGAAACAAAGAATCCATAAAAATTATAAAAGTTGCTGATACATATGCAAAGAGCTGTTTACCCAGATGAGTGAAATTTTCGTTTACGCAAAGAGCTCTTTACGCAACGTTCTTCATTATGCCCAGCCATTTTCAAATAAATTTTGATGAATTCAGTAAACGTCTGTGGACACTTCAAACAAATGTCTATTCGAAAAATACTTTGCTGTTGTTTTGGAAAAACCAAACTCAAATCAAGTCCGGAAGCCAAGTGCCAGAAGCAAGCTCAAGAGAAGGCAAAGCCCAAAAGAATCAAATGCAGGCGAGGAAAAAGTTGTATTCCGGTAAAAGGAAAGGTGACATCTGGTCTGTTACAAGGGATAGTTTATTAGATATTATTTAAATGTTGTGTTCTCTAAGACAGTGTCTGGGACATATAATGTTTATTATTATTATTATTATTATTATTATTATTATTATTATTATTATATAAAAAACTAATTGAAGAAGGAAGTCAAGGTCCCAGAGGTAGAACTGAAATAGGAACTCAACTAGGGGAAAAAGTTTAATTCAGTGGAAGAATTGATGGATAGTTTCACCCAACTACTGGGCATATTGTCAATTTTTTTTCCCTGGTTAGTATCCTGAATTGTAAGGATTTTCCATATTATACTCATCGTCAAAAAAAAAAAAAAGTTGCGCTCAGAAGGAATCGTCAAATTGATGTTTGAAGGGCAGTTGTTAGTACTAGCCAAAACAACAAATGATAAAACAATGAGCGTGGGTATGACAAAATACCAAAATCATTACAACTCTCAATAGGATGTTCGGCCGCCATTTCTAATGCATTCTGCCACACGTCGTGCATGGAGTCGAACAAGTTCTTAACGTAGTACAGACTCAGCTCATCCCATCCAGACTGAACTTTGGTTTGTAACTCTTGCAGATCTTGTGCCAGCAGTGGGGTCTTAACAGAACGTTCCATAGCATCGCGTAAGTTTTCTATGGGTGTAATTTTTTTTTTTTTTTTGACGATGAATGTTAGGCATTTAATTGTGGCTTTCTGTACGGTTTTTTATATATATGTGTGGATTTCTAGTTAATGTTTTCAAGCTTTTATGCACTGAGGTAGAAGAGAGGACAATCGGAAAGAATATGTTCTGTTGGCTCCCCACAGCAGTTTTACTTCGCAATCTATGTATTTGCTAATTTTGTCTGTGCATCTATTAACTTTGTTTATTTATGAAGTCCAAGATTGGTCATGAATGAAACGTTTAGTCAGTTTTATTGCTCTATCAAAATAGAAGCAATTGGTATCAGTTTTATTGCTCTCTTTGTTTATTGGTATGTATTGTATTCTTTAAGGTATCTTCCAGGATATACTCATGGTAGGTCTAAGTAATGCTTACGTCGTTAAGCTTGTGTATCTTCGCTAGATATTGTATAATAGCTACCAGGCAGAGGTGGATTAACCATTAAGCAAAATAATCCGTGCCAAGGGTATCATGAGAATTACGAGGGGAGATCAAAAAGTAAGTTGCACTTCCACGGTATGGCCATTTATTACACCACCTATACAAAAGCAACACGGCTATAGCAGCATACAATGTAGATTCACTTTTCCACATAGTCCCCAAGAGACCCTAAACATTTATCCGAACGATCAACCAACTTTTCGATCCCGGATGCATAGAAATCTCCTCCAGCGTTTTGTAACCACACGGTGACAGCCGCTTTCACCTCCTCATCGTTCCACTAGTTTTATGCGCCGATTCTCTCTAATGATCGCATCCACACGGTCAACATTTGCAATGGTACGGTACGTTGCGGGCCTGTCTACGCGATCTTCGTCTGTGATATCCGTGGGTGCTGCTTCAAACTGTTGACACCACTTTACAATTCCTTGCCGGGAAATTGCACGCTCTCCATATACAGCAGTGATTTCACGATGAATGTACGTGCAATTCACCCGTTAGGCCCATAGAAATCGGATTGCTGCTCGGACCTCAAGTTTGGAGTGGACATCCAGTTGACGCGCCATTGCTTTTAGCCCGCTAGTCACACAAAACACGCCGGGAAACCACAGCAACCGTCGATCCGACGTCTGCGCAGTTAATGCCCCTTTTTCCGCTTTGCCCAAGATTGCGACACACAGCGCGCTCCTGCGGCGAATTAGTGCAACTTACTTTTTGATCTCCCCTCCTATATATTTGACTTACATATACAAGGCGGATACAAAAATGAGCCGGCCCACTCTTATTTTCGTAACCGAATCACATGTTGAATTTATTAGTTACCTCCCTATGCTCTTCACAAAGACATTTGAATGTTCAACATGCAAATCAAGAAATTACCAAAAATTACCATAATAAAAGGCACATTTATGAATAACTTTGAGTAAAATTATTTATGCACTGTAGCTATTTGTAAATTACAAATAATTCTGATTGTTGAGATCCGTTCATCGGATTTTGGAAATCTGTTTGTTTTGTTCGGAATTCCATGCTGTATCTGTTACGGTTTTTAAGATAGGATTTAAATGGGCCTAATTTGCATATTTGAGATGATGAAAGGCGCACCATGGGATAGAACACCCACAACTTCCTATTCATTAGCTTCATCAAAATTGACCTCTGCTTCGGTTACGAAATTAAAAAGGGGAGGGGGGGGGCTCATTTTTGTATCCTCCCTGTATATGGGGCACTAAAATCTCTTAATTACTTAGAAGTGCTTAATTCTATGGGCTTAATCTGGTCCTGCTACTAGGGTCTTCAATGTGAGCATTTTTCAACTTGTATGTTCCTTTTAGCTTAAACTATGTTTTTCCTCTTTACAATCAGTCTACATATCCAATCCAATCCAGTTTTGGATATATTCATCCAGCCTTCTTCTTTCCTGATTTCCCTCTTCTCCTTATTCCTACATCTGTCTTTATCAACCTGTCGCCTCTCATCGTGCGTACGAACGTTGCCAAAATCGTTGATCGTAACCTCAACCATTAATCTTATGCTTAAAGTCGCCATTTCTCATCCTATCTACTCGGAGGTAAGAACTCCATCAATAAAGTTTAGATAAATTAATACAAAAAGCTGAACAAAGATATCATGACATATTGTAGGACTAGTTTTGTGAAGTTTATAAACATTTTCAAACATAAAAAACTCGAAAGCATTATATTCGATATGAACTCGGAAATGATTAAAAGCTTACGACAAATCAATAACAACTCAGACAACATTCAAAAAGAGTAACAAAAATTTCATTACAGTACAGCGGTTTTCCAATCATGTTTTGCCTAGAAAGAAATGTTTATTGAGAATGGAGCATGGCCATATTTCCCTTTCTCAACGATTCAAATTTCTAATTTCACAAAATGAAAGCTTTCTTTAAGAGACTCTTCTTCAGGTGCTTTAATCAAATTTTAAAATTCCATCTTTCTGTTCAGCTTCATTTATTCCTCCATGCAGCTTTAATTTAAATATTTTTAAATTTGCTTTCCAAAGAAAAACAAGGCTTTGGGACATCGATCGCTTTCCTGTATGCATGCGCGTAAATAAAACCAGCATAAAGCCTCCCATTTTGCCATACATTTCTGCAGTTATTTCGAAGCAGGCGTATGGCTTAATTTGATTCGAATAACTTGAAGCAGTTTAAATAACTTTCTTAAAATTTATTATTTTAAACAAATATCTAAACGTCCAAGTCATTGGCAAAACAAATCATTATAAAATGAAGGCCTGCATTGGATTTCGTTTCAAAGTAAAAATTTAAATAGCACTACAAGAAAATGGAAAATAAATCTATATGGATACTAAAAAAATGACATACATTTCATTTTCCTTAAGGGGATGATTTTTACGGAAATACATTATGCAGAATACAGAAAGAAAGACAAAATTAATCTGGAATACGTTTTGCCCATGCCCAGAAAAGCCGGTTAGTCTCAATTATTTCATTAAATGATCACCCGAGTTCTCCTCTGCCATTTTTGATTTTACCATTTAGCGATCCTTATTCGTAATGGATAAAATTGTTCAAGTACCCTTCAAGAATGATTACAAATTAATTTTAATTAAAGTATTAGATTCTTCTAAATTAATACTCTCTTTTAGCTTCTCAAAGTTTGAGAGCTGTTCAAAGAAACATTCTGCAATCTGAACCGTAATCTGCTGAGTAGATTGTTCTCGAACGGTTATTCCTACAGTCATTCAATAGTTCATTCAACGGTTCCAACGGTCGACTAGATTCTGTTTACCTTCCGCAAAGAAGCTGAAACTACAGGTTATTCAAAAAGAAGAAACAGATTTAAAATATTTATTTCTAATAAACTACAATAGATAGAGACACATACGACACATCACTGGATAGAGGAAAGTTCAAAGTTTTCTTTTATGCATTCAACATGAGCTCCATTTGTTATGCGACAAACGTCGAATCGGTAGACCATTTATTACCACGCACGAAGTAAATGGCCCCTGTTCATTGAATTCACTGCTATAACAATTCGATCTCGCAGATCTCTAAGAGTAGCAGGCACAGGTGGTACATACACTCCGTCTTTTATGTACACCAACAGATAAAAATCGCAATTTGTTGACCTAGGAAACAAATTAAGATGAACAAGATCATGTTGCCCACCTCTTAAAATAAACTTTGTACTATCCGAATGCATAAAATAAAACTTTGAACATTCCTATAGCCAGTTGTGTATCGTAAGTGTGTATCTATTGTCGTTCATTAGAAATACAGTAGCGCTCAAAAATAGTATACCCTTACTATTATTGCGATAACCTTTTTATTAATTCAGAAATTTCAATCTTATTTTGTTTATACAAATATACAAATTGCAAAAAAATTGCAAATTGTTTGGCGCTAGATGTCTGGGAGAAAATCGTTAAAAAATAGTACATCCTCGTTACTTATTTTATCTCGGAGTCGTTATTCACTTTATTAAACGTGTGTTCAGTTGCTGTGGCATTCTGCAATGTCTACTTGAATCCATTTACAAATCGAAATAAAGGAAGCCATTATTGAATCAGTAAATCGAGGCAACTCCTACAAAACAGTTGCAGATCGATTTAACATGTCCAATAACATCTGTTGCAAGGACCGTACAACGCTTTCGAAAACAAGGAGATGTAAACCGTAGGCCAAAAATCAACTACCCCACGGGAAAATAAAACTGCTTGTACGTCTGTCAAAAGCTGACTCGCGGAGGAATGCAGTTGATCTAAACCATGAAATGCGAGCTTTTCACAACGTAGATGTTAGTGTTTCTACAACAAAACGACGTATCAAGGATGCAAAACTATTCGGAAGACGTCCACTCAAGAAGCTTTTTATTTCAAGAAAGAACCGAATAGCCCGACTGAAATTCGTTCGAAACCATTTGAACTAGACATCGAAGGAGTGGAACACAGTGCTGTTCAGCGACGAATCAAAGTTTCTTTTATTCGGATTGGACGGCATTAGCTATGTACGTCGTCCAGTGAATCAAAGATTTGATCCAAGGTATCAACTACGGACGGTAAGCATGGTGGTGGATCCGTTATGGCATGGGGTTGTTTCAGTAGTCAAAATGTAGGTCCTCTCATCGACCGACGGAACAATGGACAAGTTGGCATACAAGAAAATCTTGGATGAACATATGCTTCCATTTGCAAGGAAAATATGCTTCATGGATAAATCTATCAGCAGGATAACAATCCAAAACACATTGCCGTAATTGTTAAAGAATGGTTGTAATCCAAAAAAGTGCGACTGCTTGAGTGGCCAAGTCAGTCTCCGGACTTAAACCTCACCAGTCGGAACTGGATCGCAGGTGCAAGCATCACAAGGCCCGAAATTCTATAGAAAAAAATCTACTTTTTGCGTCAAGAATGAGACAAAATTCAGTTGAACAGATTACACAAACTGGTGGACTCTATGCCATCTCGTTGCCATTCTTTTTTTAACGAGTGTAAATAATAAATATTAATTAAAAATACAAATTAGATAAAAAATAAGGTATAATAATAATAATAATAATAATAATAATAATAATAATAATGTAACAACAACTGAGGGGAACCAGCATAGACAACTACACTGATGAACCTCATGTTGTCCCCCAACAGGCCAAAGGCCCAAACCGGGGTTGATGAAAAACACATAAAAGTAAGGAAAGCAAAACAAACAAACAAAAAAAAAAACAATCAAGAAAATAAGTGAAAATGAAGATCGTTAGAGGCCAAAAGGCTAATGTCATTAAAATGATTAAAATAATTGGTTACAATTTTATTTACAGGGTCAATACGCGAAATAAAAGTTTTCCATATACGAGAGGAATTAAGTGCATAACCCCTACGTGTCAACCTCAGACTTTGAAAATCAAAATCATTCACCAAAGGTGCTACATTCAGTCTTCCATGAAATACACTTAAAAGAATGTTCATAAAACATTTACTAATGATGCATTGAATATTAAAAACATTATGATTCTGTATTAATTAAAAATATTATGATTCTGTATAATAAACAAAAATAATTAATCTAAATCAAAATAGCTTTTTATTTTGATTTAGATTAATTATTTTTGTTTATTATACCTTATTTTTTATCTAATTTGTATTTTTAATTAATATTTATTATTTATTGTATTCCAGGGTTCTTGTGTCTCGTCCTCCTCTTAATATATATACGTTCATTTAACGAGTGTACTATTTTTGACAATGTATTTGCCAGAAGTTGGCAAATTGCTCAATATTTTTTGAGAAATTAGTTTAACTAATTTAACACTTTTTTTATTTTGTATATTTATGTAATCTATGTTCTTTCAAAATTTCATTACAGAAAATTGAAAATTAATAAAGTTATAGCAACAAAAGTGAAAGTGTACTATTTTTTGAGCGATACAGTAAATATTTTAAATCTGCTCCTTTTTGAGTGTTCCGTCGCATCGTCCTGCTTCATGACAATGCCAAACCTTTCAACAATTCCCCTCTGGGGTCCTTGCCCAATTCCATACAGTCTGAACTTCTGCCGGTGACTTCTTCAACTTAAAGCCTTTAAAGGGAAGGCGGATTACCTCCGACCAGAATTTGAAGTTATACATATATTTTTCGACCACCGATTGAACTGCATGGATGATTGCGTATAGGTGATTTCGACCATTCGATCACTGCTTGAAGCTGGCTGTAAGTGTATTGCTCTTGCCAAACTAACCATACTCTGTCAGCTGTATCGCAGTCCGTTTCATTTGAACGAGCCTTATATAATTCTTAATTACATGAATGACTGAGCGCTAATCGTTTGCTGAAGTAGATCGTTTTACGCAGTCGCAATGCGACAGTTCTACTGAAAATTCAGCTTTAAAGAGATTCTGAAACTTTCAAATGACAATCTATTAAAAGTAATGAACGTTTTATAATACGTGAATACTGAAGTTTTTTTTTTTTTTTTGGGGGGGGGGGGGGGGGTGACTGATTCATTGAAGAAAACTAAATTTCTTTCGATGAGAGTGGCGAGCTGTTCGCATTACACGAAAATGTTGCTAAGCTATAAAATGCGCGAAAATATTTAGAAACCATTTATAAAATTCGAATTTTAATCATACAATATTTAAATTATACAGCTGAAAACAGAAGATCTCACTTCCCCTGTATTTCAGTCTTCTGTTACCTCTCGAAATGTTTTAAAGAACGTTTTTAAATGAATCGAAGAATAAACATTTTTATTTAAAAAAACAAACAAACTTAAATGATCCACTCCTAGTAATGTTTTTCTCCAATCACTTTATTTTCCTTTTCGAACAAGCTCCTTACATCATTAACGAAAAAAAAAAATCGAAAATATTTTTCCGCACTTGATTTACCAGCCGAAGCCTTTATCATTTCTATTTTCCACTTTCTTTACGATTTCAGAAAAGGGATTTCAGAAAAGTAAAAGGAAATGGAGGCGAAAAAAATCCCCAACATTTAAAATCGATTTTTTTTTTTTTTTATATCAGAAATAAATTGTCATACAAGTTTGAGTCTGTGACTCGTCAATAACTTCTTAACGTGAAATGGCATGGAATACAACCAAGACGAAAAGCGCTTTAAGTCATTTGGAAAAGATTCCTCCTAGTAAACCAAGATAAGCTAAAAGTATCCTCTCCTCTGTCCATGTTAGGCATCTCTTACACCAGTAAAAGCTTCTTTCTCCCACTCCATCTCTTGTTCTTCAATCGGTGCGACATGGTCCCAGAACGGACAAGGGTGACCGCAACATGACTCTGATTTCCCCCCCTTATCCCCGACCAAGAAAGTCCACCAACCCGTAAACAACTTAGGATCGCATCGGCTAATTCCAGGCTCAAAAAGAAACCTACTGGGATTTTTATCGATTATTATCAAGAAAACGAAGCCCAAATAGCACTGCATAACGAGTTTTCTTGTTGTTTGAGAGAAGTTTGGTAATTATTCAAGCAAAGATGGTCTTTCACGTTCAGTTTCTGAGGTATAAAATATTTTAAATTTATTTATAGAAGAAGCTTGTTTAACGTTCTAATTGATTTCCAAGCGAACAGTTTTTGATTTCTTTCTCTAAGCTTGGACTGGCATGTTTAGATGGGTCTCGAGCTCTCTACTGCGATGGAAAAAGCCACGAAAGGATAACAGAACAGCCATGCAAAAACACGTTAAAAATTATTTATAGACGACACATAAATAAGATAAATACATGATGAGCAATTAGTGGAATTTATTTTCAAAATTTCATTCATTTTTGAAGATAGGCAGAAAGTAATCTTCCCTGTTTAATTACAACGATGTACTATTAGTAGCGAGATGATTCTTACCTACGTTAGCAATTCCGAACTTGGCAGCTAAGTGATAGCACATTAGATCCCAACACCCGGTACAAACCCCCGATCCCAAATCTTGAATCTCTTGGAAAACTAAATCTTGGAAATTCTTCAAACCCCACCTACGGATCTGGTTCTAGTATCTTCAGCATTCCAAAAATGAAAAACACTACATTGGTGGCGAACGATTTAAGATCAAAGCATGAAATGCGGAAATGGCTCCATGACGTTTTGATTCAGGGATCCCGCTTAAACGACTGACTCAACACTATTATTGAATATTTTAAGTATATATGCGCTCGAGATAAGAGTCATTCTAACGAAAATGAGCCACAGGACTTAAAAAGAGACGCTGTGACAACACAGGTTAAATTTCTCATGCATAGAAGATTGCTACTGAAACCATTCAGAAGCCATATCCTGCACCTCATCGTTCGAGTGAGTGAAATCTGTGCAGATTGGTTCTTTAGGTTTCCGAAAATGTGAGTCAGATGGAGACGAACCTGAAAAGTATATCAATAAGGGAGCGTTTCAAATCTGAATTAAAAAAATCCAGCAATTCTTGACCACCCCTCTTGGAATCCCTTTCTCCAGTCTTTAATGCACTATCTGGCCATTCTTCACCGGGCACACAATATCAGTAAGTTAAACCGGATCCTGCAAGAATTTCCACCAATTCCACGTGTCGGCGGGAATCTTGCTCCATCCATCCTTCAAAATGGCAAACAGTTCAGTGGTATTCTTTGGTCGGATTGGTCTGGCTCTCAACCGGCGCTCCAATTCATCCCAAATATGTTCAATGGGGTTGAGACATGGACTTTCGGCTACCCAGTCAAGTTTCCCCAGACTTATTTCATCAATCCAGGTGTTAATAAAGTTTGCTGTATGTCAGGGAGCATTGTCGTGCTGTAACGTTTATGGGCCAAAGTCTTCCCACAAAGTCGGTAGCGCAGAATTATCAGGAACTGTTTGGTACGCTTCGGCATTCATGGTTCCGCAAACTAAAACAAGAGGACCAAGACCATACCACGAAAAAAAGGATCAGACCATGATGCCACCTCCGAATTTCACGGCGGGTACATACAACACAGACCTATAAATATCTTTCCCCAGTACGCATTGAGGCTTTTGCAACCGACAGGTCACATTGAGGGCTTGTGAACTGCTGCTCATTCATGAAAACCAATGCGACGATCTCCCGGCGGACAATACGATCACTTGCATCACTAGACGACGCCGATCGAAAGTCCTGTGAAACGTTACAGGTTGACATCACCACACGTCTCAAGCATCGACGGTCGCGAGCTGTCAATTTCGTCGGTTTTCTGGGTCTGGGCTGGCATGTTATAACTCCCTCTCGCTTCCACTTCAAAATAACTTACTGAAATTTATTGGAATTCTCACGGATCGAATGCCCAAACCTGTGGACTCCAATGATCATCCCTCTTTCCTCCGCATTAAAGTCACGTCATCTGTTCATATTGACTGCAGTAGCTGCTATGAGTGTATTCTAACCAGTCAATATCTTTTATAGGTTGTATGACGTTGTGGCCGCCTTAAGGGGAGGAGTGTTGAAATCCCCAAAAGGGGTTCCAGGTAAGATCTGAGTTCGTGCCGATGTTTAAATAAATCGACTAGCGAATTTAAAGAACAAGAAATAGTTTATTCGCAGGAATCAATTAACAACAAATTAGTGTGAGCTAATAGGCTAGATCCGTAGAGCATATGGGGGTAAAAATAAAACAATCTAATCGCGAGCTGTCCCTTGCAGAGAGACGACAAACATAAAAGCATACAACCAGAGTTCCAGATACCGTCTTCATGAACTTCGAGCGTGGGCGAGGATCTAGACAAATTCCAAATGACGTCTGGAGCTAAACCAGGAAAGTCCAAGGAGATCATATTGGGCGCACTATTTATAAGTGGAAAACTCAAAATACGCAAATGAGACCCCCACAATTTCAATATGCAATAAACGGGATAAAAAGAACACTTCTTAATACTTCAATATGCAATTTGTATTCTATTACTTGCCTTCTAAGTTGCCTCTTAGTACGAAATAATAGATACAATTACCAAACTGCGTGTTCCAAAGTCAGACGGTCCACATGCCTCTTGCAATTCAAACAGGACATCAAAAAGGGCCGACAGCACATTAAAAATTCTCCATTCCATGGGACAGGTAACGACAATTATTTCCCGTGACAAAATAGAGTGAACGCTTGTGGAAAAGAGAATGCTTTTAAAGTAACACCTAGGAAGGCGTCTTATATTCCTTTTAATAGAGGAGGAATATCGTAACCTCCAAATTCACATGGCAAGCAATTTGAGCTCGTTACATGAAACAAAAATGGCTGCTCGGCTTTGACTGCCCTTCATGCAGTTCTTTCTCTCCAAGCCACAAACAACAACAACAACAACAAAAAGAAGCTTCACTCACCCAGCTCAAGGCAAAAATCACTCTTCCACTCGCGCTTCCCCTTAACAACGTTTGTTACAGTAAACAAAAATAAGCTACATCCAGTATGCTTTGTTACACACACGCTATGCGACAATCCTTCCCCCTATAAGGTAAATGAACAATGGCTCACTACTCGGATATGTCCACTAGCTTGTTACATAAAAAGACAGAAATGGAAATAAACAAAAATTCAGATGCTTGTGGCATTTCTAATAAACGACATGCCACGTCGTGCACGGACGATCTCATGCGCTTTTGGAGAGGTGTACGGTGACAAATGGCCAGATAATGTACGCGATATGTTCCTTGATTGCAAATTCACCTGTCAGTACGTCTCAACACTAGAGTGTGTCGTGTATGCTCTGTGTCGCAGGTGCTGCAATAAATTCATTCGGCTTTTCTATGCCTTTGGCTTGTTTTCTATACTTTTTGCATCACCCTTTTATGTAAGAACATTAATAAAATATTAAAAAAGTAAGAGTTGGGAACTTGTGCATTTATATCAAGAAGCATGCAATTACTTTATATCAACGTAAAACAATATGCAATATGTGAATCCAGAAACAAAACCGAAGTCGGTGGAAGGATAAGGATAATTTACCCTTAGGATGCAGAACCAAGATAATTATTTAATTTGTAAGCTTTATGTATACACTTAGCGAAAAGTCAATAAGGAAGGCATATGAAGTAAAAAAAAAAAAAAAAAAAAATGACATCCTTAGCACGAGCAGAAGTCGATTCTTCGGAGGGAAAACTGATGCAAAGAAGATTGCGTCGAGTGAAAAATAAGAAGTCGTGCGCGACGAGACGTTAAAGACGAAATGAGTTTCTTCCCTCGCAAACAGATGACACTCGGCATTCACTACGATGACAAATTTGGCCTCAAAGTTCAACAAAGACTGATGACCACGTTCATTAATAACGAACGCTCATCCCTAAAAGACTTTTTTTCTCTTTCTACTTATCTCTTCCTTTCTCGACGATTCTTCACGCCCAACCTCTTTTGTAAAATGCGCCAGCGACCCGACATCACTCTTTATAAATAATGAATAACTCAAAAAGTTTTTGAAAATAATGGACATTACTTTTTCAATTTCATTTTTTTTTATAAAAATCAATTCCTTGTTTATATTCTTTGAAAACCCTTAGCAACTTCTGGACATCGTCTAATTTTGAAATTTGTCATAATATTAGATTGCGTAAACACTCAAAATTTGGATTTCCACTGCATTTTTTAAGTCGAAATTTATTGAACAATCAGATCTTGAATTTCAAGGTTTTGCGACTTCAAAGTACATTTAAGATAAAAGCACCCGCAGCTAAATTTATTTTAAAATTAAAATCCACTTCTCCTTGTATAGGGTTGTTATAAAACCTAAACAACAGTAAGAACAGCTATTTGTGCTTACAAATGATTTCTAATAGTAATATTAAGTACTGTAATATTCATTACATAGAATTAGTAAGATATGACCCGATATTAAAGATATTACTGACAACCGAAGAATGTATGCAGTTGATAAGCAGACCGGACAAAAAATTTGATCATCTGCTGTTAACAGTGGGTCGCACATCCCTTCGCTTTAATAACAGCTTTTATGCGCTTGGACAATATCTGCACGAGTGTCTTTAGATAATCCTTATCTATCTCCAATCATCGATGTTACTCGGATGAGGATTCTTTCGCTTAACCACGTTGCTTCAGGTGGTCGCACAAATTCTCGATTGGACAGGCACAAATTTTCGCTTAACCACGGTGCTCCAGATATGAGGATTTGGTTGGCCAATCTACGTACCGTACGGTCTGTTCATGCTCGTCGAACCACTCGTCCACGAGTCTAGCTCTGTGAAAGCCTGTAGTTATCTTGATAGTAGACATCGTCCTGGTCATCGACATCCTTGACGTGATCCACAAAAGGCAGAAATCGTCCATCAGGATGTTACAAGTGATGCTGGTTAAGAATAGGAGGTCCCTCTTCATTGTACAGAAAACTTGCCCACAGCATTATAGAGTCTCCATCCGCAAAAGGAAGCGTCTCCAGTAGACTACCGTTCAGTTCTAATATCGCTTACACACGAGCTTTCTTTTAGGTTAGGAGAAATGGAGTAAGCATCGGACGCTTGTGCGGTAACAGATTCCAGATGTTCACTTTATGCAGTTGCCTGTTTAAGGTTCTTTCACAAACTTGTCTATTCGGACCATTATTGATCTTATGCAGCAGTTTTTGTCTTGAGAGCGGTTGACCATGATTAGGGATGATATTCGTCTTTGGTCCTATTCAGTCAGCATTGACTTTACTAAAGTTTCGAAAGTTGTTGCCATCTGAAGTACCTGTGGACTAGTTCTTGAACTGACGAATGACTGGGCTTTGATACTCCGGCAAAGGTAACTACTTTTTTTGTTCGTCCATATGCTATGACCCCTTTATGCCTTTGAGATACGTCTGGCTTACGACCCGAATCTCGCAACCAAGTTCAAGACGGAACAAGTCAGGCAACCGAAATGCCCAGGACCGATAGGATTTTAAAGAAATCGAGAACGAAAAGGAAAGCATTTGATTTCTGAAGAAGCCTTTCATTGTTATGTATTAGATGAGGTTGCTAAGGAAGCCTATGATTGCTAAGCAAGGCGTACTTCTAAGGGAAACGTATAGTTCAGACTGAATAAAACTATCAGAAAAGTTAAATGGAGAAAGTAGTATTTCTCTATAGATTAGAACATATACGCATCCTTTAATTTAACGTTTGCCAAAAGTGTGCATGAAACTGTAAATCGACCCATTTATGTGGCTTCGGGTGGAAATCTTGAAAGTTTGGCAAAAAGTGAGCATTCCTATTAAATAATCTTTCTTCAAAAACAATTGCCAACGCATTTCTGCGCAAGCATGTATCATTGAAGGGATGAGTAGCTACTAGCTATTGTTAAAATTTGCCTAACACAAACTAACTATTGATAATATAAAGTGTAAGTAGTTACATGCCATATCTTAGTAGTGAAAGTTTCCAACAGTTTCATAATGGTATCATTAAAACACGAATCATGGAACCAATTTCGACTACCATTAATTTTACATTATATTCATTCATGGCATATCATTCCAAGATGTTTGATATATTATATGCCATATTTTAGCATTGAAAGTTCCAATGAACCATAATGGGTCCACGAAAAGCAGGTACCTTTTAACCGATTTAGACTATTAATAAATTTATGTTATATTCATTCATGGCACATCATTCCAAGTCGTGTGATATATTATATGCCATATTTTAGCATTGAAAGTTCCAATGAATCATAATGGGTCCATGAAAAGCAGGTACCTTTGAACCGATTTCGACTATCACTAATTTTACGTTATGTTCATTCATGGCACAACATTTCAAGTCGTTTGATATATTACATGCCATATTTTAGCATTGAACGTTCCAATGAACCATAATGAGTCCACGAAAAGCAGGTACCTTTTAACCGATTTCGACTATCATTCATTTTACGTGATATTCATGCATGACACATCATTCCAAGTTGTTTTATATATATTATATGCCAAATCTAAGCTTTGAAAGGTTCCCCTGAACCAAACTGGTTCCATGAAACCACATACCATTGAACCTATGTCGACTGTCATTAATTTTACATTAATATTCAATCATGACATGTCATTTCAAACTGTTTGATATAATACATGCCATGTCTTAGCATTGAAACTTTCCAGTGAACCATAATTGTACCACTAAACCACATACCTTGAACCAGTTTTGACTGATATAGATCATCAAGGAAGACGATCACGTGTTTTCACTTAATTCACAAGCCTTTTCTCTGCTTTAGTTATAGAATCTTAAAGGGAGAACAGCATTTGGCAATGCACAGGCCATTTATACATGGAATTGTATAGTGAAAAACGTGGTCCCCTATATTATTTTTGACCTTTTGAACCGGAAGTAGTTGACCGATTTTTTCCACCAACGAACTCAGTCTTCCGATTTCCCTAAGTTGTCGAATTGCGAAAACGGAAGTCGAAAATTCGGAAGCGTTCGAAAGCTAGAGCACCAACGGACAGACGGACGCACATTGTGAAAACATAAGTACCTATCGGTCCTAATAACACAAGCTGATGTTAATAATGGTCGTACGTTGCTTAGTTACTACTGTCTTACAATGAAATGCGCAAAGTCACGAAAAGTCACGTAAGCAGAAGAAATCATGTCAGTGAACACTAAAAATCGGCATGTCTTCCCCTGGTGACTCGACAAACGTTAATCTTGTCATCTAGCTCATTTCACGCTCGTTCCAACATTTCTGCATCCGTGATTCTTTGACGATTCACAGGTAAGTTTCTTGGTTATATAAACACGTGAACCTTATGTTTACATAACCCCAAAGGAAAAAGTCACCCTTATGAGTGAGGTCAGGCGACCTGGGAGGCCAGGCAAGAAAAGCAGAGTCTTTGTTAGACAACGAAGAAATCAATAACTAAAGCATGATATATGTCACAAACAAAACTCGTATCTTTCCCCTTACCCTCAGGCATGCTATGATCTTTGCTACTGCATGGCCAGACTTCGAAATCCCGGAGGCATTTATAGAACAAGCTGTGCTTGTTACTTATGAATTTTGTACAATTCACTGACGCTGGAATCTTATGTGTCATAGCTATAATAACTCTTAAGTGAGATTATGTTAAGCATCTGTAGACACATATCATTTCTAGCAGCATTGAACGACGTATAAAAATTATTAAATTTCATTTTTGGCCATAAATTTTAGCGAGATAAAGTAAAACTCGTTAATTTTAGCGCTGATCTCTTGATCAGATATCTGGAAATTTGTGACTACATATCGATTTAAACACAGATCATATTCCAAGCCCCAGGTGTGAAGGACCAAACATTAATATCTTTCAGCAGACTTATCAGATTATTGAATATTTATTTAGTAAGCTCCATTATATCTTTTGCTATAGAATGTATAATCTCCTTTATGGAAGATATTAAGTTTTTTTTTGTCTGGAAAGAGTAAAGAAAAGAAGATTTGTACTGCTGTAAGTTAATCTCCTTCCCTATAATTTTTTGATTAAGAGTGGAAATTCTTCATTTAATTTTAACATTTTTCCAGTCGTCGGCCTTTGTGCCCTTTTCCTTCCTCCCCTCAAGGCATTAGTTTTTGCCTCTCTTCATCTCCCTTGACCTCTTTTCGACGCAAAGATGAGTCCCCATTGCCCTGAAACTACTTTCACTGTCCCACTTTTATTTCTTTTCTGAAGTATGTTTCTATCTTTGGCAAGAATAGCCACATTTTTTTGGCTACATTTATAAAACTTTTCATCAATGAAAAAAATGATGTTATTCGATCCGTAATATAATTTCTTCCCCCTTCTTGCATCTTTCAGAATCGCTGCTTAAAAATGGGAGGATTTAACTTTCAAATTTGTGGTGTCGGATTTCTACTTTGGAGAGTCTGGATTGACATTGGTGGTGATTACAGCCTATCCGACTTGGATCAGCATCAAAACATTGCTTTATCGTTCGTAACAGATTTCAGATACATGCTGATTGAGGCAATTTCATTGTATAATGAATTGTACATTGAATTAAATGGGTTAATTTAATCCCAAACACGAACAGAATTGGCTAATTCTTTCCACCTCAATTATTGATATAGCCAGTAGCCCTTTCCATACGAAGTGTGAATAACACAGCACTGCAGATATCAATGGGGTATCCTTTATAAATTATAAATAAGTATTATTTTTATGAATCTCACTTACACATGCCAATCTCAGTATAAATTTTCTTTCATATACAAAGCAATTCAGAACTTATCTTACAGAAGAATATGGTAGATAGAGGGCACTAAAACGAGCCTTTTTTATCAGGCAATGTGTGTCTTATCTCACACCGATACGGCGCTATACTTGTTTCAGTGCTGAGACTATTTGCTATAGTCTACTGTATTTTTTTTAGGTCGCCAAATCTTAATTCGCTGGATTTCTTTTTGTAGGGACATCTGAAGACCCTAGTGTATGCCACACCTAGGAAGATTGTTGACGCCTGTAGTACAATACGTACTACACAGGCTTATTTGAACGACTGCAGCAGTCAATGTTTCAGCGAGGCCAATGTTGAATACAAAAAAGGGGCGCCGGTTCAAAGCATTTTTGTAATGCACAAGTTGTCAAACGGTTGTTTTTTTGTGTTTTAGTGAAAGCTCAGTCACTGACCCTTGCATGAATTGTTACTGCAACTGAAGCAAGTGCAGCGCCTAACCGGTGTGAGATAGAACACATTTATTTTAGTATCTTCTATCTACCATATTCTTCTGTTCGTAGGTTCTGAATCACCCTGCTTATCCCACCCAGGGCCACGCACTTCTCCCACCGGCTGTCGGAACCCTTTTTGTATAAGTTTTCTGCTTGGGTTTGTTGGAACTATTCAATCTTAAAGGTCACCTCATCGTCATGCGTGGCAGTTTCAAGAGCCCTCGCAAGTGTGGCAGTCTGCTGGAGCATGGTCATTAAACAGCACCACTCCTTTGGACAGTTTTTCGCGTCGCTTGATCTTGATGACTGCCACTAACTATCCCATCATGTTTCGCATGTCCTTTACGGAGATAGTCGGTCAGCAGGGAGTCTCATAAATAAATAAATATGACTTTCCCGGATGAGGGCTGGATCCGCGTTTTCTGCGGAGAAACTACGAAAGTTGTTTTTAAAATAAGGCGCGTTTTGTAATAAAAACCAAATACTACATGCATTTTCAAAATTTATTCTTTACCGTATTCTACATACTTTTAACTATTTTTCTACTTAATTTCCAATTTATTTAAACACTTGTCATTGCACTCAATGAGCTTCTGCCGCCTGTGAAGAAAGCCACGCAGTTTTCGCTTCTTCATCGTCGCTGAAACGCAGGCTGCCGAGAAACTCCTTTAGGCACAGAACAGCTGGTAGTCACTGGACGCGAGGTCCGGACTGTAAAGAGGGCGGTCAAGTTGTTATCAACCAGAAGATCCGATTAGAGCTTGCGTTTGAGCAGAGTGTGGCCTTGCACTGTGAAGCGGCCACAGCACTGGTCCATTGCATTAGGCCCTTACACTTTACTGATATGTCGATGCATGTCCGCCGCTGTCATGTTTCTTGCTATAAAAAAACTGATAACCGACCGTACTTCGCAGTCGGCGGCAACCTCAAGAATCTTAAACACTTTAATGACACCTTACGATGCGCACATACTAAGGCGTTGACCGTAAATGGTGTCTGCCGGTTCACAAAAGATGTTAAAGAGTCTGTGCGCATGGGTACTGTTATGAGAGTGCGAGATTTCCAAAGTTATTTAAAAAACCGACCTTACTTTAAAAACAACTTCGTAGTATGCTTCCAGTGCTCAATTTTTGTTTCGACTAATAAACATGAAACAAGAATTTTTTTTTCTTTTTTTTTTCCCCAGTCTAAAAAAGAGTGGAAAAAAGTCGTCTGGATTGGTCAGCTCCTGGAAAGCTTGGCAGACGCGCTCTTTCCAGGATGGAGCTAACAAACCATCCATCTTGCGGCAACCTTTGTCATGTGAAGTTGTGTGCGCCAAAAAGTACGACAGTGCACCGCTGATGTGAAGCTTCTGAATAATTTGTTCCACTGTGATTCTTCGGTACTCGAGGAAAAGGCATCTAATTGCTGCAAGATTTGCGGCTTCTTAATTTGGAAGCATCGCCGCCATCATACCCGAATTTGTATAGAGTGGTTTCCTTTCAAATCCGTGGGAATATGGCTACAACAGCATTGTCATTTCCTTGCTGCAGCCGGACTTTCATGACCAACTCTATTATCCAGAGAGTCAACTGCTTTCATTTCCTTACTCAAAATGTATATTTTATGCATAGCGGCGCAAGTTGAGAATTCCTTCATTAATGGATTTCGTATGGAATCGCATATACTTTACCATCAAGCCTGAAGAAATGAAAGCTTTAATGCTATGCAGCTCAAAGAATTGAAAACTTTAATTAACATTTTCAAAAGACTTTCCAGCCTCCTTTTTCGTGTGCTCTAGAAAAGAGTCTTATCGCTCACTATAGAAGCAGGTGAAAGGGTGAGTTCGCTATTGTAATCTTGGTGACCACTGGCAGGCGGAAGATCTCATTTCACTTAAGCCTCTAAGAAAGGAATATCAGAATGTAAAAGAAAAAGAGAATGGGGACACAATCTTGGTCAATATCAGTATTCAGAATTTTAATTAATTTTTTTCCAGAATTATTAATAACCATAACCGCACTGGGTGATGAGAGGTTATGTATATTCAGCGTTAGAATTGATGAAGACTCCCTTTGAGAAAAAAAAAAAAAATTAGCTTTTATAGTTTAGAAAAAGTTTTGTTTTCTGGAAAAGATTGCGCTAAATTAAATAAACATTTTGGGAATTATTATTTACAGCCATTTCATTCTTTCCCTAAAAAAACAAAAAGAACTAAAATTGCTTCAGATTTGTTAATAATTTTATTCAAAATGAAAATTCTTGAGAGGGACAAACAACCTTCCGTCATATCGATTTATTCCCGTTCAACATAGATGAACTGCTGTATGTTTAATAAAAAAAAATCATCATAAAGGAAATTTTCAACGATTAACCCGACGGATGTCAATCTAGGCACAAAAACGATCAAATTCTCTCCATTAGAATCAAATTTCCTTCAATTTAACGAGAAGTCTTGACGTAAAGGTAACCGGAGAACCACAAATCATTACGCATACGTCAAAGAAACATTCCCCTCAACGAAAGCAACAAAAAAGAATCATAATCACCATTTGGAAGGAAAAACATGGAAACAAAAAAAGGCGCGCGTTACATTAGGGATTCGATAACATACACGAACGATGAGAAGGAAAAATAAATGGAAAGGGGGGAAATTTTAGGTCGCCATACGCACGATGACAAAGCCTTGGAGTTGATAAATCTACGGCCGATCATTGAGAGTTTTCGAGGAAAAGGTCCTGACACACAGGGAGTAGGGTGGGGTTGAAGAAAGGAGAGAATCTTACTATAACCCCCCTCCCTCTCGGTTAATGGAACCAACATCCAATGGTTTCTCGAAGTTATCTACGAATACCAATTTTTCTGTCGTCTCACTGGCGGAATATTACATGAAAAGCAATCGATCTGATACGAGAGTGATATGGGATGGGGAAATTTAGAATGGAAAGGAGGGATGCAAGAGGGAAAAGAAAAAGCATCGCCACAACATCCACGTAATACGAGACTAGTGCCGAAAGAAGCTTAAAATTTTCCTCTTAATCCTGAACTATTCTTTTTCCTAACAATAATGTTACGTGCAAATAAAGCCAAATGTCCCAGATAATAGGCGCAGCTTTATTTACATCGTATTGGCAATGTTCTTTAAAATACCGTGCATTTTAAATTACCGCATTTTGTAATACCGTAAAAGACAGTGTTACTTTTAAATACCGTATAGACTTTCAATTCCTGTGTATCTCTACAAGAAAAGAAAATCAACTTCATAGGCATTTGAAAAAACAATGAGCAAAATTTAAACAAGCATGATTTTTACCGCCATGGCGGATAAAAGGGGCACATTTTCTTGTTACGGCAACGAGACATCAACCACGGATACCTAGAACTAACCTGCATTTCAAAACACTTTAAATAAAACTATATAAATATGAAAATTGAATTGTAAATTCCTAAATAATTAAACAAACGCAAAGGAAGAATTTAAAGGAATAAAACCGAAGAATCAAAAAAGTTAAATGGAAGGTGTAGTAATAATGTAGATGACAGCAATTAACTATGGATAACAGCAGAAGTTGTTAGGTATAATACATACCGTATCTTAGCATTCCCATTGGTACCATTACAACACGTACTACTAAACCAATTCCGAGTATCATTAATTATTCGTTATATTCATTCATGACACGTCGTTACAAGTAGTTTGATATATTACATGCCATATTACATGCACTGAAAATTTTAAAGGGGGTATCGTTATTAGAGCACCTGCTATTGTACTTATTCAAACTATCACACCTTAGAACTTATTCGTGCTCTGTCCCTTATTTATCGATTGGCGAAAACAGAATGTGAAAAAATTAATTCGTTTTCAAGTTACCGTACCAAATAATAATCTCCCTTTTGGTTTAGGGGAATATTACTATAATTATCTATCACGTGCATCCTGCACGCGAAACATCCCAACAATGTATAGAGCATACGCGGAGCCGAAACGAAATGCGAGGATTATTCGTCTTTTTCAACGATAAACTATGCCCACTCTGCGCACTGCAACGCAATGCTTTGTTGGAATTGTGTCTACAGACGGACGGATGTCTGGTCAAACCGAATATAAGAACTTTTCTACGAAAATATGTTAAAGACTGCACTAATGTTGTTTTGTGCAATAACAGAAATTTTAGGGGGTTTTTCGTCTGAAAATGTGAAAAAAATTCAGAATACAGTGTTATGCATTCCTTCAGAAAATTTACTGCCGATATTATTTCAGAATTTTTAAAAATTAATCCTAATTTTAATCATTTTTCTTTCTTTAATTGTATTCTATTGGGTGGGAAAAAGTTCCCGCACAATCAATCTAAATAAGAATACGTGGCGATGGAGATATACGTATGTAAGCATATGCAATAACGTCTAATCGAATCGTTGTCCTTGTAGAGCTGGACTGCACACTTTGAAAGATGGCTGAGCACGACACTCCTGTCCAAGAAGCGCAGTTTTGATTGGCTGAACAAATTGATCATGCAGATGAGAAAAATTGTATCTGTACTCGAATGTTTCACGCAAGTGGAGCTGGACAGACACATTGCAGGGAAAGACCGCCCTGCATCAAAAGAAGCTTATGGTTTGTGTCTGGTGAGATGTGAAAGGCGTGATTCACTGGGAAATTTTGCCACGCAATCAGATCATCAACGTTCACGATTGAACAACTGCAATCTGTGGTAGAGGCAATTGCAGAAAAACGTCCCGAAACGGCCACACGTTGCAAATGTAACCACTTCTGGAGCTGGGGTGGGAAGTTCTCCCTCACCCACCATACTCCCCGATCTTGCACCTACAGGCTACCACTTATTCTGAGCACTGCAAAACTTCTTGAATGGCAAAAACATCGCAACTGATGCGAACTTCACAAGTGAAATAGGAGACTTCCTCGACCGGAAATATACCTGATCTACCCCGTCGTTGGTATTTGACCTTTCGCCGCATTGTTTCCGTGTATTTCGTCATTAATAAACATTGCGAGGCTAACGAGAAAGACAGGCTCCGGCACTGAAAAGTCACATGACCAAGATGGGTCTATTAACAATGTAACGTTAATTGTTTCCATCTTGTATTTTAACAATTAGTGTTTTATCCGTTGTTGGAAACAATGAAGATTGGATTGTTAATAGACCTATCTTGGTCAGGTGACTTTTCAGTGCCGGAGCCTGTATTTCTCGTTAGCCTCGTAAACATTGTGAGGAAACTTTCTTTCCAACCCAATATTTGATTTTCCATTTAAGCATAAAAGTTTTATTTAAATTCTGATAGGGAATATATTTTTGCCAATATGAAAATGCGGTGTAGGCAAAAAATAAAATCGAAGCGGAGAAAAGCACAAATTTATATCACAGTGTAAAGAAAGGGTAGTTCAGTGGAAATATATGAATCTTTTTTTATTAGATAATCTTAATGATATTTTGCAATACTTTATTCTGGATTTATTTGACCAACATATCAAGACATTTTTTTTTTACTAAAATAGCGATTATTTGGTGATTAACAAAATTCCAACATGGACCGAGTCACATGAGCAAGCATCAATCTGTACGGTATATAACTTAGTCTTCTGGAGATTCCTGAGACAACTATTAAGAACCTTATATGCAAAGGAAAAAGCAAAGGGGCTCAATCTATCAATAATGATAATTTTTATTTATTTATTACTTCTTATAACATTATCTCCCTTAACCCTATATCGTTACCCCATAAAAAATGCATGAAAAAAAATGTTGACTGTTGCTTATTATTACTAATCACGTCAGGATTACAATTATCATAAAAATAATTTTTTCACATATAATTACTTGTTAATGAATGGTTGTCATTATGGCAAAAAAAAACTATTTGTGAACCGTTATATTTTTAACAGACTTCAAAAAAAGGAGGTTATCAACTCGACTCGTATGTATGTAATATTGTTGGAACTGCACATTCGTATATGTTACTCTATCTGGGCTTCTAACGTTTGCCAAATTTTATGTGTGTGTGTGTGTGTGTGTGTGTGTGTGTGTGTGTGTGTGTGTGTTTGTGTGTGTGTGTGTAGGTTTGTCCACGTATTTCTCCAAAACTACAAATCGAATTGCAATAATTTTTTTTATTGGATTAAGTATCTTTCAACTTAGGGATAAATCCAAGTTTCATCAAAATCGGTTTAGCAGTTTTCAAGATATGGACTGGTTATAGCTAGACGATAGTGAAAGTTTCATCAAAGTCGGTTTATTTTATATTCTGTTTAATCTTGTATTACATAAATTGCTTTACTTCATACAAATGTCATGACTGATGGCACCATACAGAGTACTGAGAGTAACATACAAATGTCATGACTGATGGCAAATTATCGATAAGGGGTTAAAATGTTAATCATTAAGGCAAGCATCGTAGCTGACGAACAAGATTAAACAGAGTCGTTGAGTAAGGGGTCCATAGTGCTGTTTCTATCGATAAAATTGGTAGAGACTTTACAACACAACAAAGGGAGAACAGAGTTTCCGACTAGTTTCGCCATTTATTCCCTGCTTTATCAAGGATCTATATAAACACACAGACCTTGCTTATAACCACACACACACAAAAAAAATTCAAAATGGAATGGCAAGGTAGTACTAATGGTAAAAGGCCAAAAACTGAACAAACGGTAGTAACAAACATAATAAGAAGAGGAACCACAATTCCACAAATGAGATCTTTAATCCGGAGCTGAAGAAGATGTAATGTACATACGAAAGCTTTGCTTTCCTCAAAAGAAATTCTCCGATTCGTATCTATATTAATTTTCTACATTACACGAGCGCATTAATTCCGTCCTAAACAAATATAAAACCTCCACTTAATTCTAACGCATATTTTCATTAAAGAACTTCTGAAGAAGACCGAGAAACTCATCTTCTGAGGAAGTGAATTTTCTTAGGGGAGGAAGGAGGGAATGCGAATTTCATTTCCGAAACAAAATATCAAAACCAAATTCCTTTCAAAGAAAAAAAAAATGTTTTTTTTTTTGAGTCGAATGAAAAACAGAAGAAATTTCTGATTCCAATATTTGATTTCGGGCGAAAGTAGTTCGTCAATTTAAAAGAAAAAAAAGTGGAGAAAATTGAGGAAATCTTCGTCGCAACTCTTCAATATCAAAATCCAAAAAATGCACACGATCGATATAAACTCATGCAAATTCCTTTCTAGTCTTTATTCTTTATAAAATGCTAATGTTGACATCCAGAGAGTTTTAAATGCCATAGAGAGAGAATCTTTCCGTTCTCCATTACATGTAAACAGTTTGATGAAAAGCCTTGTTTACTGTTTTTAAAATTTCCAAACGATGCTCTTATCTGTCTCATTTCCTAATTAATTGAAGACTATACTTTTTCATCCAACGAAACAAATTTAATTTCCTTTCATTTTGTTAAAAAGAAAAATAGGCTTCATAATCGTCTCGAAGAGGAGAACTTTAAAAGAATTCCTCGATTTTATTTATTTATTTATTTATTTATTTATTTATTTATTTATTTGAAAATCTACATCCAAAAAAAAAAAAAAATTTAAGAGGGCTAACAGTAGTTAGGACGGCAAATCAAATACATGGTCTCCTTAATAAAAGTTCATATTTCAAAAGGCTCTATAGTAGTCCTTATTGATCAAAGAGGAACTGAAAATTTGCATGGTGTCTATTGGGTCTATGGAATTGGTTTGGGTGAAAGAAAAAATAATTAGTGATGCTTGAAATTGACAAATACACTGCTTTAAATTTATCAAGTTTAATGACGCTAAGTAAGATCAGGAGGCTGATATTTCTATAAAATTTAATGATGAAAGAACAGTTGGTCGTGGGAAAAACTATTCGAATAACTGAGGAAAAGGCAATTTTGATTTTTTCGATTACTAATTTGGAAGCTGAAGACCAAATGATTATAGCGTACTTAAGTTGTAAATTGAAACAACGAAAACAATGATTTTGTATTTTTTAAACATAAAGTAAAAGAAAAAACTTGAAAAGAGATAAGCTTTAAAAACAGCAGAATTCCTTCATCCGAATCGATTGGAACTGATCTGGATAATCAAACATCCAGATACTGATAATGTTTAAAATAAAAAAAAAGCCACGATAACCAGTTATAAGCATCTAATAAATGATCTATAATCAGAACTGTTTTCTGTCTTATTCAAAGCACTTTATTCACACGTTCCCTCGCGATGAGATCTTGCAAATATTTTATGACAGCAGCTGAATCATTCATATTTTAACTTTCATAACGTCGCTCCCATCATCTAGTCAGAGGGCTTGAAAATCAATGTTGAGGTGTTAGAAATTGATGGGTCGCATATTACTGTCCATCTCGAGTGTCTAAGTCTAGCAAGCGCAGGATTTCAAATATCCAGGACCTCTAATATAGGAGAAGAAAGTGTCATTCAGAACGAAAATCCACACCGGAATCAAATCATGACGTTCGTCTTCTCAAATAAAGCAGTGGAAGAGGACTAACATCATTAAAAACCAAGATTCCCTTTTTCTGGATACTGATCTGCCAATCCTTCTCAAAAACATTTGCTCAAATTAAAGCTGAACAAACTCAAAATTTAACTGCGAAAATTATGAGGCTCTCAAATCGCGACTACCCAAAAAGATTTCGATAATCACCAGGCATCGAAAAAATGATCCAAAAAATGGTTGCGATGCTTTGATCATGTATGGGGAATGTGCACAACCGACCATCAAATGAATTCCTTTGGAGACGACAGTACAGCAAACTCTACTCATGGAAACATGGATTTAAACAGAACTGGCTCAATTACCCACTGAAATTGTACGGCATGGAAAAGCATCGCTGTGAATGTTCGAAATCCTGCGGCATGCACTGTACTTGTACCATATTTAAAGCTGACGAGACCAACCCACCCAGCTGCTAACTACTGACAAAGATAAAAACAAATTTACTTAAGGGTGGCAAGTAAACTTATTCACCATCAAGAAAACTTTCGAGTTCGACGATCCGGATAGTTAGAATTCTACTGTTTAACTGAAATGTTTTCATAGCCAAATAATACTCCACTTTTGTTTATTACAGTTCTAGCACACCGATTTGTGTAATACGAACATCAAGCTCTAAACACAATACTTAATTGAAGTATTTCCCTTTTTTGAAGTACACAATTATAAATATGTTTAACTTTTACCTTGGTTAAATAATCGATGCCGTTGTTCAGCTCCTTTCCGCCCTCTTCTTTTATTCGGTTTAGTAATTTAATAGTCTTGTCGATCCCTGAAATTTAAATGAAATCAATTAATATTGCATGTAAACCAAGATTTAATATTCCATTTAATATTATTCTAACGATTCGACTTGGACTCCATTAAGCAAATTAACATTAAACTGTGTCAGTCAATATTCCAGAGCCATCTCTTCTATTCTTATGAAAATACACTACAGAGCGGGTGAACGTTGATGAACGTTGCTGAGAGCAATGCAACACTTTTTTTTTATCAGTCAATAATAAGGATTATAAACTGCAATTTTGCAAAAGTGACGTTTCCCGCGTTTGCATGCGAAATTGAGGCATTCTGACAGATAACACAGACGTAATAATCTGTTAAAATGGCATCTGTGAATGATTCGCTTTGTAAACAACGAACTTTAATTGAATTTAAAAACTAGTCAACATTCACAAATCCTTCGTGTTTGTATGTTTATGGTTGTGCAGCTGTTAGAAAGATCGTTGATCGATGGATTCAGAGGTAAAACTTTAGCAAGTTGCATTGGTTTAAATTCGTACAAGTTGAGAATTTGCGGGAAAATAATGCGTAAAGGTAAACATTCATATATACTGAGTGTTTCAAAAAATGCATACACATTTCAGCAAATGAAAAAAAAACTGTATAAAGTTGTAAAACTAAATTCATTCAAACATCAAAGGATGAAGTAACTCCTTTTTGACTACTACAATTACGACAGGTCTTCAAAGTGATTATCATAAGCGTCGAGATACTTTTCAATATAGCGAACAGTTGCTCTTATCCATTTCCATAGCAAACTGATATCAAATAACCTCCTACATCGATTGGGAACAGCTTGGATGTAATCTTTTGATTTTGCTGTTATGGAAAAAGTTATGGATAACATCTAGTAAAATGTGTATATAATTTTTGAAACACTATACAGGGTGGATACAAAAATGAGCCCCTCCCCCTCCCTTTTACTTTCGTAACCGAAGCAGATATGTCAATTTTGATCAATCCAATGAATAGGAAGTTGTAAGCGACCTATCCCATGGTGCACTTTTCATCATCCCAAATATGAAAATTAGGGCAGATTCAAATCCTATCTTAAAAACCGTAACAGATACACGAAAAATTCCAATTGAAGACTTGTTCAGCATGAAATTCCGAACACAACAAATTTTTTTTCCAAAATCCGATGAACGGATCACCAACAATCACTATTCGTAATTTACAAAAAGCCACAGTGCATAAATAATTTTACTCCAAGGTTAATCATAAATATGCTCATTGTGACACCATAACACAAAAGTGAATGTTATTATGATAATTTTTGGTAATTTCTTGATTTGCATGTTGAACATTCTGTTGAAAGGATGATCGCCCACAAGATGTCAGCCTTTCAACAGATGATCATCAAGGCTTTTAACCTCCCCCTCACCCCACAACAGAGAGAGGAGGAGTTATCAAAGATTAGAAGTTATGCTGCCAGTAAAGGATACAGCGAAGACATGATAGGAAACCTCATCAGAAAACATACAAGGAAAAAGGCAATACTTCAAGCAACTACCCTGGAACCAGTGAGTGATAAACCAAAGTATTGGGCGATTCCTTAGAACAGAACATTCAGTAAAGGACTTGACAAAATCGCCAGAAGGTTTGGACACAGGATCTCCTATAGAAGCTCGCACACTCTCAGGAGACTCCTGGGGTCGGCCAAGAATAAAATACAACCTGACCAAAGCTCTGGCGTGTACAAATTAAATTGCGGGACGTGTGACTCCTTTTACATCGGGCAGACACGGAGGATGGTTACTACCAGGATCAAAGATCATTTCAGGTACATCCGCATCTACAATCCGGAAGCTTCTGCCTTCGCGCAGCATATTTTACAGACTGGACATGACGCTAAACCTGACAACTTCGAAGTTTTCCACGGTACCTGTGACTGGAGGAAGCTCAATTTCCTTGAAACTTTAGAGATATACAAAGAGCGGGGAAGCAAACTCCTTAATGGTAACAAGGACCATATGGACCTTAATGGCTGGGATAACTTGCTTAGGTACGTGCACTAACAGCTTTTGGGTTCTCTGAGTGGACCCTGGCTTGAGGCTCTTTGTTTCGACCTTCTTTTTGGCTTTCACCGGATTGGTCCTTCTCTCTGACTTATGTAGAGATAACCTTTGCACCCCTCCCCCGCACTCGTTTATTGGCTACTTCACCCTCTATTTTTATTTATTCTTTGGTGTACTTATGTCCTGCTCGCAATTGATTGGCTTATTTTGTTTCAAATTTATTCTGTATTCTTGGCTGTAATTTACCCGATTGGCTTTGCGAAAATGTTTTTCCACTTGTAAATGAACCTGTTTGGTCCCTATTATATATTGGTCCGAAATACGTATCCAGGCGTAATAAATATTTTGTTGTGGAAAAGCGGTTTTGGCTCATTGTGTTACCATTGATCCAATTAAATTGTTAACTGGCGATAAGTGGTCGCTTAACGGTCTTCCGGCCATTCGTTGCTGGTGAAAACAAGGCAAATGTTCGAACAAAGGAATTTGATCCGATTGGATTTTGAACACAGCAAATAGTTTAAGCATCCTCAAGTTACTGGGTGCATATTGGGAAAAACAGTGAAGTTTGTTCCTGAGCCATCAAAGTGTATCGGCAGAATGTAGTAATCAGATAAAAGAAAAAGTTTGACGTGTACGGCAGAGAGGTGAGTTGAAAGTAAAGAAGCAACTGGAATAACGATTTCTACATGAGTCGTAGTGTTTTAGTAGTTGCGCTGCTACCTATAAACTATCATCTTCTGGCATGATGCAAAAGCTTATGTTTATAGAAAACAATGAAACGAAACGAAAGTTTCATGGAGATTAATTTCTGTATATCGAGAGAGATCCTAGAGAATAATCATGTAGTAGGGATAGAAAAAAACAAAAGAGCTATATCTACCAGCATGCACAAGTTCCTGCTGATCCTTTCGGTGGTGGTGGCGGCAGTTCCCTTATGCTGCCAAACAAAAGTGCACGTGCAGCCAATTTGTGGGTATTTCAGGTATACTAACCTTGGTAAATGATCTGGTATTATCATGACCATTATGTTTATTACCAGTAATACCTTTAGCAGGATGGTTTCAGAAAAAGTACTAAATGCTCTGATTAAAACCAAACTAAATGACTTTGGGATAAAGCGCAGTTTAAGGAATTCTACAAAATCGACAACTCCAAGCTCAAGAGATGAATCGCTGTGGCAGTTTTAAAATCTATTAGAAAATAACCCTAACAAGTTTTAAATGAAAAGGGTTGTAAATGAAATGATGGCAACATTTCCTTAAAAAGATTACAGCACAAAATTTAAAGTGATTTGGTATTTAAGATAAAAATTATTGTAGAATAAGCCTAAAGCATTCTACCTACTTACTCAACCTCGCGCCAATTACTGTCTTTGAATTACGTTAACAACTTGACAATCAAACTCCAGAGCATGGCACTGCATACGAGTGAAGTCGTATATTAAATTTTAGAAATTAACAAGTTACTTCTCGAGGAACCCTTTACCAATTACCATAATGGGGGGAGGAAGCACTGAAATTAAAACAGTGTCATCATCTTCATCGCAGGAGGGGGGGGGAGAGGCATTTTTGGCAAGAAATACGAACAAGGAGGAGTGCATGAGACAACAAAGGGTTTTACCAGAAAAAAAGGGGGGCTACAAAGGTTTAATTTAAGCTCGATGTAAACTGAATGGAGAGGAAACGGGATGATATGAACCCCCCCCCCCCTCCCTTTCAAAGCTGCGGTAAAAGCCCCGTTTCTTTTTGAAAGGTTGTAATTTAACTAGATAGGCATCAATGTAACATGCAAAGGTAATTATTATTCCTAGGTTGGCAAAACTTTGCGCAGAGAGAAGAGAGAATCCCCCCGCGTTTGATTATTTCCATTAACGAAACGAACTTTTCCTGGAAATCGCCTCGTCGTCGTCATCTCTGTTAATGATAATGATGATGATAACGATGGATCCATTCGGATAATTGCATTCGAAGCACAGCCAAACATCACGGGCTCGTCGTTTCAAACGTTTCCTTCCACCATCCCCCCTCTCCACCACTCCAAGCTTAAAACGTTAAAGTTTCCCGTAAATCAAACGTCAGTCAGTCAGGGCAGCGAACACTTGACAAGAGCCAAGATTATGAAAGAGGAAAGAGGTGGATGGGAGAGAGTTGGCAAAAGAGTGGGGGTTTAAAAATAAAGAGAGAGAGAGAGAGAGAGAGAGAGAGAGAATCAACTAGGGGGAAGAGGATGAAGGAAGAAAGATAAGGGAAAATTAAACTGGCATTAGGTTTGGCAAAGGCAATTGTATCGAAATTTAATATCTCGCGCCAGATATTAACAGGCCGTTCGTCATTCATATTAAACACGCTCATCATCACATAATTCATATTTCATCGATAAATCTAATTCGCTCTCCCAAATGAATGACCACGATTATCGCCACCGCCGTCGCCAAACTGTGTACAAGCAAACGCCGACGCCCCACTCGAAGCGCTGACATGTTTTCAAAACAGGCAACTCCGTTGACTCTTCTTTTCTTTTTACGCAATAAAGCAAACATTTGCCGTAAACGCTTCAAAATGCATATTACAAACCCAATTACCTAGATAAATTAAAAAAGTTTTACGAATTTTCGATTATATCCATGAACTTTCTATTAAAGCTAACTGAAACCCACAAAAATAAGAAACATTTCTTATTCAGATTCTTAAACGTTAATTAAAATTGGACAGAGTGGTAAGACCCTTAAGATAAAACAATTTATTTTGCTGTATTTCTCATCAGTACCCTTTTAGTTTTTCTCCCTTACCCCCTTTGGTAGATTTTAGTGACGTTCCGACTCGAACTGTCGAATTCTGGGATTTGCTTAAAATTTTTTAAAATGGTCTTTAATTTGCACATTATACGAACAATTCACTGGTTTTACTATAATTTCAGATTCAGTAATTCATAATACGTACTTAAGTGCTAAAAATACAATGAGTTGCTCCATCTCACATGCTCCTTGGTACCCTCTACTTATCTTAAAACGTTCATGCCAAGAATCGAACCTTAGACCTAGCTAAATTTTCATTTATATGCATTGTGGGGGGCTTCGTTAAATGTCGACTTTACCATTATGGCAATTACATAAGAAAATTATTACTTTCGCTATTCTTTTTGTTAGTGAAGTCAAAACAAGGAAAGTAAAACAATGGAGGGCAATTTATAAATTTACATCGATAATCTCCATAATGTAAACAATTTTTGAATGTATTAGGTTCCAACTTGAATTATTTAGGGAGGTCTAGTAAATTTTAAATTTGTATTTTCTCCTTTCATTAAAAAAATTGTAAACATTTTAATACATGCCTTTAAAGTCCAATAATAATATTCCTTGGGCATGCAAAAATATGCATTCAACAGAAAGCAAATATAAAGTTAATGAATTCAGTTGATATATATGCTTGACAAAGCCTGGAATAACAGGCGAAACTGTCGGAATTCTGCGTGTTTTCTTTCCCGCTATATATTGCAAGGCCACCAACTTCATCATAGAGAACTCTTCATTTCAGAAAGCAAATAAATTAAAACCGTTATACCAATGTCTAAATGGAATCTAGCCATAATTAAATTATACACTCTACACCCCTCTACTGAGAAAATTAGTTATACCTATTTTAAGGCGTAGATAATCAGACCTTACCTTAATATGGACACATCACAATTAATTCCTTAAGAAATTCCAAGTAGTCATATTTAATAAGTAATTAACTTAATTTTGCAAAAATGTTTCGGAACTAATTAATTATAAATGTAATTTGCCTATAAAAAACTTTTGCCGAACGTTATTATTATATCTGGCACACTTTCACCCGACAAATGGACGAATCTATTAAATAATGGAATTAAATTCTTCTATCTTACCCCGGTTAATAAAATGGAAATGCTCGGAGATATTGGTAAGAATTATGAATTTAAATGTGGATTCAACAACAAGAAAATTCACATTTTCGGGGGAAAAAATGTATAAATATATTAACAAAATTAAATCAGAAAAAAAAACATAAAATTAAAAATTTTAAATAAAAGTTTGAGAAAATAAGAATTTTATAGAATCCCAAGCAGATAAGATATTAATGGTTATCCATTCAAAAAGAAGAATACATACATTTTATCAATCTATTTTAATTTTTCATTAATTAAGTCTTTATGTAAGTTCTGGAGGTGCACATTTTACCATTAGTAGCAATGTAGATAATTTCTGGGCGCATTAAGCTCACCTTGATGCTGGTGGCTTGCAATGCAAACAAGTTTCCATCATGTTGCCATAAATATTCTCGTCAAATTTTCTTTGCCAAACACTGCGCGAAATGACTTGGTCTTTTCGGCATCGCTCTTAGTCGGCAGATAGACAAGAGGATTTTATTTTTAAAAAAAGTATAGTATTAATATGTGTATGTAGGAATTTCTTTAAGATTGCGCCTTTCTATAAGAATGTTTTAAAAAGTGTGGTTTTATATTCAATATTACGAGTTTTTGTGTAATGAGTGTAGAAAGAAAGACAACTAAGTGTACTCTGTTGACGTATACCCCCTCCCTCGAAATTTTATTTAGTATGCAAGATCTGTATATTTAATGATTTTGAATATGTATGTATTGGGAATGGCGGGTGTGATTTCTGGTCTGTTATGATAGATATTCTTGCGCGTTATTAGTATATTACTATCTTTTCAAAATATAATCTGCAATCTCTAAGACAATGTCAGGGATCTAGTTAGGTTCGTTTACGTTTGTAAGCTTGCGTATGATATAGGCCCCTGATATAAGATTCAAAATTTATAATTTCTATAAAGTCGGGTCGTAAACTGGCAAAAGCTGTTTTATTATTCTTTAAACTCCTTGAATTTCTCGATACTCAATTCTCGCAATCCTTCAGATCGAGAAATTCACAGAATAACCAGTTTACATCAACAATCCAGACAAAATACGAAAGCTGATAACCTGTTCCAGACAAATTTATTAAACTAAACCATTCAATTTATCTTACAAAAAAAAATCGCCTTAGAATCACTTGACACGTATTTCCGCAGAAGCTGGAAAGCATTACTTTATGAATTTATAAATTTTGATGATTTAAATTGGCCAATCATGGACGAGTTTTCAAGCATGGCTTTCGTTAAGACATTTGTTGACGTAATCGTATGAATTGTTCAGTTCAAAACCAGAAAGTAAAGATCCACAAGGTACCAAAATAAGTATCCTGTCTACCAAGATGATTTATCGTAATGGACAAAACAGATATATTAATTTTTAATTAGTTTTACCCTATTCACAGTTATACGGTTCTTTTATTCAATCAATCTCTAATAGTCTAATATTTATATGCAGATAGTCCGGCAAAAAGGTCAAAAAGTTCCCGGTTGCTACGCACATCGACTGCTTGCCAAAGAAGTATGCGTTTTTCTAGAAATTTCTTCTTTTTTGCTGTAATATTCTGGCACTACTCAGATATAAAGCCTGATATAATCTTCGATCCAGAATGTTGGTTGGACTCCTGGGGAAATAGGACTAATCATCCATGTTTGTTCGGACGCAATGATTTCTTTATAAATTTTAATGTAGTGCATTTTGTATGCTGTTCCTCATTTGTAATGGGTTTCCCGTTTCTTTGTAAAAGCCTTAAGGCTATAAACTCGAAATTTATAGGGAGTAAGGAAAACTGTGGGAATAAAAAATCTTCCACTTTTATCCCACTCTTTATTCCTATTTTAATCCTTTTAAAATGCTCTTTTCTTTCTGTAATCAAAAGAGGTACCATAGGCCATATACTACCATTTGAAAAATACTAATATTTCTTAAAGTTCACGTAACCACTAGATCCAATATAGTATATGTTTGGACCGTCTCTACAGAGACAATCCAGTCCAAACTTTATAATATAGATCTGGCCTACAGGAATCTACATACTAAATTTCATTCATTTACTTACCTATATACTACAAAGACCAGACTGATCCCCATAACTCCTACCTCAATGGACGAATCCAATCAAGATAAATAATGAAGGACAGTCCATTAGCTAACTACATACCAAGTTTTAACTTCACTATTTACCCATGAAATTATCGGGTTTTAATTCAGTATTAAAACTGAATCAACGTTTGAACAGGTTCCTATAAGATTCTCAGTTACGCAGAATAATAAGCAATTACCACTTAATTAGAAGCTGGTTTCAATTCCTCAAGCAGCTTTTCAGGTTGCGCCTGAGTTTAGGTCGGAGGGATGCAAATGGCATTCATTGAAGACTTTTTAGCCCCTAAAATAGCCAAATTAGACCTGTCTGACGAAATACCCTAACCCTAATGTAATCGAACCGAATTGAAATCAATTTGAATGCGCGGTGCATCGATGGCATCGTGATTCGTTACGAAGTTAATTTACGTGACATGCTTCAATCGGCACGTGGCGAACCCATCGTCCTCCCACTCCCGCCATTCTTCCTGCGAATAATCCCTCACAAGACCTGACAAGTGGCCCCGATCGATCGAATTGGAGGTTCCTTGACAGAAAATGGCTTTTCGACAAAATACATCGGGATTAAACGCTGTGAGTGTGTCTGAACAAAACCAAAACTGCAAGCCTTCGGGGTAGAGCGCTTTGTGAAGGCTCAACGACCTTCTTCGCCCTCACTCGGCAACACTGTTACACATCCGATTTAATGATCTCCACAAGCTTTCATATGCAAATCTTCTAATGGAAAAAGATGTTTTGGAATGCCAGGCGTATCGACCAAGAACAACTTACAAGAGCAAAGCAAATGCCCTCCCATTAAAAATTATTTCGGCAATAACCATGAATTCATAATAAAGAAGTTACAATCGCTTTTGGAATGATCCGAAGATCATTGGGCAGGGGTCGTCGTTGCTTTCTCCTCGTGATACTCTAATACGATTAGTGGATTGTAAACATTTAAGAAGGGCGATTTGTAAAGCTTCCGCTCAACTGCGTTTTATAGCTCCAAATGAAAAGCTCTTTGGAAATTAACAATTTATAAGACCAAATGGAAGAAAATTAACCAGACAGCTTTAATAGCAGCCACATCGCAAAAATGCTCTTCTCAGCCAGCTTCCATTTAAACGGAATAATTTTCAAACGATTAAGGAAGACAATGCAGAACAAATTATCGTCTCGCCTCTCTTTTAAAAGAGAATATGAAATTGCGTTATATAATCTAAAGAACGCCGACGCCTTCTAAGCGATTGTTTAAGTAGTGATAATAAAAACAAAGAACCAAGTTAAACATATATTAAGAAACAATAAAATGCACACAAGGATTATTAGCTTTCTTAGATATTTTCAGGTATACAGATATTATCAGTATAATAATCAGTTTGTGCCTGATTATCAGTATTTACCAGAACAACAAGTAAGCAATTACAACGCATCTGGTATTTCTCAAGCCTTATTCACTTCTTATGAAAAAAAGAAATTATGAATATACAGAAATCAAATTGAGATTTTCAAGATTTGACTAATTTCACAGACAAGTCTGGACACGGCCTAGACCGTGCAGGAATACGAAATAGCTCGAGAATAGCCCTTAAAATTCTCCGTGGCATCCTCAGAGCATAAGAGTACCTTTAGAACATTCATGAGCCGCTATAATGCCGTTCATTTTCACCAACAGAATGACGGGCTACACCCCATAGTCTGTCGTGCAGCAACCTCAGCGCATTTGCAAAGTGATGGGGCGTCATTGGCAAGATATTTCTCAGAATACCATTCGAATAACAGCTAGTATGCAGGGCAGAAATGGACCAACATGATGGCGACTTGTTTGATTTGTCCAATAAATCACCCAATGCATTCCACTTCGAACTTTCGGGTCAATTGCATTCTTCCTTTTTAGTGTGTCGATTGTTTTCTTGTCAAATAATATATTTTGAGTAAAAATGCCCAAATTAACATGGGTCAGAATTTCAACGATTTCTCAAATGAAAACAAATTTTAAATTAATCATGTTCTTTGTGATTCACTTAAAACTAGATATTCTTATTTGACTTATTAATCAAAACTGTTGTGTTCACTACTCGGTCAAAACTAGGACCAAGTTATCCAGGAACTATTGGAATGTGGTGAAAACTTGAGAAATCATGGCGGTATTGTAATGAGAAACTACCACTTCTCTTAAAACATGTATATTGTAATTTTTATGCACTTTGAATAAAGTTTCTGGGAAAAAATAGTTTCATCTTATCTGGTACAGAGGGTAGATTATCGCAAGCGATAATCTGCGGCACCTACTCCTACGAGGGAGTTTTGCGCCATCCCATAAATAGTTTCATACCTTACTTTCAGAGAAACCTTTGTAAATTTTCAAAGTGAAATGAAAATTTACAAATTTTATATACAAATGAAAGTTGCATTGTTAAGAAATAATTTAATAAATAGATAATTATTAGTTTGGTTGGCCTTATTGTCTTCATCATCATTATACAAAATTAGTTCCTGTAGAATTGAATTTCTGGCTACTGAATAAACAATATGATTAGCAAATTTTCACTTACTATATGCATATTTTATTGAATTAAAATGACCTTTAAATTTATACTAAATTTCTACCCGTTTCTCCGTTGTAAAAAATTTATCATACTTATTCCTTGTTAATTATAAATGCTATTGTTGTCGAAGATATTGAACTATGCTTTAGAGTGCAAAATAATGAGTTATGATTTTTCCTAGAATTTTACGATTTTATGAATTTATGTTCCAAAATATGTTAACCATTATTTATGGGAGTTTTGATTATGTTTTGCGGGTTCACGTTTATTTTATTGTATTAGTCTTAATTTTGGGACTGTATCCATTTGTTAATGTTAGGTTTCTGATTATTTTGACTTCATTAGTTTTTCATTATTATTTAAAGTAGAAATACGAGGCGTGTCCGGAAAGTAAGTACAGTTTTGGAAAAAAACTACATAAAAACGTTTTTTTTCAAAGCATTTTTTAAACTATTTTTCTACATAGTTGCCACAGTTGTTCAGACATTTGTCGTAGCGGGAAACCAACGTTTCTATGTCCTCTTTATAGAAAGATGCCGCTAGTGAAGACAGCCTCTGCGGAACGATACTGTGAAACATTGCAATTCAAAACAAAAGGCGTGGAATGCTCAGTCAAGGCATTGTGTTGCTTCATGACAACGCACGACCTCATTATGCTGGTGTCACTCAAAATCTTATTCAAGAATTCGGTTGGGAGCAATTCGATCACCCGCCGTACAACCCCGATCTCGCACTTTCTGACTACCACTTGTTCTTGAAATTGAAGCATGATTTTGGAGGAAGGCACTTTGACAGTGATGACGACGTAAAAAACGATGTTCAGCAATGGCTGTCTTCACTGGCGGCATCTTTTTATGAAGAGGGCATAGAAAAGTTGGTTTCCCGCTACGACAAATGTCTGAACAACGGTGGCAACTGTGTAGAAAAATATTTTAAAATGCTCTTTCATGTAAAAATAAATTTTGTTTTGAAAAATATGTTTTTAATGTGTTTTTTTTTCCATAACGGCACTTTCTTTCCGGACATGCCTCCTATTTAGGCAGTTGTTAAAAGCATAAAAAGTGGCTACAAGGGTGGCTAGAAGAGGAATGAATTATGATTTTTCTTCATAATATTCTCCAATGATACTCAAAACTTTCCGGTAGTGTTGCTTTAAAAATAAGGACACATGTTCTCAGGACACCTGTTTAACCATGCCACTTTGTACACTTCAAAAAGAATCAAACATGTAAACTTATTACTTTCACTCGAATGTGCTCTCAAATATTACTGCTGTGCTGACACGTGCCTAAGTGTTCATGTTTGCCAATTCCTCTAAAAGGTATTCCCATATCCCAACTGCTTTTATGCTTTACCGCCTTTTAATACATTTAACGACAATATAAACAAGACAGACAAACGATGAGACTACTCAAAATAAATGAAATATTTCACTGCAGATTTCCTAAAGTTTTGTATTATATAAATTTTATTGCACCTGACAAGTAATCATAAATTTCATATTATGCGGGCATGTTTCAATTAACGTCTTTCTAAAATTTATTACTATCTTATAAAAGAAAATATATAAAAAAAGATATTTTAGGCACAGTATACTAGTACAATTTTCCAAAACTTAAAATAATGCATTAGAATAAAACCAAAGAAATAAAAATAATTCCAAGAACAACGTAACAATTAAAATTTTTCAACCGACATAGATTTATTGAAAAAAAAGACAGATTAACAACTGGTACCAAAATGTACATGAACTTAAAATCAGTTAGCAAAATAAAATAAGAAACGATATGTGAAGAGAGTTATGAAATTCTATGTAGCACTTGCCAACAACTTTATGGACTATATAAACAGGAGACTATTTTATGGTCTAAGATATGGAAAAACTTCGTGTGAGGAATGTGAAAAATAGGTTTATAACTTCGAAATGATAAAAGAAACAGAAACTGTAATGTTAAGATGTAAGACTTAATTTTATTACTAAAAATATTACAACAAAGAATGCGCAAAGACTTGAGAGGAATATCATGAAATTCTTGCAGCAGCTTTTATATTCCGCATAATAGCCGAAATATTACGAGATTACCAGAATATTCTTAGAATAACCCATAACTACTAAAACTAATCTAAAGGGAGTCTTTTATGTTCCTAGGCAATTTGCATAAAATTGAGGCACATCTTCCCAGTTCGCTATTTTGCATAGAAGCCATTTGAAATATTTTTGGTTTTATGTTCTACCATGTTCGTTTTAAAATTTGGTCGCATTTCTTTAAATTTTATCATTTGTACATCCAGACTTGTATATGACTGGCATGAGAACAGGCAATAGGAAGAAAGATGGAACGGGGAACGTGGTAAGGACCAATATATTAAAGAGCAAGAACGTTATTGAAGCCCTAGCCAGATGTTTCAGCCTTGCCGGTTATTTGAGAATATAAAAGTATTTCTGATTTTAGTTTATTAAAATTTAAGAGCTTATATAAATAAAGAAATAATTAACTAAAAATGGAAAATCGCGAACTCTGCGAAATATTCTTATACCTGTTATATTATTAAAAGGTCCCGAAAAAGATATTAGATTGGGCAATAATAAATTAGCCGAACAGTGCACAACAAAAAATTACTCTTCAAAAACAGAAAAAGTAAAAAAAATCATAAGAAAAAAGAAATTACCAAAAAAACGAAGCTAACAGAGATATAATCTAACAAATTAAACTGAAATTTGGATAAACCAACAACAGAACATCTGAAAATTAATACAGGTTTAATGTAAATGACTCATTCCATTTCAAAAAGCTGTATTTTCCAAAATATTACACATACAGATATAATTGATACATGAACCGTAAACTCGCCACGTTTGCAACGTGATATACCAATTGGCGGCAGTGCAATGTCTATAAAATGGCAACAAAGTAGGAAAAGAATTTGTGAGTTGGAATATGCGAGATGCACGTCTTAAACAGTGGGAGGGAGAGAGGGAGAGAGAGAGAGTGAGAGAGAGAGAGAGAGTGAGAGAGAGAAAGAGAAAAAGAGGGGGGACGGGAGGGGTAGGGAGAGAGGGAGAAAATTTGGCCCTGTATCGTGTGACCAGAGTGGCACACACATCTCTAGAGTATGATAAAAAAATTGGCGAGTTTTCGGTTCTTTTCATGTATCAAATATATGTGCATGTGTAATTCTTTGAAAAATACAGCGTTTTGAAATCGAATGAATCATTTATTGTAGTCCGTATTACTGTATGTAACTTTAAGAGAATGCACTTCAATGCCCAACAATATACATGATCGACAAGTAAGGCCAACAACATCACTGCTGTGTTCCTTTAAAAAAGTTATTCTTTTATCTAGCGTTGTTACTCATTAGCATGAATGAAATCTGACAAAATTAATCTTAAGAAAATTTTCGAATAGCTCAAGAAAATTCATCAAATAAAAACAAATATGAAAGATAGACACTGGCTTTCGTAGGGGAGGAGGCAAATCAAATACATATGCGAGAAAATTATGCGATAAATACAGTTGGTAAACCCCGTTAATACTTTTTACCTGGGACCGAGCATTAAACTCGTATTATCCGGGAATGAAATACTAGCTGTATCGTTTAATAATGCAGATTTTCTTCAATCGATGGAATTACACACATATTGAAATATATACGATTTGATATATATGCTGCTATGTTGTACTGAAAACAAGCTTCAAAATTTCGTTATGTCAAATTATCTGCAGGTGTTAACATCATAGATAGTTTTATGCTTAAACAAGTCGAAGTTGATGAAAAAAAACATTTATAGGAAGTGTTAATTCATTATTTTATCTTGAAGAAAAATGCTGCTGAAAGTTATCGTTGTACTTCGGGAAGCTTATGGTGAGCATGCTTCATCTCAAGATACTTGTAAATGCTGGTTTAAACGCTTTAAAAGTGATGATTTCGATGGGAAAGACAAAGAACATCTACGTCAACCGAAAAAAATTTGAAGGTCAACAATTTCAAGCATTATTGCCAAACTCACTGAGAAAAAATAATCAATTTGAACCAGGTTTTGATCGTCAATCGAGCAGCATGGGCCAGAAGACATGGCAAGGTAATTTTGCTTCTGATTACGCACTATCACTTCAAATACAGTTAAAGGCACGCTAAAAGATCTTGCCTGGGAAGTATTAACCCTCCCACCGTATTCACCAGACCTTGCTCCTTCAGATTACCACTTGTTCCGATCGATAGCACATGCACACAGTTCGACTCGAATTTCCACTCAAAACCCGCTAAAGAAAAGCGAATATCCACTCTTGCAGAGTTTTTGACAAATTTTGACACTTTCGCCGAGTTTAATTCATTTGTGTTTCTGCGATCTTGCGTTTGGAGATAAACTGTGCTTCAAGTAGATGAAACAATCAAGGACACTTATCAAAAAGTTGATTTTGTATTGAATTGAGTTCTGAGCAACACTTCAAAATGTACGAAGAAGTTGAAAAGTGGGTCTCTGAATGGTTTGCCTCAAAACGAGGGGAAATATATAGCTAGCGATGGACATTACTTTGAATAAAGCACTTTTGATGTTTCTCTTGAAATTATCGTTGGTTCTTTGATTACAAAATCCGCAATATTAACCGGTACACCTAGTACACGATACGATTCGCTAAAAACCTCAAGAGTGTTGTATTATGAAATAAGCTTGAGGCTAGTGCATGTTAAATATAACCTCCACGCATTTTTTTTTTCATTTACTTCTTTCTTCCTAGAAAAGAACGCTTTTACTGAAGTCTGTTTATATGATTGTACATATGTATATAAGATGCGTTTACAGTCTTGTATGCGGGATAGTAAGATCCTTTCCTAATTATGTCCTCTTCAGGGTTGATTTAATAGCAGTATTCAAAATGTCTAATTTCTGGTTTAATGGAACCAACCAGAATTCGCGATTAAGGAATAACATTATCGAATGTCGTATGAGGAATAAATATTTTACAATAACCATCCCAAATACTTTAACATTCTTAGAATGAATTTCTTACTTTTGAGACAGAAATACGTATTAAGAGGTGGTATTTACAGAGAAATAGCTTTCACGGGGATGCGAGAAACCCGTACAAAGCGGGAACGCGTAATAACGGGTTCGACTGTACCAATTTTTGTCTTTGCATAATCAAGCCATTACCAATACTCCAATGCCAGGTTTTATTTTTATCATTAATGAATATTTGCATACAAGTTTACTCGATTTGAGAGGGGGGGGGGGTTAACTGCCGTCACATTATTATTCTGTTTAACTATTGATCGCCTCGGCCTTTTACTGATGGCTACCAGTGCCATCTCCCCATAGAGTATTCTTTAATTAATGTTTATAATGGTCTCATTTTCCGCCGAAACTTATTAAGATACTGTTCTTTGTTTGTGACGCACATCTCGCAGACTATATTTCGAAATCCATCTACTTCGATGATATTTAGCGGAAGATGATAAAACTACATGAACTACATGCTGCAAATAAAATATTTATCAAGAAAAAATAAACAGAGGGAGAAAAATTGTATTTCTTATTGAAAGTCCCTCGTACTGTCAACATTCACAAGTTGAAATGCAATCGAAGTTAAGAAAATCACTAAATGCAGAAAAAATAAACAAACCAACAAAAAAAAAACAAAAAAACAACACCAAACATTTGATATGCAAATCGATTCCCTGAACGTTTTTCCCTTTCCTTTGAAAAGAAAAAAAACTAATCAATTCCATATTTAAAATGTTAAAACGGCTGGATTTATTTATTTTTCAGTTTTTGCATATCTAAAACGTTTTTCAAATATAAAAAAAATAAAGGAGGAAAAATGTCTTTCCGCCTAATTTAAACCTGTTACGCATAATACACCCGCATTTCGGATTCCACCAGCGTGTCGTGAAACAAAACGGTTAAAAAAAAGTTTCAAACATAAAAAAAAATAAAATAGAATAAAAAGAATGGAAGAAGACGGAGAAAAAAAAAGTAAAGAAACAGGCTCCACACTTAATCGAGCTTTACTTAAGCAATCATGCAGAGATATATCGAAGCTGAGCTAAGCACAAGTTTCTGCTCCGTCTAGTGAAAACCTTCACGAAAATTTCACTCATTTTTTTTTTTTTTTTTGCAAGCGGGGATAGAAATGGGGAAGGGGAATAAACGACTTAACTTTTTGATAAACTGATATTTTTTTTTTCATACACCCCATACAATTCCCACCAAAAAACCTACCTGAAATAAAAAGATAAAGCGAACGCCATCCCATTTATTCCCTTTCACCCACCGCCTCAACTCACCCCCATTTTCCCTTTTAACTTTCATTGTCAACACCCAACAATTTCCTTCTCGGGCTATTATGATATAATTGGCAACGATTTGTCCAGAATCTAATCAACTGTTTCTAAATCGTTCTCTCTGTCTGCTCACCCACTCGCTTCCTCTAATTTCTCTTTCGCCACCAAAAATGCCAGCAAAACAAGAGAAAAATTTTCTCTTTCTCTCCTCAGCGAGTTAAAGCATGAGAGAACGCCATCGTCGTCATCGCCGAAGCTAATCATCTCTCGCCTCGGACAATCACGACGGAACGTGATATGCATCGAGGTGAAAGCATTAAAAGGAATAGGTGGGGAAAGCAGTTTTTTTTTTCGCCCTTTATTATTTTTGGTATATTGTTTTAGCAATAAACAGCCAAGAAAGCAAAATTATCTGCAAAGAAAATATTATAAGGAAATGCACGTACTCTACTGTTTAGATAGTAATAACTAATAGTATCTAGCAATTAAATAATAATAATAATTATAAACTGGAGATGACTTCCAAACACAGGTAATAATTTTTCGATTGAAAATGGAAGAAAAAATTATTACCTATGTTTGTAGGTTATCTCCAGTTTATAATTATTATTATTTATCTGAGTTCATCAAACTTTCTGATGGCTTGGATAGAAGATATTCTCGACCTGTGTGCCAGGTGCCCGCCTCCCATTGGGCTTTCAACAGTGACAACTTGGTTGTCTTTATGACACCTTGTGAAAGCTTGGTTGTCCGGGTGTCTGCGATAGCCCAATTGGTAGAGGCGTCGACCATGACAGTCGAGGTTCCTGGTTCAAATCCATTTTTCCTTCCATTTTTCAATCGAAAAATTAGTATCTGGCAATGTTTTCGACTATGGTGTTCGTACCCAATTACTATATGATTTAACATTAAAAACGAATATCATTATCTATAATTCCCTCCTTTTCGTTACTGCTGTTGTAGCGTAGCTGCTCTCTGGGCGCTAGTACGACTGCTTCTCCTTCGTACATTGTCTCTACAATGCACAACACCAAGGAGACCATGGGCTCGGTTACGTCTACGTCCGCATTCACCACCAACCATAAAATGTTGAAACCAAAAAATTGATTATAAACCATATATCTAATCTCGGGCCATAATACGAAAAACAATAGGGGTCGAATTTACATAAAATCTAGCTGGCCAAAAATCGAATCTCGGAAACTTCCTTGAAACAAGTCAAAACTTGCACAAAAAGTCTATAAAATGATCAGTTGTATTTGTTTCACGACTATTTTTTTCTGACCTTCACTGTCGGAGGGAATTCACTGTAACGTGACAAGTTTCTCATCATAGATTTTCTTCAGTCATCACTGTTAATTCACGAATTTTGAAGAATGGCTAATGTGTCTCCAGGTATGTAAATTCAGATGTTTGTATCATATTAAGTTTATTTTTGCACGATATTTAAGATGAATATAAGGAAAACGCATGGCAAATTTTTTTTAAAAATATTTTTTGCATAAACCCCTCATACATCGTGAGATACAAAAATTTCCTGGAGAGTCCCGATCACGAATCATGTGTTTGTGAGATGTATTTGCTTGTTTTTAAGGAGAGAAAAATTAGCTGCGCCTACTTGCGCTTTTTTTTGTAAATCCACTAAATACACAGCCTCATATCAATATATTGCAATAAAATGAACTTTTGTATTAATTAGCTTTTACCTATTTTGAACGAGACAATAACAATATACGAGGATAGCTCAGAAAGTAATGCACCACATTTCTTAGGTTTTTCTCCGTCCCCAACAACGGTACGAATGCGAAACTTGAGATAAGCATTCTTTGCAGTTTTCGGAGTGCGTGCGCAAAGTCTCCGTTTCTTCCGACAGATAGCGTACGTGCAGCAATGGAACAACATGGCGTCTGTAAGTGATGTACGTTACAAGCAGCGTGTCGTCATTGAATTTCTCACTGCGGAGCAAAAAAACGGTTGGCAACATTCACAAACGTTTATCGTGCAATTTATGGACCACCAGCAGTCGACCGAAGTACGGTTAGTCGCTAGGCACAGAGGGTGAGGCCATCAGAAAGCGGTTCGGCGGAGCTCCAAGATTTGCCGCGATCGGGGCAGCCATCACACCTGACAAGATGCAGCGTGCTGATGCGCTCATTCGTCAGGACCGACGCAAAACGACTCGGCAGTTGGCGCTGGAGCTGTCAATCAGCAAAGGAAGTGTAGGTGAAATCATCCGTGCTCTTGACTACACAAAAACGTGTTCACGATGGGTTCCGCGCTGTCTTATGGAGGAACACAAAGCTCTGAGAAAAAAAACATTTCTTCTGAGTTGCTGCAACGTTTTGTAGCTGAGAGGGAAGCCTTCTTGTCGTCCCGGATTGTCACAGCTGATGAAACTTGGGTGCACCATTTTGAGCCCGAAACAAAAAGACAATCGATGGAATGGCGTCATCCACACTCTCCATCAGTGTTTTGGGACTGTGATGGTGTCATACTCATTTATGTGATGCCGAGAGGCAGCACCATTAATTCTGAGGCATATGTGAACACATTAACCAAACTCAAGAAGTGCTTTCAGCGACTTGGAGGCCATAACAACCCAGGTGATTGCTTGCTTCAACGCTATAACGCTCGCCCTCACACCAGTTTGAGGACGTCGGAACACATCCCGAAACAGGGTTGACCAGTGTTACCCTAACTACCCTACAGCCCTAACCTAGCACCCTCAGACTTTCACTTGTTTGGGCCATTGAAGAATGCCATTCGTGGAAGACATTATGAGGATGACGAAGAGGTGATTCGCACAGTGAAGACATGGCTGCGTGAATAGAACAAGGACTGGTGAATAGGGCATACACGCCTTTGTGTCTCGCTGGAGGAAGGCCATAGAACGGGACGGAGATTGTGGAAGAACAGGGAGTGTAGAAGAAGCATCATTGTTTCGTGTGTATAAGTTTCATTGTGTTCAATAAATAATTGTTGAAGAAAAAAATTTTGGTGCATTACTTTCTGGGCTATCCTCGTAATATAATTTCATTAAGTTATGCCTCCCTTTCTGGCTTGATTAGGTTAGATTAGATTAGGTTATGTTAGATTGATTAGGTTAGGTTAGATTGGGACATTGCTCTTTACTTTATATTCCGAAGTTAAGCTTATAAGATGTTGCTTCTTTTATTAATTTGCTCTTAACAAATCATTATCAAAATTATTAATAATTTACCTTTCTGTAGTGATTCAAAACCGATATCTCGTCATTTATTTCGATAAAGTGATACAGAAACAGCAGAAAACCATAATGAATAATCCAAATGCCACGTGATAATTAATTCTAGAGAATATAACTGTTCCTTTAATTCTTTGTCTCCATGAGTCTATTTAATAAAACCAACCAAAAAAATTATAGTCACTATTTTGAAGAACCAAAGTACACATTTCGAAATTGGCATAAAAAATTCACAGAAATCTGTCGACAGCACAAAGTAAATTCTTCTAGGCTTGGCAACCTTTCATTCTACCCTACTCAGTCAGGGTTCTTAGATTAATATTCCTAAGTCAAATAGGAAACGGAACGAAAAGAAGCCGGGGAAAGCATTTGCAACCGTAGAAAATTATTCATGCCTCTTACTAGACATTAATACATTTATCATTCCACTATTTCCAGCATCAACGACCGTCTTAAGTCAAGAATGGATCGTTTGCGAAAAGGATGGGGTCGCTCCAATGCGATTAGGAGGTCCGTCGCGTTGTAAAAATGTAATCAGGGAACCGTCGTCTGACGAAACATATATATATATATATATATAGTGAGAGAGAGAGAGGAAAAATGAATTCTTCCTTCACTTTCTCTAGTGGAAAACGTTCGCATCTACCTTCCCCCAAGTTCGCAAATGAACTCTTCACCGTCCTTACAGATTTATATTTATTGAGAAAACTTTCCAGTAACTCATGAATAATTCATGGAGTTAGGTTTGGGAAAGGAGGGAATTCAGGTCGTAAGTTAACAGCAAATGCGGGACCCGGGTTACGGTAGCACGGGCGTCCGTCTTTTCTATGGAACCTCAACGACCCGCCCACTTCACAAGATATTTCCTCCATTCGACTCTTCTTCCTCTCTCTATAAGAGCGACCTCGCTCGCTTTTTCACAGTTTCAATCCTTATGTATTACCCTTCTTTTCTTCTCCTCTTTCCTCCCATTTCCATCCCTTTTCAGCTATTACCTCTTCAGTTAGAGGTACTTTATATTAAATTCTTTGATTCGATTTTTTATATCTCTCCTTTGCACAGTAAAAAGGAAAAAAACATTTTAAACATAAGATAGGACGATCAAAATGAAGAGTAATTTCACATCGTCTTACGGTCTTCATTACCACTTACATTAGTAAAATCTCCAGAATTAGTCAGCAATCTAGCCATGATAAAAAATGTTCTTGCATTCAATGTTATGCAAGGCATTCAGAAAGACAATTATGGAACATTTCGTCCAGAATGGAAGCTATACAAAATGAAATCTACCTTCGATCTACATATCCATTCAACTTTAAAACGAGTGGACATCTGATCAACTCCATTTCTGTCTACTAAAAGCCTGAAGAAATCACTCAGAAGGCTGTGCTCAGGGCAACTATGAACTACCTTGAAAGCGTGCTTCTAGGCAAGATCCTCCAGAATTCTTCTTTGGGGACATCAGAGAGATATTCGAATCATAATCACAATTCAACAAAGATTTACCCTGCCCTTCCCAAATGAATTCAATTTCTTTTGTCTAATTCAATGGTCATCAAATACGAGTTCTCAGCAAGAATGGAAGCTCAGTGACCCAACATGGAAATGGATACGCTGATACAAACTTATATTCAAAATTGCTTTTCTTTACTCAATATATTCAAATATTCAACGCTGGGTGGATACATTAACTGAAAAATTGAATTTTCATCATATTTATTTATTTATTTCTTTATTTATTTATTTTCGTCAGAGCACTCCAGTAAATGCGGAACGTTATTGCAACATATTCGAACAATTTGTAGAGCAGTTAGATGACATTGAATGCAGACAAGGTTGTTGAATGCAGGACGGAGCTACAGCTCACACAGCCCAAATCTCAACTGGAACGAATGAAATCCGCGTTATTCCGGAGAACATGCTGCAACGCGTTTCCAAGAATATGCACCCAACGAACGAAGCAGAGAATGGGGGCCACTTGGAACTGTAGGCTCAATCAATGTCGCACTGATTAAAGAATATCCACTGCAGATTTGACGTCGGTATTTAATGGTTTTTATTGGGTGAACCGACTACTGGATCACCCAGTAGCTTAGAAATAATAATGACAAAAATCGAAATAGAGTAATGAAAGTCATTTCAATTATTGGGTTGATTTGCAATAAACTGAAATTTTAATAGTTTGTTAAAATTGTGGTAGTTACTAACTGCAGCAGTAAGATGGTCCAAAGTTGGATGGCATATTACGGAAAATGCTTAGCTGAAAGCAAGAATTTTACTGGAGACCGTAAATTTCGCATAACGAGTTAAATAATAAACTTCTTGATGTATAACCATTACAAGGCGTGTTGGACGGTTTACAAGTCGTATAGCACGTATAGCCATATATTTAGTTGTACGTTGAATCACGTTTTATCAAACTGTTTACCGAGTTGGTAGGTTATAACGAAAGAAGGCTTCAGTTATTGATTGATTTTTTTTCTTAATTTTGAACATTATTCGAATCAGACGGTTATAGGAGGCTGCGAGGCTCTTTAATTTGAAATAGAAGTACTAAAGCTGAGAACATAACACCATGGACAAACATATGGCCACCCTGTAGAAACATTTCATGGAGCTAGAATTCTCAACCACAAAGTTAGAGAAAACAAATAAAGAAACTGTAATGAAAATGTAACTGTGCAAGTATTTCAGGCTCAAAACGCCTAACGGTTATTAGGTACATATTGATGATGCTCAAAGTACATATCCAGGTTGAATATTACACTTTATTGCACAGTAAACAGCCAAGCGATTTCATTTCCTTTATTTGATTATGCAGATAATTGTGATATGAAAGAAATCCAAAAAATACGACACGGTAATTTTTTTTATGATCACTGATTTAACCAGAAAAAAAATTATGAAGCAATATTAAGAGATCGCGTTTGAGACTGCTAATTGAGTTGGCTTGATAACTCAATCAACTGAAAACTCTTCGTCAGAGTCTGAGCCACTAACTCGAACTACCTTAGTCGCGCTTACTACTGCACCACCGAGATCAGCGTAAAGCTTAAAAACATAAATTACAAGTGATAAATATCGATCACTTTATATTTCCCAGCTGAATCTCCTATTACCGCGCTCCAAAGTATATCGGCGAAAGAACACAGCGTGCTCTTCCTCACCGTCTTCCCTCGAACATATTTTCACCCGAGTCAAATCACTAATGCATAGAGGACTACGGGGGGGTTATCGAGTTGCGCTTCCAGCTGCGGGTGTTAAACGGATCACGGGCGTCACGTTCGCTTCTCTTCCACTCCCTTTCCGACAACGTAATGGAAAGAAGTTTTTCAGCTTCCTAATGGGCCAAGAGGCTGTGACCGAGGAGCGAAGAAAAGCTCTCTGGCGCGCACGCGTTTCCCTGGCAACGCCCGTATGACCATCAAAAAGCGGCCACCAACGCCAAGGCACTCGTCCAACATGTGTCGTGACAGAACGGTTAAGCAGATGACTTCGCTTCTGGCTCTCGCCCTGCCTGCCTACTACTAATGTACATGTATCAAGCCCGTCGGCCCGTAGAATGTTATTATATCAGGCAAATGTCCGAAACTCTCCTAGCCTCGCTCTCTTTTTCTCTAAATACGAGGATTTACGTAATGTATTCGCGTCTCTAAAACATTTGCCGCTGTTTATGTGCACTATATTGTACGCGCTTTCCTTTAAATCACCAGTTCCCTCAATAGAACTTGCTATTATCAAAATTTTTATTTATTACATATATTTAATATAAAATGTATAATTCAATGAATTTTCATATTAAATTCGTAAAAAAACATCTGAAACTATAAATGCAAATCATAAAATAATTTTTTTTAAACAGAAACTTTAGAAAAAGCAAACATGCAAAATTAATGTACTCGTAAAATGACAGCTTCATTATTTCAAAGAATTTATGTGAATATTAATTTGTTATTATATCATTGTGACTGCTCTATATGAAATATATTAAAATCATATAATGGACATGCCAAGAGTGAAGACAATAGACAATGTGATCACACTTCTTAAACTTTATTCGACAGTTCATAAAGCATGTCGTTCCATGAGTTCAGTACTTTAAGGGAAATGTTTTTGCGTTAAAGATGACGATAATGCCAGGATCAATACGATATTTTCTTTGTGAGTCTAATATTTGCGATGCTGAAAATCGGTTAATTATGTAATGAGCTGGATAAGCTCGCTTGCTGAGAGTTCTATATAGCTCTTTAAATTTAGCAATGTCCAAAATGGTGCTTAGAGCGGGCAGCTTATAATCGCTGAACTTTCGAGTGATTGAATCTATTTTACGTGGCCGCATTTTTGAGTGACCAAATGGAAGCTTAATAGCCGATTTTCTGGATGATTTTTGATTTATGCCAATGAATATTTCTTTTGTTGTCAGGACTTTCCTTAATATTCTCATCAGCAAAACTTTAATCATTAGGATAAGATCAATTCTTTTTTGTGATGGTAGAAGTCTACACGAAAGTCGAATAATATACCAAAGACATTCAAACTAGAAGCTCCGGAAATTGTTTATCGGATACACTTAAAAATTTTAGCTTCTCTTTCGCTATGAAGCATTCTTCGTTTTTCGAACTACATTTTTGAATATCATAATTACCTGGAAAATCTAAAAAAGGGAAAGAAAAATTTCACAACCTGGACTCGAACCAAGGACCACGTCTTTCGCTGGCGCCGCTGTTTTCAACTGAGCTACCGCGGACAATCAACCGTAAAACTGTTGCAATATGTCTATGAAGCACAAACTGGCTCAACCGGCAGAGCAGGTCCCCGTCTTGTAAATCGGGAATCCTCCTTACCCTTAAACCATCAAATAAAATGATGAAATTCAACTCAAAGAGAATATCATAATTAAACTGAAGAAAGACTCGAAGGCAAATCGGAGGCCTGCTCTGCCAATTGAGCTGATTTGTGGCTTCATGGACGTCCATATGGACAAACTGTAACAGCTTTGCCGTTCATTGTAATTAATGTATATGTTTGAAGGGTTTCGTCAGTTTAATTATTATCTTCTCTTTGATTAGAATACTTTGTTAGAGATTAGGCTTGAATTTAAAAGCTTAGTTAGATAGATATCGACGAAAGGAAGAATCTTTGATGAAAGAATCAAAAGATAAGACAGGGTTTTAAAAGGGGCAATTCAAAACTTAATGGAAAAATGTAGAAATTTCTTAAGAAAGAGCGCAATGCTACAAGGGACACATTTTTGCGTTGCGATCTAAAATTAAGGTTGGTTTTTATCTCCGAAATTTCAGACTCGTTAAAGATCGCCAATAATGCAATGTCGATTGTTATTACTGACAGCGGTAAACATATAAAGATGATATTCTAAATAATAATGTTATTTAAAAGCATAAATATCCGAAATTTAAAGATATCGTGTAAGGGTACAGTATATAGAATCATTTAGAAATATGGAGTGTTGTAAAGGCGAATCTTTCCAATTTCAATCGCCCCTAAATACAGGGTGTTCCAAAATAATCTTTACAACGTTGATGACGTATATTTCAGAAATAGGGATAGGTAGAAAGGTGCGGTTTGCGGCATAATGTTAACACACACACACACACACACACACACACACATACACACACACACACACACACACATACTTAAAATTTTGTTTTTTTTAAATGTGCGCTATAGTCCAAAGGTAAACGTGTGTTGTGTCTGTTTCATGACAGTGGAACAGTTTTTCTTTGCAGAGAGGTCAATAACATCCACTGTTTATTTGGACATGTTGGAACAGTTTGCATTTTCACAGATCGAAGACCCATTGATCGTTAGAAGGCCCACTTTCCTCACTGGGCCTTGATAGTTAGAAAGGCTTTGGACGACACATTTCCAGATCGCTGGATTGGCAGAGGAGGACCCATTTCCTGGCCTCCAAGGTCTCCAGATGTTTTCTTTGGGGCTTTGTGAAGGATACTGTCTATCAGCATCACAGCAGCAATTGCAAATGTTAATGAGGACATGCTAGACCGGACATGGGAGGAACTGAAATATCGCTTAGATATCCTGCGTGATACAGATGAAGCACACATAGAACTCTGTTAAACGGCTACTAAAATCTTAGATTTATGCGTGAACATTATGCCGCAAACCGCACCTTTCTATCAATCCCCAATGAAATATTCGTGATCAAAGTTGTAAAGATCATTTTGGAACGCCCTGTACAGAGGTTGAGCCAAAAGTAGTGGCCCACTCGGGAGGGGGGGGGGGGTTAGAGTTTGACGAATTCTCGGCGAAGACCATTTACGAGAAGGGTATATTGCAGTTTATTAAGAGAAAAGAGTGGGAAGAAACGTCAGTACGAATTTGAATGTCACAGACATTGTTCCACCTGCGTCAGAAGTAAAAGTATGGCAGAAAAATTGGTGATACGCTGGCTCCTTCGTCACTATTGGAAAAAGGGGACCAGTGCGGGAATTTGCAGGATGGGAGGTCAGGGTGTGACGAATGAACGGACAGCACGACGGTGGTTCTCCCGCTTTTCGTCTGGAGACATGGACCTGGAAGATGCGCCAAGGAGCGGAAGACCCAAAGTAGATGACGCAGCCCTACGGCAACAAGTGGAAGCCAACCCAAACAGCACCACCCGTGGACTAGCGGCGGACATCGGGACATCACAATCGAGCGTGGTTCGACATCTGCACGCATGGGAAAGGTCAACAGGAGCTGCCAAGTTGTTCCCCACGAGCTGACGCCCGCGCAAGCACAACAACGGGTGAAGGTGTGTCGTCAACTGCTAGAAAAAAAATCGAGGTTCTGCCACATTCAGCATACAGCCCCGATCTGGCACCTTCCGACTACCATCTCTTCCGGTCCATGGCGCTTCGCCAATGTCAGTGCGATTGAAGACACCGCGCGTGACTTTTTCGTCCAGAAATCGGAGGAGTGGTGTCGCGAGGGCATCCGCCAACTGGCTGATCGTTGGATGAAGACCATCGAACATGATGGACTCTACTTTGAAGATTAGCAATGAGTGGTTCCTGTTTGGTGCCCATTTAAGAGTTTGCGCGGTGATTGGCCAGTACTTTTGATTCAACCTCCGTATAAGGCAGTAACAAAGAAGATGAAAAACGAATCTGATCTAAAACGATTACAAATAAAAAATTTACTGAAAAAATTAGACCCGAACGAAAATGGTAATAAGCGAAAAAAAATGTGCCTGTCAAGTTAAATAAAAATTAACTACCAAAAACTCAAAATCAAATACCGAATGTTTGAATACTCTCCTAAATTAGTGAAATATAAAAGTTTTAATAAATGACGCTTAATAAGGACTTCAGGTCATTAAACTTTTTTCCCAATCTAAGAAAGCAAATTCAAAATAAATTAAGCAAAAATGAGATAATGATGTGAATAGAAGACGGGCATCCGTAATGTCCATTATCGATAATCTGATTCTCCGCGTTTCCCTTCATACTCTCCTTTCTTAATTTTGGCATTCTAATATTTGTAACTTCAATAAACGTTCCATCTGGGGGCTCGAAACTTGCTGAACTCTTATTGCCTCATTATTGTAGTGCCGAGGTGGCCCTAACCCAATCCAATGCATAAAAAATTAATTGTGAAAGAAAGCGGTCCCGTCAATTTGTTCTGACCTTCTGAATCAGAAGGAGTCGATAGAATTTTTCCACAAACGAAATCAGGCTGGCTTTTTCCTTATCAAAGGGCTAAAGCAGTTAAGGTTCGTACTCCTTTTAGGCGCTTTACATACCGCTCAACATACTATTGCTTGGGGAACCAACGGACACCGCATCATTGCGGAAATTGCGGAACGAAATCTTTCCCGAAAAGGAAATAAAAAAAAAAATCACCTGAATCAAAAACTGGCACAGAATTAGAAAATTCGCAAACGTTTGAATCTAGATCACCAAGGGACTGACTTACATTGTGAACACAAGTACCTATCAGGATTAATAATATGTCGTAAATAGTTACTCTTGTTAAATCATTAATAAAACGTGCTAAGTCTTTCACAATCAAATTCTATAAATTAATTGTACAGGGAAAACGCTAGGAAACTACTGAGCTGGCTATTACCATTTATTAGTATTTTAACCTGGAGCACTTATTAGAAGAACTAATCTTATGGTCATTAACATGGACTAAGTGATATGTTAGAAAGGACAGCTAAACACTTTTTTAATCAAATCCGTTTATACGAGAACCCGTAAAACAGGTCTTTTACTAAGGATCGAAACCCATAATCTTAAATAATGACGCCATCTATATAAATAACTTTCGCTACCAAAAGTGCTTAGCCGTTAATAGGCGGCATTTAGAAAGTTACTGCTGGATAATCTACAGAAATTAGCAAGTAAATTCTTAATCCGAATAAACTATGGCCTTTTAATTCCGTCCTGCACATGCAAAACGAAGTTACGTCAAGTGATTTAAGTGGCGAAAGCAAAATAAATGACCGCTTAAAAATCCTAAAAAAATAAACCTAGAAATAATTATACGCGTTCTCAAGCAACAATTTAGAAAGTAAGGGACGAAGGAAGGAACTGAACAAAGTGAAAAGAAAAAAAAATACAATTCCAGCTCCCTGGTCCCTCCTTCTCAGCTTCTCCCTGCTTCATTATGCGGAGAAAATTACGGCGCCGTTTAACGCTATCAGAATTGTTTAAGCCCAACGATAAACCAGAGGAAATGATTTGGGCTCCAAGTTAAGAAGGTGGTGAAGTTATCGACCTCGGAGGTCCTATCTCGTGACACGGGGCTCTCCTTTTATCTGCCTTCGCCAGCTTCAGCGTGCATAAACAAAAGATCATTTTCGTCGCTCTCCTCAACGGTTAACCAGAGGAGAGAAATTAAATTTAGGACCAGACCGATGAGGAGAGGAAAAAGGAAAGGCGATGGGAAATCGTTTTCGCAAACCACTTTAAAGGATCGTTTTTCCCTCCACTATATCAATGCAACGTTAATTTACTTGAGCACATAAGATAGTGAACGATGGTCTAGCCAGTAAACCGCATAATGAACTGTAAAAATTTTCTTACAAATAAATAATTAGAAAACTTATTAATATATTATATCGAAAAAAGGGTTTAATGTTGAGGGTTATGTCTCTCTTAGCTCTTAACTGCCGGTGCACCCGCATGGCGAAATTCGTGACCCGTATTCTTTAGCCAATTTCTCGCTGCAGTCACAAGAGATTCGGCGTCTTCTAATTGGGCGCTCAGACGAGCAACACTCCACAATCGCTTGTGGATATTTCCCACTGTCTCCTTCTCACACACCAAAAACTCAATTACAGCATTCTGCTTCCGAACGTCATTGTGACTGAATTCCACAACAGCGCCATTTGCGGAAAGTAACTGAATTGCCCGAATAAAAGGAGGAAAATTTAATCTAAGAAATAAGAAAATCTGCGGTGTGTAACCTACTTAATATGCTTTGACTACATTTACTAAGCCAGAACTGGCCGCTGGCAATTGCTGATAGTTACTGGAGAAAACTTCAACACAAAGGCAACCCAGCTTAACTAAGTATATAAGAACGTGGTTATCAATGCCCTTTACTACCGCCATAATCTACAATGCCCTCAAAGATAAAAGTTTGCTTGAGCAATGTACGAAATAATCTATTTTCGGGCTTTGCTCTACACTGTTACGTAAAACCATTTTCTACAAGTTCAAATCAAACTTAAGAAAATATCTGCGCAATGACCTGCGAAAATGTTAATTCTGGTCTTGCCAACAAGAAAATATTGCCAAATTCTTCGATGTAAATTTCTAATATCTTGAATCTTTCGTTTTTTAGTGAATCGTTTATCTGAAGATTAAGGTTCGTTAATCACTCACTGATGAAGAAAGCATAGCTTTCGAAATGTACATCTGAGGCATTATTAAAATGATTATTGTGGATTTGTGGTTTCCTGTCGTCGTTAGTTTGAAGATTTTCAAGCAACAAAATGTCGCAGTAGTTTATGTGGTATATAAACTATAAACGGTATATCAGAAACGATAAGCCTGGGCAAGATTTTGACAGCAGAATTTATGTATTCAAAAGTTGGGAAAAAATTCAATTGTCTTGAAGTATTACATTATGAATATGATAGTTATTGCTATGTTTAACAGTGTTCGAAATAAGACACACAAAAACATACAACCCTCTAAAAAAGGAAGAAAACGCATCAATCTTAACTCTCACTATTACGACCAAAAATAATCATATCTTCCTTACTTTTGTAAAAAAATAAAATCACATTTTGGGGATGAAGATCTTGAAAGCTGACTTGGATATTCAAGGAGTGGCTACGACATCGCACAGACCAATAAGATAACCATGATTGTGCAAGTAGTTTCGTTCTTGGAAATCTGGAAAGCGTATTATTGTGTCAGGATGTTTTAACCTAGGCAACCAATAGGTTACTGTTATGCGTTATACGTTAATATTAATACGGTGGTACACCAAGCCGAACCGAATTAGGTCAAGCTATGCCAGGCTCAATTTATGGTTAACGACATTGAAATTTATCATATTTGGGATGTTGGTTTGTTGATAGATACAATAAGGAAACGATATAGGTTCAGGAAAAAAGTCAGTTGTTGATTGGAGAGTTTATACAGGTGATTCAGAATTCATTGTACAAACGTTTAGGGGAGGTAATATGGGTGATTCTAAGCAAAAACGTTCATATGAACATGGGTCCGAATTTGAATGCTAACTTGAGATATGAACAGAAATAAAAATACCGCCACCAAGATCAAGTTAATAACTCGGGTTCTGTAAAGCCTAGGTTAATGAAATTTAGAAGAATAATAGTGGACGTAAAACTGTGTATACCGTTAAAATTTGATCGAATTCCAACAGTAGTTTCAGAGTTACGCATTCAACATCTTAACAGTGTAATGAATACTAACCAGCGCATGATATACACAGTTTTTTGCCATTGCCACACTACATCCTCTGTTACAACTACGAGCTATCAGAGTTGGAACGTGGCCTGGTATGTGGAGCATAACGTATGGGTCATTCAATATCGGAGGTGGCTCAAGAATTCAACATCCCACAGTCCAGTTTCAAGAGTCTACCGAGAGTACCAACTTGACGGCATTACCTCCACCATGGACAACGCAGTGGTCGACCACACCTTTTCAATGAACGGGACCAACGGCGTCTGATTAGGATGGTCACCGCTAACAGGCAACGGACACTACGCCAGATGACATCAGATTTTAACCAGGATGATACTAGAGCTGTGTCGATGCGAACTGTGCAACGAAATCTATTGTCCATAGGATATGGAAGCAAAAGACCCACGAGGGTGTCCTTGCTAACAACAAGACATCGTCAACAACGTCAACGGGCCCATGAAGACATCGACTGGACACATGACGACTAGAAACGTGACCTGGTCTGATGAGTCTCGATTCCAGCTGATACAAGCTGACTGTAGGGCTCGTGTGTGGTGCAGACACCATGAAGGCCATGGACCCAAGTTGTCAAGCACTGTGCAAGCCGGTGGTGGCTCCGGTAATGGGCAATTGTAACTCTCCAGTCGGAATGGTTGGCAATGTCTTCAGATGTCTTCCACCGTCTTATGGAATCAATGCCACGTCGCACTGTGGCACTTCGCCGGGTTAGAGGACGTCCCACACGTTTTAGGTGCTATCCCATGACTTTTGGCATGTGAGTGTATAATACAAGGGCAGTAATATTGTGATCACATAGTTCATTCAAAGTGGCTGCTAATGGTGGCAATTATAGGGTAGTTGATCCTTGACGTAGCCACAAAAGAAGAAATAACAGGGTGTCAGATCGGGAGATTTGGGAGACCAGGCCATCAGCGCGTTATCATTGCGGACGTCTTTAGTTGAAGTAAGCACATAACGATCTTAAAGTGTATAAATCTACTTTGAAACACCTGATTAAGTAAATTATACGTATTACATAGAAGCTAATTTTTTTCCGTTTGGTAATTATAAAATGCTATTTAGATATGATATTAAGCTTACGCAAATCTCACTCCTATTTTATTTTGTATAAGAGCAACTTTTTACCAGCCTTACTGAAAAAACAAAGATTAAAAAATAAACACGCTCTAATAAAAAATTAAAATGTTGCTGAGAAAGAAGAGACCTCCACTAAATTCAGTCTGCATGGAAAATTCCATTTTAAGTTTTGCATCTGAATTGAAGTAATGTTTGTCGTGGGGCGAAGAAAGAAAAAGAAAATGGGCGCCCGGAAAAAGAGAAAAAAAGTTATAACTATATAGAAAATCGACAGGAGTAGAAAAAAATAAAAGGAAGGAAGAATGAAGGGAGGGGGATAAAAGAAAAAGAAAAAAATAGGAGGGGGTAAATCATATTTCGCTAGGGATGCTCAAGCTCACGTTTTGGTCAGCATTTCCAATCATTCGCTCTTAAATCCTGACATTCAATTTACTTCCAGATTCTCTTTTCTTTCTCCTCTTCCTCCTACCCTCTTTTCATCTTTTATATTTTCTTCATCAAAATTGCGAAATCTTCCCCTTTCCTGAACCGACGTTGCTTGATTACAATACAACGCACGGAGGCACAGGGTGAAGAAAAAAAATCGAATAAACCCTAAAGGAAAAAAACTCAACTTATAACCAACGCAAGATGTTAAAATTAAGCGTCACCAGTAAACCGTCAGAGATTTTCTCTTTCTTTTATTATTTCTGCGACATCATTAATAATCCTAAATAAAAAATTTCCCATCAAGTTTTTCCCCCGCAAATCTCACGCCAATAACAAACGGTCAAAGTTCATGAGGCAATTTAATAAAGGTTCCAAAAAGTAAAAAAAAAGTGAATAAAAAATATCGATACGAAATATGAACGAGCGAGATGCAATAAGCAAGAAGACTTCAAGAAAAACTGCTGATGTTCAGTAGATTATTAGATAGTAAGATAAAATCTATAGCTCATTTTGCAATAAATGATGCACTGGATGCAATGATGCATTTAGGATGCACTGATTTCATTTAAATGGATCATAATGCCAGATGAAAGAGTAGTCTGAATATTTTACTATATTAACAAAGTATTCGGACATTGCATAAGAGCACAGCGTAATGCGCGGGGAGTACAGAACTGTTGATTACGAAGGTTGATTACGAAGGAGGTATACAGAAGGTTGATTACGATTTCGGGGATGCCTCTGGTGACTTCACAGAGATATCATGAAAGGGTATAACGTGAATTCCAGTTTCATCTTCCAAATCCAACAAAAATTGAACGGTCGAATGGAGGCTTTGTCTGGATGAAGCCAGACTTTGCTTTTGTTCTCCCCATACGGTGGAATTCCTCGTGGAAAATTGGACTGAACATGCTGTTGATGGTAAAGAAACCTTAGCCTTTCTGTCCACTCTTCCGATTGTGAGCTTGCCGTTGTACGAGTAACCCATAATCGCCATAAATCCTTTTTGAAAACTTTCCTTACATTCTTTCGACAACTTTTGATATGACTTTAGAAAATCGCGTGGGGTTTGTTGCAATCGTTGAGGTAGACATAGGCTTCTTCCAAAGTGACAAACGTACTTCCATCGTTCTGCTGTGTTCAACTAAAGAACAAAAATGGCCACACAAAATGAAGATCCTAGATCAGAAACGTTAAATAAATCGCCTTCTTCCTTTGCAATTTCCATCGCTCCAGGAATGGTTCTGGTGTACGAGCTAGCATCATAACTTTTTCATGTAATTCTTATTACGGTAAAGCAGATGAATACAATCCAACATTGACTGCGAAGCACAGTTGGATTTGGTTATCTGTTGTCCATCCTGGACTATAGCCTACTGGAAAGCTCTTCACTGGCATGGTGAATCACTTTTTTCATTTTTCCAATGGTGGACATGTTTGGATCGGCAAATCAATTACATGGAATTTTTCTTCATGTATGAAACTCTAGCAGTTGTTATTCTACAAAAAAAATATGAACTCTACAGTGCACTGGAAAACTCGGTCCTACCTTCAACGTAACATTGTAACGGAGATGGCGGTTATCACATTGCAAGACTTGTGTAGAACAGTTGTTTTGTTTTTTAAAATGAAGTACTGTTCGACCGCCTTATCTTTAGCATATCCCCACAGGAAAAAGCCTAAGGACCATGGGGCCATATCCCCATAGCATATCCGGAGAACGCGGACAATGCTGTTGGATTATCTCTTCCAAACCATTGGTTGGGAAACTTTGAATCGTAGAATTCGCGAACTGATAAAGCCCAATGTAGCGGAACACCATCCTATTGATAAATTACCCATAGTTGATACACAGAACGCATTGAGCTTTCTCTCATTGAGAGATGCCATTTTTGGTATGACCTACATGACTTCGGGTCCTACTCTACCAGCAGTTTAAAGTAGATCATAATACAAAAAACCGCATTTACCCTGTATAAGCAATATCAACCTGAGTATGTATGCCAAGGTTTGTATATTGCATTCAAATTTAAAAAGATTATTTAATGGTTTAAAAGGAAAGAGTCTGACTCGACATTGACTTTCATCTGTTTAAATTGCAACACTGCGTGATGTAAGTGTTATTGACAAAATGTAGGCCTATTATCCTATAACAATTTCAAATGGCAGTCTAACTAGCGATAGTTATAGGACTCGATTTTGCAGCCTGCGATAATGAAGAATAATCTTACTGAGGGAGCTCAGTAAAATCACATAAGCTACCGACATCAAAGTGTGCAAGTGCTATAATACTGTAGATAATGTATATCAGCGAACCTTCTTGTTGGTGATGTGCCAAATCAATTTTAGCTGCTCCCTGCAATTTATTGAAGTTCCATCTGGGGCCCGTGGACATCGACTGGCATAGCTTCTTTAAATTATATTTGTGGATACAAGAGATGAAAAACGCCGTTAAATATTGGTTTTCAAATAACGGGATTTTAGATTTCTATTCGCCTATCAATTGAATGCGTTAACGAAAAACTTAAGAAGAGCAATGTATGAGGGTTGGGGCAATATTTTTTTCCTTGTAGATATGTGAACGGATCACAAACGTATATGTGTCGTGTGGAAGTTCTGCAGGCAAAGTATGTATGCAGAACAACAGATGGCTCTGTGATAGCTGGTAGTAGCGCAGCGAGGGCTGTGAAATCAGTCAGTTGGTGAGTGTCGTGCGAGATGGAAGTAACCCGTGTTGAACAGCGCGCTTACATCAAAATAGCCGTTCTCAGAGGGAGAAATGTGATGGAATGTCACAGTGAATTAGTGGAAGCCCTTGGGAATAATGCCCTACCATACCGTACAGTAGCACGGTGGGTAGGAAAGTTTCAGCAAGGACGTGTGTCAACTAGTGATGAGCAACCGTGAAGGCCAAATTTCCCTGTGTGTCTACCGTAATAAATTAGTGTGTTACGATATTTCAGTGCTATTCATTGTCCACACATGTAGTTAACACCTTGTCCTTTCATCTGTATATGTCACATTTTCCAACCGGACTGGAATCTTCAAGAAAAAAAATAGTTGCCATGACTTTTGCCCCAACCTTCGTATTTTGGAATAATGACGAAATTTTCGCATTTCAACACCTGCCAAAACGAAGGTATCGCCAATTTCGATCTCCTATTAATTCAAAGTTTTAACAATTCAGCTGGATTCGATCTCAGCACTTCATTCCGTAAACTAACTTGGAAGCTCCTTGGAACGAGTGAAACGTGTTAGCGGCAATTACAGCGCGGGTAAAACCCTTTCAAGCACCAAGCAAATTAATTTCTCATTGTGGTTATACGGCACACGAGGCTTATTCGCAAACAATCCATTAAAGCGGCCTTTAAAGCTATTTTTCCGCGGAAAAACTCTCTTGCAAATGCCTCTTTGGCATATATGCATTTTGATTAGCCGTATGCATTCGTCGGCGCAGCAGGGAAAAGTGTCCCGAGCGCCTTGGAACCATTCATCACGCACTCTTGCCACTTGACATAATCATCCACTTCGATGCGACTCTGTTAATTCAATGCTCTCCCATTAATCATTACCCCACTCCCCTCTCGTCCACCCACCTTTTTCCCCTTTTCCATGAATCGCCAAACACTTCTTCATTATGGAGTTATTTTCCCTAAACAATAACCCGTCACGTGAGCGTCGGATCAGCGTTTCACGCAATGACAAGCCATTTAAAATGAAAATGCAGAAACGCTAATGAGTATTGATACTACACTTTAAAACGGTTCTTTCCGGTTGGTGCCCCGTAGGCAATCATGGTCAAAAGGGGAGCGACAGTGCTCTTCGTGGTTCGAATAGAAACGCGTTCTCTTAATATCAGTTTGTATTCGCTAAACGTAAAGACCAGATAACGGAAAGTCCTTTATCCTAATATTCACTTAAAAGGTTCTCACTGCCGAGATGAAATTCAACTACCACTGGCATATGTAAATTTTCTAAGCAGAGGCTAAACTAGCTTTAACGCGTTCGACCAAATAACCGAATGTGCAGCGTGTTCTTTCATTAAATTTTAATCTTCGACGGAATTCTGAATGTTCCATATTCATAAATTCATTAGGGAAAAATTCCGACACGACTACAAATATTATATTGCTGCATTCTTTAAAAATTGCAGTTTTTGATCTGCCACAGCATTAATATTAAAGTTGGCTTACGTTTACAATTATCCAAACAAATCCCCAATCGAATTTGCAATTCTGAAACAATTTTTTCTATTTCACTCGTACATACGAACGAAACCCATCAACGCCTAAAGGAGTGCAATACAAAAACACATTAAAAAGTGGCGAGATTAGATCAGCGACAATCTATATCATTACTAAAACTTTTACAAAAATTTATTACATTGTTAATTACTCTTCAGGAATATTCAAAACAATCCTAGACTTAAGACCTTTCAGAACACCTGGGAAAATCTTCGACGGAATAATATCAAGGTTGTAATCTGTAACTCTTACTTAGCAGCTGTTAGTAATATAGATTTTCTATGACGTTCACAGTGTAATCTTTCATTTCTATATGAGACAATAGATCATTTTGGTCGAAGGTTTCTCTGAAAAACGCAAAGCCTCAAACGAGCCCGTTCAGGTTAATCGGCTGGTCAGGCCTCCTTGAAGGTTCGGCTATGCCTATATCTTCTCTATCTTTGGTACATCTTGTTGGGCTCGATGGTATTTACATGGTTGATATCATTACGCTTCCCTCTAGCTTCCTTTGCAAAAAGCCGCTTCTGTAAGTTTTCTATTCTACAACCTTGTAAGCATCCTGATGCAAAAACGCGAACGCGAGTGAAGTTTCCAATCTGAAATGACGTAGCATGTGACATCACATGTTCACGTTAACGTGAGTCCATCAACGCCACCTAAAAAACAAATCCTGCTGATTGCGTCATCAAACCTGGGCCGATAATCCAATTTTCATTGTTTACATGTTGTAGGCCCGGATTTGATATATAACAAAATAACAATTATATAACAACAGTTAACGACGATAACAATAATCAATGCGCATGCGCAGAAGTGCCGATTTTGCTCTTAAAAAAAAGTGCTTTGCGTTTTAATATATAGGATGAAGGGTAGCAAAGGCATAAAACTAATATGTGGCTCCATGCTTGCACTAAACTGGCTTTTCAACTTCACATTCATTACTAGTTCATTTGAACTTAACTCTTATCCAGATCATTTTCGTCAACCAAGCAATGTGATCGCCAGTCAGTTGGCCATCATTTCTTGCCTTCCAGCGGTATGGACCAGACCAATTTTTTTCAGTTTCATTTCTTTATGGTTTTGAGCATCACGATCATAAAGATTGCAAACTCTGCACAAAATGCTTTTTAATTCATTTTGCAAATAAAAAAAAAAAAAACTTGCATTAAAAAACAAGTTAATTTTAGGGATCAATTTTAAGAATATAACCAGACTAATTTGTAATATTCCATGTTTGTGATGATCCCTTCTTTCCCTTGCCACTAGGTGTCAAAGATCAATCAACCTATTTATTACCCGCCCAACTGTCAACATCATTCATGGAAGCCTCTTAAGCAAAATACTATGTTGCATTTTTTGGAGATTGCTGTTAAGTAAAATCATGCTTTCACATATAAATTTCCTCTATGAGAGATTGTTGTCAAGTTCTGGTAAAGCAAGTAGACAATTTTCAATTTTGGAGAATACTATGGAAAAATAAATGCACGGTTCCAGAAATTCGCTCTCTCTTTGTGACTAATTTACTAACCCTCCCGCGTACCATTCCTTTACCACAGAGACCGTTATATCGAACGGGATAGTTTTTAATGTGAAATTACTGTAGCCCGAAAGTTTATTTTGAAGTTATGGCAAATAAAATAGCAACAGTCGACAAGTAACACCTCTACGCCCATTATTTAAAGGGGCAATGATATGATAAATTAAAGGGAATATATATCGTCTAGCGGGTTTATTTTCCCTGCGTGGGTTGTTTCCCTCCCAACAATCGAGGCTTTTTCGTTAAAGTAAACAAAACAGCAAAATCATTGTTTTATTATGGCGCTTAACGAAGAAACTTATTCCAAGAACATAAAATGTGATTGAATAGGGATTAATAACAACTTAATACGAGGCTTCTATTTCAGTCAATGTAACTTTTTTGATTTAATTACTCGGGGAGAGAAAGGACAAGCATATTAGTCAATTTCTAAAACGTTTTTTTATCTAAAGAAATATTTTAAAAATGTATGATAATGTAGATCATATGATCCAAAGTATTCGAAATTCAGTAATATCCTGAAATACAAATCTACAATAGTTCTATGCATTAGCGAGAAACTTTCTTAGAAATGTGTTAAGTTATGCTACGCTGAAAGCAAAGGGAGGAAACCAGAGCTTCCCCCTTTCAAAACCCTTGTCTTTAAAGGTTAGCTCTATTCTAGTGCGAGTTCTCAATCAATCACCGTAACCCCAATGTGAAGGACAATTGCAGCTGGAATGGGGCTTAACCTATAAAGAGAAACCTATGGTTCCCTAAGCTGCGAATAATGTTGTTGCCCTGGAGAGAGGTTCGCGCGAGACAGAATTGGTGAATGGTTCCCCCTAGAACATATACCGAGTCGCTTACAGAGAAGTTGAAGACAAGGAAGGAAATGAAGACGTGGATGTTTTGGGGGTATTGCGAATCACAGGCCGTTAGAGGCTCAAAGGGACGTAAAATCATGATGCAAGCAAATGGGAATTATAAAACATATTTTAAGAATTTAAAATAAGGACAACTGCAAGATATCCCTCGAGTTACGACTAAGCTCGGTTACGAAGATATGTACGAAACGGTTCCTAGTCGTTTCGTCACACTTTATTTTGTCATAATCATTTTTGGTCATATTCATATCGTTTCATTCAGATGGTCACATTCATTTCGTCACAAGATCGTTTCGACTCGACACATTCAGCACGTCACATTTATTTCAATACTCAGTCGACACACTCGTTACTTATTTTTTCATATTTTAATTTGAAGCTATAGTTTTATATTTATTAATTTTTTTAAATAACAAAACGGATGAAACGATAAAATAAACAGTAACCTTTTGATTCTTTTTAAAAAAAATTAAATACAGTCTATTTCCGATTACCCATACGGGCGGTCGAAAAACACGGATTAAAATATATGCGATTCAGTTAAACGGAGGTAGATGGATAATTAATTCTATCTGTACATATTACCACTGTAGCTTTACTGCAAATATTCACTATCAAAATATGGAATTAGTTAATTAGAAGTAAAAATACAATACATAATAGGAAGCAGTAATTTAATTTCTTTTCATATCACGAACTGCAAAAAACGAACATACTCCATATAATAATGCAAAATACGTAATAAAATATATGTGCAGGCTGACAATCAAATCATCTAGGGCTATCGTGGGCTAGGGCTCATCTCACATCCAACGGTAAGTTAGCCAACGGCGCCAAACCACAATTAACAAAACCACACACAAATCGAGAATCGACTATCTATTTTTGGACTTTACAATAGATTTTAAATTTATGTAATTTATGTTTAAAATATGTAATTTATTGTAATTTCATATTACTATATTTTATTAATATATATAGACGCCTCTTTAGCTTGACGAGCGATTAAGTATCACTACCACAGAAATGAGACGAAAAGCATGAGCCTGTCTGTGGATTGGAAGTGCGCACTTCTAGCATAAATAATGTGTCTATGAACTATTTACTATTTAATTTGCAATGAACATATATGCTACTATTTAATTTGCTCCTTTGACATATCACCACTTTCAACAGATAGATACAATATAAAAATCCTCTGAAACAGCATCCAATTGGCAAAATGATTCTAGGACAAGTTGAATGTCTCGAGTCGACTGAGTAACAAAACGATGCTGGGATATAGTGAATAAAACGGATTGAATGTCGAGTCGATGAACTGTAGGTGACAAAAAAAATTCTGGGACAAAGCGAGTGCGGCGATTTGAATGAGACGACATGAATGTGTCCACTTGAATGTAACCAAAAGTAACTATGACCAAATGAAGTGTGACGAAACAAAGATAAAAAGAGTACGAAAAAAAATGATATTACAGTAATAAAAGGTAGTGTTTACTTTTATTACCGCTACTAATAATGTTTATTATAAAAACTTAAAAGTAGGTATACTTTGGCTTGGAAAGCGCATACATATACTGTATATACAGTATTCGTTTCTCTATTTCTTAATATATTGCGTAATTAAAATAGATATTGATGGCATGATATTAAAACTGATATTGACACTGATATTCATGTTGGAATTCCAACTATTAGGAAGATTATACGAGAAACCTGGGAAACCTTCTGCTTTGCATAGAAACCTTCCTTATTTTTTCCTGACCAACCACTTATTTGCGGTTAACTCTATACGCTGGAAATTATTTGGAAACTAATATTTGAAAAGTTTCTTGACTGCTTCGCGATAATGATATTGTTTCTCAACTATGAAATCCTGACAGAAAAAAAGTCCAACAGACAAGCCATGATAATCGCTCCCCAGCAATAGATGCCGTGGTCATGACGTTGGTTAAGATCATCAACTAATCATCGTCTCTTTTAGCCTCAATGCACAGGTCTTTTATTTATCGTTCATCTTTCCTGTTTAAAGTGCACTTTGTTCAGCACGTGATCAAGAACTATGTCAAACATTATTTTCACAGTAATCGCACAAAAGACCCTTTTAAGAGCCACCAATTAAAATATAATTCATTCAACACCAACCTTAGTACGAGGCTAAATTTTACTCCAGTACGAGGCTAAATTTTATTCCAGTACGAGGCTAAATTTTATTCCAGTACGAGGCTAAATTTTACGCAGTGATTGACAATTCTCATGATTCGCTGGTTGGAGTATAAGTGACTTCATGCAATTGGTTTGGTTTGGTTTGTTTGGTATTAACGTCCTTTTCAACTGCCATGGTCATTTCAGGACGGCGTTTTAGGGGCCGCAAATTTTGCCTCGCAAGGGTTCTTTAAAGTGCAGCCGGCAAACGACTACACGGGACCAACGGCTTTACTTCCCTTCCGAAGGAAGTGCGTGATCTCAGGATTTTCCACCCTGAAAAAATCCTCGTCGTCCTCGGGCACCAGAGGCGATCACGCAACCACTGAGCCACCGAGGCCGATCTTCATGCAATCAAAATGAATAATTCACATGTGTGATTATGGTATGCCATGTTGAGACCAATTTCCTGAACTTTTGAATATTTGCTAAGACTCAAAGTAATTTCTATTTATTGCAATACGGTTTGACCAAATTAAATATACTTCAGGAAAGGAAAGATGGATCGGGTCTCTGCCTTGCTAAAGGGCAGTATTATAAGTGTAAGAACACGCATCCGCGATGCATACTTCTTCGTTTGAATCCAATCGCGGATTTGTCCATGTAAATTTAAAAATATCTTTGATTTTTCCCTCATTTTTTCTGAATTTCCAGAAAGTGCACACCCTGATTACAGTATTAAGTATCTTTTTCTGCAGTTCTTTATTCACCCATTCGCAGTAAAAACAATAAGTGGACACAGTGATAAGACCCTAAAAACAATTGACCGTTATGATACATTAACTGGTTTTACTTCAGTTTTTGCGTCTCGGCTTTATTTTCTTCTACATCCGTTACCCATTTACTTCAAATGATAATGAATTTTGGAGTAACTTCGAATAGTCTTAAATTATACCTACAGAGCATAATCATATCTAGGTTGGGACTATAAAGTGCTGACCCATCCATTCTCTGTTTAGGCTCAGAACATGAATTGCCCCCTCAAAACCTGAAATTTTAAATTTTGTCTCGAAAAATATCTTTGTTCAAATTAGAGAAGAATATCTAATAATTATTCGCAATAACAGTCATTTCGTAAAATTTGAGAAAAACTGAGCAACAATTTTCTGGTCCTTCTCGTACACAACATCATTGAATAATTAAACACGACGCTGCTCAGTGTCCATGTTTTCCTCAGCCAATAACAAAAAAAAATGAAGTTTTGCATGTTTTTCCACTGTGCGAAAATGCGTGCCACTACGATAGAGACAGCAGCTGCAGTTATCTCTTCAAATGGCGTTTGTGAACGACTCGCGCAACAAACAACAAGCTATAATTGAATTCTTGGTTGCGGAAAAAGAAACTGTGGTGAACATTCACGAACGTTTTTGCGCTGTGTATTCAATTTGTGGAGTCGATAAGAGCACCGTTGGTCGCTGGATTCAGAAAGTCTGAGGAAGTGGAGCGAAGAGCTGCATGATCAAAAAGTTAGCACAGGCACTTGCTTTGCAGATGGCTTAAGGGCGTACAAGTTAATATTCCTGTGTAAAGCAAACTTAAAATTATATTGAAAACAATCATCATACGAAATAAATAGCGTGGCATTACTTTCCGAGCAACCCTCATAATTAAACTTATTAAATAATTCTTAAGCCATTAGTCGATCAACTTTATCACTTCAAAATGAAACGGTTGGTTGAACTGTTAAAACATAATTTCTCCTCTAAAAAAATTAATTCTTTCCTGTCTCTTTGAGTTTTGCAATTAAGGGCGATAAAATTCAAGTTTCATCTAAATTAAGATTAAGCACATTATGAGATTTAATTGACACTTCTATGTTTAATTACTCGCAATTTTTCACCCAGAAGAAGCAATTTGAACCGGGGTTCGCCATACACTCCCAATTTAGGCCTCCAGATAAAATCAGCTGCTTATTAACGGATGAATTACGACACATCCATGACTAATTTTTAAAAAACCTTACATCCCAACTCCACACATACATACACACACCCATTTGCAGAATGTTAACTTACTTCATTAGCTTTGTTGAAACGATCAATTAAATCAATCGGTGGCAATTCGAGTGGCAAAGCAATCAAGCCGAGGCTGCTGCTATTGCGTGAATTCTAAAAAGATTCCTGTTGCGAATTTCAGAGCTAACAAACACATCCTGATTCATTACAGCTTATGAATCACAAGTAAAGAAAACTGCTTCAGCTTGCGTATAAAAAAATTTAATAACGATTAAAAAGTCGTTACAATGAAACAGAAACCCATACATAAAAAAATTAAAAAATTTTATCCAAGGCTTTCATATTTCTAAAACAATTTTTTTTTTTTTTTTGAAATTTGATGCTAAGTTAATTTTTATGCTCAATTTTATTTGTTTATACTTTCGAAATTAATAAGGAAGAATATGATGAGGAGCCCTTAACGACAGTAAGAATATGTAAACTTTTAAAACGAGGTAAATAAAAAAATAATAAAAATAATAAAAAAAGGAATTAATACATATAAACCATTTACAAGCAACTCTTATTCGGTCATCAGGGCTATTAAAACAAACGAGTGAACATCTGTCGGTTTGGTAGTCATTGTGGTGCTCATAAAACGCCTTTGATACACTTAACACACAACGTTAACGAAGCGAAATAGTTTGTTCCTGGCAAACAAATTATATTTATAAAGAATCTAAGAAATACCAATAAAATAAATTTAAAAAAAAATGAGCACATTCTCATTTGGTATTGCGACTGTTTATCCTTAAATCCACAGCAAAAGAAGCTTAAACCGAAGCATAAAGAGCTTCCTCCAAAAATGTAAGGATTAAACATTTTAATTATTAATCCCCTTCGCCTATTCTTCGCTCGGAGCGATAATTTCTTTAATCATCTGCAACCCAAACTTTTCTTCTTAAAGTAATGCTAAGGAACAAAAAACAAAGAAAAAAAAATTAAATAAATTTTCTTCCCTTTACTAAGTCATCATCAAATACTTCTTTAAACAAACAAGCTCCAAGTCCCCTTAAAAAAATTAAAATTTTTCGCTCATCTTCCCTCTTTTATTTTCCATCATCTTCATCCTTTTTTGCTTCCACGCAACGAACGAGCTTCTCACCCTTAAGCAAACGACATTAACTCTTGCCACTAACTCTATTAAGCAGAAGAAGGTGTAAGGGAGAGGGTGTATGAAGAGAAAAAATAAAGAAGAGAGGGATAAGAAGAAGAAAGGGTGGGGATAGAGATGAACGCCGACCGTTTTTAATCAGTTTTTTGACGCTAAATTGCAGGCGGTGTTTCAACAAATGAAAACACGCCGGCCAACTTCATCCATGACACAAACAAGGGAAAAAAGAGAGAGAATATCTCACTTGCGCGAAACAGCTGCTGAAAAAGACGATTTTTTTTTCTTACCCATGCGCTCCTCTCTCTCCTTTAATACCATAAACCCTTTCCTAGTCTGTTTCCTATCATTATTTCTCGAAACTTTTTTTAAAGGGCGTGCGAAGATGAAAGCATTATGCATTCAATGTTTTTTAAAATTAAAAACCCAAAAAATTTGCATCTTCATAAGATGCTGAAGACAAATTTCATTAAGTAATGGGTCTAGAAATCCTTTTTAGACACATCGCGAAAAGCACACACAGTGATCAGTAAGGCTCTCTCTGAAAAAAAAAATTAATAAAACAAAAACTATGCTACATAAATATATATAGTTTTTTTCTATTATGTTCTTCATCTCAAAGTTTTTTTACACGATATGTTGGAAGCCCAAGCCTTATAGTATCGAAATGAACTCATTTAGAAGAGCACCAGCCATGGGTAATTTTTCAACAAGATTGGGCATTATCTGTACGTGCATTTAACGTACAGATGGTCCATACCATGGATTCCTGTTCTCTCATTACTCTTAGAATTTTTCCTGTGGGGATACGTAAGAGATAATATTTTCTACACCGGTCCCAGATACATTTTGCGGGTAAAAATAATGGATATGATAATACCGCTACTTGGCGCGAAATTGAATATCGTCTGTATATTCTCCGAAGAGGATTTTATCCTATGCCATACCTCCTGAAGAATAAACACATGTAAACGCCATGTATCACGGCAAGGCATACTAATAAGAGGTATCGCAATGCAAGACCAACAATGCAAGGCAAAGTTTGTGCAACAATAGGTATCAACAATTGTATCAACACGCAATTCACTAACAATGATCCTGTTGTTCGGGCTTTTCTTACAATGAATGTAAAACTTTTGCTTTATCCTATGCCGAAACTAACGTCGTAGACAGAAAGAGCAGGTCAGGAAAGGAAAGATAACTACTTTCCTGGCGGCAGAAAAAAATTCAGGTTATTGTAATGCTAAATGCATGGAAAATGAATAGGACCATTAAATCAATGCTACTTCCATATCCAAAAGCTCCAGATTATTCCAAAAACATTTTAATGAAAGTAAGTTATTTACTCCATAGTTACAAAATAACAGCTGACAGTACACACATTCTTACATAGAAGGCCTTATGCGTAAGCAGTAGTACAAGATGTGTATCTACATCTGATATTGTTGGTTAATGCATAGATTAAGGAACTCATATGGAGTGATAACTCACTTTCATTAAATAAAATTGTTTTCGGAATAATCTGGAGCTTTTGGATATGAAAGCAGCATTGATTTAATGGTCCTAGCATTACAACAATCTGAATTTTTTTCTGCCGTTCTGATCACTCTCTGCCGCCAGAAAAGTAGTTTTCTTTCCTTTCCTGACCTGATCTTTCTGTCTAAGGCGTTAGTTTCGGCAAAGGGTACAGCAAAGTTTTACATTCAATATTAGAATTGATAGTACTTAGAACTTAACATTTTCTTTAAATTCTTTAAAAATGAGCACTAACTGGAGATAACGGAGAGTTAGCAGACTATTGAGAAAGAGCAGAAAGGCGACACACAATTCCGCTGCTCAGTAGAAGTGATTTGTTTCTGAAGATATGGGTAAACGACGCGATTTAACAGCCTTTGAAAGTGGAATGATTGTTGGCTCTCGGGGCCATGGAGCGAGTATCAGCTAAGCAGTTGTATTCGTTAAATGTTCAAGAACAGTTGTTGTAAAAGTGTTTAAAGACTGGACTGTCAGGTGGAAAACTCGGTCTGAACGTGTGAGCTGTGGCCGTCAACGACAAGTTAATGTTCGGGCAGAACGTGAGTGGCAAGGCTGGTACAAAACAACAGAAGGGCAACAGTGCATCAAATTACTGCAGATCTTAATCAGGGATACTCAAATTATCTCTGAACGCATTGTTCACCGTAAACGGCATTGTATGGGTTATTGAAGCTGAAGGTTGTTCGAACACTTTTGCTATCTGCAGTTAACAAGATAAAAAGTCTACAATTCGCACAGAACACAAGGTTTGGACAGTCGAGCATTGGAAAAAAAGTTATGTGGTCCGATGAATCACAGTTGCATTATGCAGATGACAGAGCGAGAATTTGGCGGAAACAGCACGAAAGCATGGACCCCACAAGCAATGGGGGAGCAGTGTTATGGTTTGTGGCATGTTTTCCTGGCATGATTTGGGCCCTTTAAATTCGTGTGGAACAACGTTTGAATAGCACATCATATCTAAGCATCGTCGCTGATCAAGTTCATCCTATCAAGTTGATGGCATATCTCAATGGATATGACTTCTTCCAACAAGACATTGCGCTATGCCACGGTGCTCATATTGTGCGGGATTCATTTCAAGAACGTGAGGGAGACTTTACCTTGCTTAGGTGGCCCCCACAATCACCAGATCTCAATCCAATTAAGCATTTGTTGGATGAAGTTCAAAGAGCCATCAGGCAGCTGGTTCCACAGCCATCAACTTTCACATAGCTGGACAGTGCTATTCATCAGGCATGGTGTCAGATTTCTCACATAACCTTTCAACATTTCGTGGAGACAATGCCATGAAGAATCGCCGCAGTATCGAATGCAAAAGGTGACCCAACGAAATACTGATGGGATGGTCATAATGTGGTTATTCAGTGTACAAACAGCTTATAATCTGAAATCTCAATTTTGCCGTTGAGAATGAAGGCATAGACTTCGAAATAGGTATCCGAAGTTTCATATCTCTGATTATTACTTCTGGTAAGAGGGTTTCCTTCTTAATATACAAACTTATGTGTCACCATGTCCTCCTGACTCACTCATGTGATTTCTTCCTTTGGGGATTTGTGAAAGACCATGTTTACAGACCGTCACTATCGACCAAGCTGCCTGATAATGACAATAGAAATGCAAGTACGAGTGCGGGAAGAAACAGTCTACTGAATGGATGTATGCCGCGCCACCAGAGGAACTACATTGAGCATTTGTAATGAAAAGTTGCATAACATTTGTCCTCATATTTCTTCGCTACGAAATATATAAAAAAAAATATTCAAATTATGGTATTCTATTGGGAACACGATCTATTTTAATGTACATATGAAGCAATTCAGGTGAAGATTTGTCTTGAAACTCATGGAAATTCACAAAAATTCACAAAACTCACTAAATAGTACTATCATTTGATTAACCAAATGTGCTAATCTTCATTACCCTTTTTCGTCGCCGAAGTAAGGAGCTAAGTATTGGCTTAACTTTATCCGTCCGACTCTGTACCTTTCATAGTTTCGACATCCTTTCGAGTAAGAGGTTTCTACGCTTCGAGTAAGGTAAGCCTTCAACACTATTCTGTTTGGCACGAATTGCCTAATAGGATCAGAGTTAAGGAGGTTCGGAACAATTTCATCCAATTAACTCGCCTTACTGCCTTTTATTGACCTCATTGTCTTTGATCTAGAAGGGTGAACTTGATGTGCAGGTTCTCGTAAGCAATACCTATATTAAATTGGCCTTCTTCAGTTATGTGTTGTAATGCCCTTGAACTCATGCTTCCGCTCCTTTCCTACAAGTTCCTTGCAAGGATTCATTCCTTGCCGTGTTTGTGAATGGACTGAGAAGAATAGTGGAATCTTGCTGGTGATAAGTCGCGTATTAAATGTTATTTAGAGAACGGAAAACAGGCAAAAAAGAGGAAAGGAGAAATAGAGGGACGTTCTTTTGGTGACAGTTTGTATATCGGAAAATAAGATCGAAATTTTTGAGTGACCTGCTCAATCTAGATCCTCATATCCTAGAATAATCTGTACTGAAATGAAGAGACGGATACGAAATCGAATCAATCTTCGCTCTCATAGCCTATGTGGCAACAGCTTTGTAAGAAGAATTAGTTTTAAGCATGCATCGACGCGTTGTCGCTGTCATAAACAAAAGGGGAACCGAATATTTACCATGTGCCTTAATAAAACTAGCTTTCTTTCCTTTTCTTAACTTTCCTTCGCGCATTCATTATTCTTGACGCAAAATACCATCGATGAATTGGTTCATTGATATTTTCAATTTAGTCGAAATTTTAATTTCTTAAAACTTTAGAATTCGATATTTCAGAAATGTAAAGAAGATGCCCTTCTGATAAGAAAGGCAGAAATATTTTAACTTTTCTGAACGCATGAAATATGTCTGTTTAAATATTAAATTCATGCAACCCTGAAAAGCTATTAATATGTGGAATGATCATTTCCCCAGTATTCACAGATCACGAGTAGTTAGGTTGACTGCAGACGAAAAGAAATAAAAAGAAATCTTAGGAAACATTTTCATTAAAAAATATGGCTTTCCTCCGAGGTAAAGGGAAAATCAGAGCAATAAAATTTTTTTTCAGCATTTTACCTTATCTTCCCATAAATTTCATCCTCTCCATTCCCATTACGCCTACGTACGAAAATCCAATAAAAATAAACGCGCAGTCATATGGTGCTAAAAACAGACAGATCATCACTTTTGTGAAAAACGAAACGAACACTAAATGAAGTTAAGCTGAAGCGAATAGTAAAAACTCTACAGCCGACGATGAAGTTGTTGGTTTTATAACTGCTTTACAAGAGTACATTTAGAGATTAAGTAAATTGAGGTAATAAAGAAGACGGATTGATACAAGAAGAATCAAGCACAAGACAGAGCGTTTGTGCATAGTGGCTATTTATATCGAATAGAAAGCACTTTTTTTACTCTATCCAATCGTCTTGGCATTTGAGACTCCATTTAACTTCTAGTAATTACGTTTAAATTAACAAGGACCCTCTTACAACTTACTTTTTCTGTCCCTTTCTATTTTTTTTCCCTCCAAATGTCTTCGTTCGAAGCCAACGAGACAGCAATGCTCTTTCTTTTTCCACGATAATGGAAGTGTGTGTGCGTGTGTGTAGGGGGAGGGGAAGAAGAAAGGAAAAGAAGAGATGGATACAGGTATTTTTGCTTTTCTTTTCCTTCCGAAACACCTTCTGGTCGACTGCACCACAAAGACGGCCAACGCTTCTTCACCCCTTCAAATTGCATTACTTCCGCCTCTTCACTTGATCTTGTTGCTCAAGATTCGTTCATCTTTTCGAAATTTCATGAACCCTTTGCAATTGCTCCGGTCAGGCAACTTTTTTGTTCCTTTTTATCTTATTTACGAACGTACGCTCTTTTCTAATCCCAAGTATAAATGGAGCCATTGGGTTAAGCAAAATGTACTTATGGAGACCTACCGACTCCTGCATCTACAAAATTCTCGTAAAAAAAAGGTAAGGTGAGAAATGTATCTTTCAGATTCGATGCACCTTATCCCTCACATTTTCATCAAAATTTCGCGCTCAAAAAATGCGCATTCTTCAACTTTCTTACGCCAGTCTTAATTTCAAAATCTATTTCTCTGCCGAATTGCACGCTAATAAGGCAGCTTTAATACTTAATCAGTTAAAAAAATTCTCCTTTACAAACAATGTGCTGGAAATGTATTCTTGGTTATAAAGAAAGAAATTTGTGATGAATACTAACAGACTTTTTATGCTGCGTACGTAAATTGTGAAGAAAATAGGAGTACTAATGATCGCTTTGTTCAAGATTCTTAAGTGGAGAGTGAACAGGACAAGTGGAGAGTGAACAGGACAAGTGGAGTGTTTCGTTCTCTGGGCGATAGCTTCACGGCTGCGCAGTCCAAAAGTGTTATTATTGAATAATCCTTGTACATTAAGTTATCACTTTATAAATTTGTCTTCTTCTTAGTTTAATGATAGCCAAGAATTTAATTATCGAGTAGATATAAGAAATGATACAAAGAAATATTTCACGCTGGGATAAGGCCGTAAAGTTGATAAGGTTTATATAGAAAAAACTAAGCGTAAAGAAAGCAATCACGCTTTTTGAAAAAAATATCTTTACCTTCTAAACAACCCCCACAGGTTCTAGTTGCTTTAACGCCAAAACATATCGGTGATTAAAGATATTACTGATTTTGACGTAAAAATGTATAAGTTCCATATCAACAAAATCTCCCTCACTCTCTCCAATGTTTCAGCTGACATACTTAGTCGACGGGTTTATACGGGCAACCAGCGTCTTTAAACTGCTTGACGGTTAGGTTAGTTCTTATGTATCAATTTCGAGGGGAACATCAGAAAGTAACGCCATTTATTTTTTAACTGAGAAAATATAGTCGCTGTATAAAAGTGAACATAGCCAAAAAGAAGGCTGAGTACATGCACAGACATAGCATATGAATGGATCCTGCGCACGAGCACTACGTGCTACCAATCGTTTTACAAATGGCCACCACTATCACATCGTCTACAGCGGAAGAATAGAGAGCTGTTATAAGATTTCTTTTCGCAAAAAGTAAGAAACCCGTTAAAATTCATGGGAAAATGGTAAAAGTTTACATGCCGATTAGCCTTGTCGATAAACAGCGTGCAGGGTGGCCTGCATCAGCGGCAACACCAGCCATTACCGAGGACAATAACACAATCAGAGAAAATGTCGCATTTCTTTGAAAGCAGTGAATGAAACGTTTCACATATTCTATGGATCTGCATGGGATATAATGCAAGAGGTGCTTGGATACCGCAAAGTCTGTTCGCGTTGGAATCCAGAACAGACCGGCAACAGAATGGCGTGTAGTCTGCAACATCTGCAGCGATACAACCAGGAGGAAAATGCGTTTCTGAATAGCATTGTCACAGGAGATGAGTCCTGGGTCATGCACTTCACACGTAAGCCTAAAACTGCGAGCATGGTGTGGAAAATCCACATTATCTGGTTCGCAAAAAAATCAGTTTCTCCTTCAGCTCGGAAGATTATGCTTACAGTTTTTTGCAATATGCAAGGCATCCTACTCGCAGAGTTCCTGCCTCGTGGGTCAATCGTCAACGCCGCTACCTATTGTGAAACGTTGACTAAACTGCGGCGTGCTATTCGGGATAAGCGATCAGAAAGGAAACAATGTTCGACTTCTTCATGACAACGCACGCCTGCATGTGGCGTACTATTCGGTTGGGTGGTTCTGGACAGTCCGAATTTAGCGCCCTCAGACTACCCAGGAAGAGATTTCCGGGTGGTCAGAGGTTTGAGACTGACGAGGAACTCAAATCTGTCGTGCGCCATTGGCTGAATTCACAGCCGACGGAGTTCTACGAGCTGGATATTCTGAAACTGGTGCAGCGTTGGGATAAATGCCTAAATCGTCAAGGTGCTAGTGTGGAAAAGTAGATAAAGACGTGTAGTTTCAGCTGCAGTTAGTTGTTTACCTGTATGTTTTGTAATTTTCCTTGAAAAAAATAAATGGTGTTACTTTCCGATATCCCCTCGTACATCTGCATGTCTAAAATTTCGGAAAATAAAGTACCGTATTTTGAAATCCAATGAATCATTTATAGTAGTCCTATATTTCTCTATAAGGAAATAACAATTCAAACTAGCTTTTCGTAATACAGCTATACTCAATCAATAGTTGAGTTTTTTTCTATCTATATTCCCATATACGCTCTATGTACCTATCTCGTGCTATTTTCATGAACTTCTTCAGAAATCGAGTCCTGACTGGTATTGCAAATCCTTTATTTATTATGTATGAAGATTCAATACAAAACCCCAATTATCTATTGTTCCAGAATGGAAAACTATACATAATGGAAACGATGTTTTTGAATTTACCGTCTCCTTTATATCGCTACGTCAAATGCGACGATGAAAAAGTGGTTTATAAATTTTTGATGACGGAAAAACATGAGCAAGCATCCTCATTTTAAATTCTAATTGGGACTGAGATCATTTAATTATTAACAATCAAATTCGGTCAATTGTAATATTTTGCAAGAGCATTACCGGGTCCAAATTTATAACTGAAACAACCATGAGTTCGAACTGGAGATCTTACACAAAATAAAATGGAACAACGTCTTCCTTCAATTGTTTATGACACGAGCATTGAATATGATGATTGTTCCATTTTATATATTATATTCAACTTTTAGCATCACATCCGACTGGAGAGTCTGTCACCGTTAGAAAGGAAGTCATCGGAGTTTGGTAAAGGTGTGTGATTCACCTGGAGTATCTACAACGTTTGATTATCTTCTACATAAGAAGTCGACGTGAGAATAATATCCAGCGGTTTAAGAATGAATACCTTTATTGAACTAAATTACTTTTAAATTTGAAATTCTCCTAAAATAGAAATTACAAATCAAAATTTAGATTCGTTCTACTTTCCATTAACAATAAGTATCCTAGGATCTATATTTCCCATGATCGAGCGATAGGAAACAAAGACTGCCGAATGGAAAGAACAAGGTCAGTCAGAGTTCTCTTAGAAATGATTGTCGGTAAGGCAGATAATTGCATAATTTACAGAGAAGCATGATCTATTTACACAACCTTCTAAGCAACACTCTAAGCAGAGCATCCTCACAAAATACGGACGCTGAATGTAGCTTATGAACCAATAAAATCAAAAGTATCCATCTCGGTTACCCGAAGGTCCCAAGGGGTCGTCTCAGGTTTATCTACTCTAGCCAGATGATAAACCTCTAGGAAATTTAAAAAATGATATATTGCGGTCTCTTTTTATTTAGTTGGACCCAGGTGGTTTATTAAGTAACGGCCGAAACCTTTTCTTGGCACAGAGCCATTCTATATTCAGCCTGTAGACAAAAGCTCGCTGTGGCACGAATGGCGAAGACTTTTCTGTCGCTGTATGACATCAGCGTAAGAGATGATGTGATTTACAAAAACCATTAAATTAATCCCAGTAATCGTAAGGTATTTAGAAATTTATTCATGTTTTTACTGCTCTCGTGAAGGAGAAAAATCCCAAAGAAATGATACCAATTAAGACACTACACATACGTCCGGCTTTAAGAGTGAATTTGGTATTCTAAAACAAATTTATTTGACTCTTCAGAACTGAAAACATCAAAAGGATTAGCAAGAAAATCGGCATGCACATAAACGAAAACGGCAAGGAGCAAGTATCTTGAAGTATCCTATGTATACAGAAGTATCCGAACACCTCTTCGAATGTAGTATCTGCTGATTTATATAATTATGCCTCGTATATAAAGCAATTTCTTCAATATTAGACACGCATTTAGCTAGCGAAAGTAATACAATGAGTCATTCCGAAGAGCTTAGTGATTTCAAACGTGGCACAATCATTGAATGCTATATGTGCAATAAGTCTGTCCGAGCAATTTCTACCCTACTGGATGTGCCTCGTTCCACTGTCAGTGATGTAATCGTAATGGAACAACAACAGCCCAAGAACGAACATGTAGGCCAAAGATAATGACAAACAAGGACAGCCGAATGCGGAAACGCGTTATGCGCGCAAATCGGATATCCTCCGCTGAATCACTGGCTAACGAATTCCGGCATGTTTCAGGAAGCATGGACAGCACTAAAACTGTCCGCCATCACAAGCCCAACATCAGTAACATCAATGCCAAGCCCGACGCAGCTGGAATTCAGACCCGTGGAAACGCGTTCTTTGGAGTGACGAATCACGTTACACCAACTGGCAGTCCGATGGAAGAGTTTGGTCTAGCGGACGCCTGGGAAACGCTTCCTGAGCGAATGTGACAACTGAAGTTTGGTGGTGCTGCAGGCATCATTGTCTGGAGATGCTTCACATGGTTTGAGCTGGGTCCCTTGCTTCCAGTGAATGGAAACCTGAAGAGTGCAAGATATAAAGACATGGCTAATATGTCGTTGGACCTCCTTTCGACTAGTTTTTAATTAGTTTCACTCCTCCTTAAGTGCGTTGGCGAATTTTGCAGTAGATGTATAGTGGCTAGAAAAGGTAGTGTGGGCATTACCAGCGTCTACGCGCAACGTTAAAATAAGCTCGGTATAGAGGGCGTTATGTTAGCCTCTGATATCAACACAACAGCGAAAGCGCGTTGGATTACAACTTTGTACATGAAAAATTCTTTAAATATAGATACTTTTATACTTTAATGTCCGCTAATAATTAAAAAAAATAGAATAAATATAAGGATCGAATCATACTGTTAAAAATATTGTATATATTCTAGACTTCGTTTACAATTATTTTAGTCGTTTTATTTTACATGGATAAAAACGAATACAATAAATTTTCTTGTATAATTATAAGAAAAAAAAATCTTTAAAAATTAAGCTAGTGAGCTTGAAATATAAATTATGAGGCATTATTTATTTATTCCTTTCATATTATCAGAGGCTGATATAGGAGAGAAGGACGAGACACACAAACCCTGGAATACAATAAATAAATTATTATTAAAAGATAAAATAAATCAAAATAAAAAGCTGCCGTTTCGGATCGACTATCCTTTATCAAAGCAAAAAGGAATTCTCTAAAAGCAAAGAGAATATTAGAAAATTATCCTGAAGTTATGAAAGAACAATCGACAATCAAACAGTGAAGTGTACATTTGTTCAGGTGGGACGTAAGCAGTGCTTACACGAGTATCACCCTTCCGGAATAAATTCCATATGAAATACACTGAAATAGGCAAGAAGCCTGACTAACCCAAAGAAGTCTTCCACATTATGAAAAAAATAATAAGACTGACGATTGTCAGAAGATTGGGAGAGGGGGAGGGGGTGAAAGGAGTATTAACTTCGACTTTATATAGAGTTAGCATATAGAGTAGTAAGACGGTATTGGCTGAAATACTAGAAGAAACAAATGGGAGGCCAGGAAATGAATTCGAAGACGTGCTGAGATAGGACAAGAAAGAGGACAAATAGGAGGTGATAAGAGGGCGGGGAGAAAATTGCAATAAGGTAACACATATTAAAAATGACAAACTATAAAAAAAAAATTAGGAATGATAGAGCTCCGGATATAAGAATTTTTTTATTTATGTTATTTTATTTATTTTATTTTAAGGTTAGAAAGAAAAACACAATGTGCCCAATAAGGACCTGTATGGTCAAAGACCGACGAGTTAGGTCCTAGTGGGCACAAAAACATAATAAATACAAAGTTATGAGAGAGATAAACAACATTAACAATTGTATAATAGTGGCGAACATCAGTGGTTGACGTGTAAGCATTTGTTGGTAACTCGAATTAAAATCACAGTATTTCAACTTATCATTCAAATTAAAAGCATTACAAAATATTAGTGTTCAGAGAAAAAAAGTACCAAGATATCTTGCAAAAAAAAAGTAGAATAAAATAAAAAAATAAAAATAAAAAAAAATCGTGAACCAAAAATTATCTAATACAGTGGTTTATGTTAAAAAAAAAGTCATCAAAGTTCATCTGTATAATGTAATATTTATTTATTAGCTTAGCTTTTTATTTTGATTTATTTATTCTGTCCTTTAATTAATAACTTTCATATTATCAAGAATTTATATGATATTTACTTTTGTTTAACTATTTATTATTTTATGAAAAAAAATCTTTCGAAAAAAAAATTTAAAGAAAATCTATCGTAATCGTTTTTATCCATGTAAAATAAAATGACCAAAATAACTGTAAACGAAGAATATATACAATATTTTTAATAGTCTATGATTCGATCCTTATATTTATTCTAATTTTTTTAAATTATTAGCGGACATGAAAGCATAAAAGTACCTATATTTAAAGAATTTTTCATATAATACAACGCGCTTTCGCTGTTGTGTTAATATCAGAGGCGAACACAACGCCCTCTATAACGAGCCTATTTTAACGTTATGCTCTAGTGTATGGCGATTGCAGGGCAATGCCCACACTACCTCTTCTAACCACTATAGTAGATGTTCGCTGATTCGGTCAATCCGCAATCGGTGTTCCAAATCATCCCACAGAGCTTCGGTTTGATTTTGGTCCGGGCTCTGAGCGGGTCAGGCCATTTCTTCAATATCCATGTCATGGAACCATTCTTGTACACACCTCGCTTTGTCAGCCCCCCCCCTCCCCCCGAATTGTTCCCACAATGTTGGAAGTACTGAATTGTCCAGAATTGTCTGCATGTGTCCGATAATTCTGGCAGCATAGGGTACAGGGTATCCGTAAAATGCTTTATACTGAAGGAGAAATTATGAAATGTTTAACAATGTGGTATATTTTGTGATCCAGGTTGTGAGAAGTGGAAATTCTGTAATATCATTTGTATCTCAACAGACATGGTTCCAGCACAACCGCATTACAGCTAGAATGTCACTTGCCTACGTGGATTACGTTTTTGTGAAATAATACTTGCACGATTCCTTGATGTTAGCCATCAGACACTAAAGCTGAAAACAAACACATCCAAAACAGACTACAAACATCTAAAGCAAACTTCCAAACACATTGCAGAAAATTTCTTCACAAAATGTATTCGGGAATATGACAGCGTGTGTAGACGAATTTGCAAGTCTGTAAAGGTCATTCAATTCCGATGTCTTCTTTAAATAGAATTGCAAGTACATTACCAGTGCACAGCAACTTTATGGACATTCTGTACTTTTATGTGTATCAGGAGAGTAGAAAAATTTCCATGCTAGTTACTGTCCATTGGGAAGATAGACATTACTTCGTTATTGTTCTGGCAGTTCTATGAGTACCTTATCCAATTCATCAGTTGTATTCTGACTAATTCCAAAAGTTACTAAACATTATGCAGTTCCCATTATGATGTACTTCCAATTAAGGATAAACGGCCAAAGGAATAGAAAAAATAAAAAATTGAAATTCTATCAGAACCTGAATAGAGCGTAGGCAGTATTTCCCTTAGAAAATATTTTACCCAATGTAAAATGAGATAAAGACATATAGCCTTTAGGATTTTCTCCAGTTCCCTTGGAAACGACAAAAGGAAGAAGGTTCTATCAACAACCGTCGAGCCATAGTTAATGGATGAGACAGTCGCAGGATCCCAAGATAAAACAAGGGATGTGGCGTAAAGAGCAAACCAGAACAGAGAAAAGAGAGAACTCAGTGATTGGCCAGCAGCGAAATTGCAATCTTTTAATGGAAGACGAGTTTATTTGTTGCTTTTTTCTCGCTTCTGGCTTAATGACGACGTCAAGATTTTCCCTTTTTTCAAAAACGCTACTACAACTATAAAGCCATCAAGGAAAAAATGTTTAAAAAAAGTATACACATTTTTTTTCCACTTTTGAGAAAATTACTCTTGAAATCCCCGACAGAAACTTTGAAGCAATTTCCACAACAGGAAAGGTAAAATCCATTAAAAAAATTCGTAACAGTTCGTAAATATGTAAAAATGCTTCGATTTAGCGTATCTTAATTAGCCTTATCGTCCAACAAAACTCCCTGCGCCCCCAAGAAACGCCCATTTACAACCCCGCCAACACTGCAAGGATCATTAAGAGCCATCCGATAGAGTCATTACTAAATACATTTGCCTAGATTTTAATATTTAATTTCCTTCGATAGCCTCGTTGCTCATATAAATTGAGCAAAATTAAAATATAAATCTTCATTTCGGATAGCGCCGCACTTTATCCCCGGGAAAAGTCACTCAGTCGATGGCCATCGACAATTGATCGCTTTTCGCATTTTCAAAGCTTTCCGCAGTAACAACTCCCATCGACGTATAGAATATTAAACGCCATTCGTAGGCAATTTATTAATTGCCACAGATAATGAGCAACAATTTACTGCCATGCATGTAATTAAAAAGCACCACTTTATCGATTTCGTGCGAAAATTATAGAGTGACAGGAATAATATCTAGAGAAAGAGCAACTCCCTCTGGAAGGACGGGAAGGAGGGGGAGGGCGAAGATCATTTATTTAAAAGCTGAAACTCAGTGTAATCAGAAGCTCGTCATCCAAAAAAAAGCAACGTTTATGAATTCGTCATTAGGAAGGAAAGCAGCAATTTAACGTTTTTTGGATAATGAAGAGAGAGACCAGAGGATAGACGCCAAATTCGATAACCCGCATTCGTCTTCTCAACTACATACACAACACGAGATTTTGAGTGCTTTTAAGCGTACGTGACTCAGACTAACTTCGATTTTATAAGAACTGGCTAGTTCTCTTTTATATATTAAAAAACGCGCTTTCTTGTCTCAATTTGGAAATCAGAACTCGTAATTACTTCTTCTATGTAGATATAATCGGGGCGCCATTACATTCACTCACCTTGACACGCAATCCTTACATTTCGCGCTAAATATCTTCTCTCATGAAACACCACGCCAAACAAAAATCCAAATTGTGCCACAGATTGGCTTCGTGAAATAAAATATTCGAACGCAAGCGTCCTTGGACCGCAGAAAAATTTTGACACACGCTAATGCCAACAATAATTTTATTAGCTAACCCAAACATATTTTCCCTTTCCCTTTAGTTCCTTTTTTTTTTTCCTCCTCGGGAAAAATATTTTCTCATTTTGAAGAAAGTCGCCCGATTCATTTTGTCGCATCCCGACGACAGTCCTGGTTGCGGCTGCGCTTCGAACTCAAACCATATGCAAAATCCGAGTCTTAGGTTCTCGTCTTTTCTCTATACACATATAAAGCTCACGTTGAGAGAAATGAAATATGGTCGCAATTTATATCTCCCGCGGACATGAAAGAAGGCAAAAACGTAAAGCGAACAATTCCTTGACGCGAAACACGTTTGGTCGGACAAAAACCTCACAATTTTCTTTTGCTTTATAAATTTCAAAGAATATTGCAATAAAAGAGTAAAACATTTTAGAAACAAGAGGAAGGCAGAACGAGTTGGGGGTTTTATATTTTTCTTAAGAACGGCCACATGTCTACTTAAACTCAAACGCGTAACCTGGAGATCTTGAGTTATTAAATCGTTAGAAACATAAATACGCAAGAGAGATTTAGGCTTCCGATAATTTACTTAAACATTTTTTATTACATCGTACAAAAAAAAACAAACTTCAAACATGCCAAAATATGTAAATTAAAAATTTCTTTCCAGCATTTCTTGTGTGCATGAGAAGTATTCATGCAAAACCAATTAAAATCCGAAACGCTTTTTCAGGCAGCGCCTATTTGATCAAAAGTCAAGTCTTTTCGACTTTTTGCGACTAAACCTTCCAACGTTTCAACCAATGTGATGTACGCAAATTTTCTCTGGTAATTTTAAATTACAATGCACGAAACTTCTCAAAAGAAATGTATATTCCAGTTTTAGAACTAAAGGAGCCTAATGGTTACTTTAAGTTCATTTTTACGTTGATAGTTCGAACTTGAAAATTTTATTTCATGGATTAGAAAAATAGGTAAAAGACTGTTGGCTCATCTCGTTTATGAACACAGTCATAGGGACATCTGTAAATATCGATTAGTGTGAGAAGGTTGGTGAAATAAACAAAACTTCATTTCATGACAGAATTCAGATCAGGGCATGCGCAACCGTTGTCAACAATTCGTTTTTGCAATCGTAGTGCGTAAAAATCCCTCAGTTGGTACGAAGAATATGTCTAAGAAATTCGACCAATAACTTCTGAAAGTGACCAAATCACGTGATAAAATAACACTTCGTTTTGATATTTTCATACTTTTCGTACTTTAAATTTCAATGGTTTTTTTTTGTTTGAAACACTGCTTCCTTAAAATAAACAAAATCTACAATACTAAGCATGATCAATCAACTGATTTGGTCAGTTGAGTTCGGACTGTTTAGACATAAGCGGATCTTCATATAAACAGCCTGTGTTAAGCAACTTTTGTATTGCACGATATACAGATTGAACTATTGGCGAAAATAGAAGCAAACAATTTTTTTTAATTACCGCAAATCTTCAATGACGAGAGAAAAAAAAAATGACTCCGCCAACAATTCCGTACTTGGGAGCATCTTTCTCAAAATTTTCGTTTACTAAAAGAATAAAGATTTAGATATCTGCAGAATTACTCTTTCCAAATAAAGGTGTTTCATTAGGAGTGATAGTTTTTCGATTTAACGATTTCTGATAATTTTTTTTCCTTTCCAGGTGTCAAAATATACATTAGAGTTTGCACTCTCATCATGCAGCGTTTGACGCTTCAAGGGCGTTTGGAAATTATTAAAAAAAATATTACCAACGTTCGAGCTCAATTGTGGGTGTTCAACGTTTGTTCAACAGAGAATTGGGAGAATTTGATAAGTTTGAATGTGAATACACTTTACAGGACAATAAGCCACCGAGAAGACAACGTAAAGCGCGAAGTGATGAACATATCGCAGCTGCAGCGGCCAGTATTACTGATGATCCAAATTTGTCGATCTCACGACCATTACAACAACTGGGGCTTTCTCAGACGTCAACTTGGAGAATTTTGCGTAAGGATTTAGGCCTACATTCTTACAAAGTCGTATTGACCCAAGAGCTGAAGCCAGATGGCCACAGATTGCATCGGGCTGATTGGGCCTTAGAGCACTTGGAAGATGATCCTGATTTCGGCCAAAAAAAATCATCTTCTCAGACGAGGTGCATTTTTGGATAAATGGCTTTGTTAACAAACACAATTGCCGTTATTGGGGTGAGAAGCTATCGCCGGCATACAGCCGCAACTTTTGGAGCGTTCGTGTGCGTCAGTGTAAACAAAGCCGCGGTAGATATTTGAACAATGTCTTGTTCAAAACATAATTTAAATAAATAACTGCATTGTCCAAGTTTGTTAATAAAGCAAAAACTAAATTGATATGGAAAACCGTTATTGTTTCATTTGCAATTAAAATCCTATCACTCTTAATGAAAGACCCTTTATTTTGTCGTTGTTCAGATAAATTCCGAAATAAGCTCCAAATGCAGAAATTAAGGGAGAGTCCATTTTTTTTTTGCTCGCCAATATACTTTTTAGAGGATTCGATTTACGAAGTAGAATATCGAATGCGTAAAATCTTCAATCACGAAAAAATTTTTATTGAACCCTGGAAAGCTTTTTTGATGTTAACATGGCTATTCATAATCAAAAATTTACAATTTCGAAAGATTTAGTACATTCCCTAAACTCATCTCAAAGAAAAACTACAATCAAATTTTAATTTCGAAAGGAAATTTATCAATCAATACGATAATCGGAAAAGGAGGAGGGTTATAAAAATACTTTCGAAGATAATATATATATATTAAAAAAAACACTACCCCCAAAGGCCAAAGGCTACATAAATCTTAAAATCCAAGAACAAATCCAAAGAAAGCCGCAAAGGCTCATTAAGGATTACCCAAACACAAACGTAATTCATCATAATATTCAGCTTAGAATAAACACTTTCAAAAAATATCTTGTTTTATATATGTTCGATATTTTTGGTTATTATTATCGTTAGCATTACTTTTCCCTTGTAGATCCCCTTTAGCATCGCACAGGCTAATTGAGGGCGATGGGAGGAGGGTCGTTCAGCGATGACACTGAAAGCACAGAAGCCACGGACAAATTAGTAAACTACATTTTTGTTTTTTTTTAGTAAAAAAAAATTACTGTTAAGATGAACGGAACATTGAAATTCTGTATTCAGAAGCGCACACGGAAGCGTACCAATTAACATTTATGCAGAAACCAGGCTGCTTTCTCCTCCAGCTCTAACAAAGACTCCCCCCCCCTCTCTTTCTCTCTCTCTCTCTCCAATGGAAACTATATAAACACCAACAAAAGACAGTTTTGAATAAATGTCTCGCTTTTTCCCTCCTCCTATCTTTTATTTCGTTATCAGCATTTTCTTCCCACCTTCTCGACATCCTCTCTTTATTCTTCAAAATCGATTCATCTTTGAGCAGGTCATCCGTCTTTAAAAGAGAAAGAATCTCTCACCACCCCCGCCTCACTCTTTCTGCTTATTCTTCAAGGCAAATAATAATAATGTCAATAAATAAAACAGAAATAAAAGGATAGCGAGGAGAAAGCTTTAGAAAGAAATATATATTTTAAAAAAAGACAACTTTTTTTTTTTTTTTTAAATTTCCATTCATCCCAAAAGGAGTTATTTTTTCCCCATTCTCTTTTGGAGACCAATGAGTAAATCATTAGCGGAAAACCTTATTTAATGATCTCTGCCCGTACAATGTAAAACAAACTACTTTCTCTCGGTGAACTTTTCACTAATTATCTAAATGGAAAGAAAGCAAAAGAAGGCAACGTTGCTGCTTCGAAGGCCTTCGAGGCAAAGATGGTTTTCTGAAGGAGAAAAAATCTTTCCAAAATAAACAAGCTGGGCTTGTTTGCAATACATTGGAAAAAAGGTTTAAACGAGATGAATAATTTAAAACTGAAAATTAAACTTATGTAAATTCACATAAAATGCGGCGAAAATTTTCTTCACGCAAGAGCTTTAAGTAAACAGCGTTAATTATTTGCTTTACTTGGATTAAATGAAAAGCAATACTAGAAAAGCGCATTATTTTTTCTCTCTCTTTTATACTCATTTCTCATTAATAACAACTTTGAAGTATACGATACTGAAAACGTACAAAAAACATACACACTAACTACTTTCAAATAAACTACATTTTAACTTACTTCCAAGTCTAATCGATGCTATAAAGATGAATAGGTGGGCACAACTGGGCTGAAAGAGTCAAGTCCTTCTCTCGCAAAACACAAACGAAGAATTTTTTTTCACTCAAGCGTTTTTTCACTCTTTCGTTGAAAGTCTCAAGACAAAAATCTGTCGTTGCTCCAGCTAAAAAGTGCGAGTAAGGCTCTTCTGCTGGAAGTGAAGCTTGAAGAGGAATAATGAAGTAAAAAAAATAAATTAAGTAAATAAAACGTATATATAAAATATACGTTGACTCGATATAGTCACTTCTCCAAACTGGAAAATGTGACTTTCCAGAAAAGTCACTTTTTCTTTTTAATTTATAGGGAATCTGTTTTTCGAGTTGCGGTAGAGAAGCTCGGTAGACTTGCGGTGGTGCCGTCCGAGTCCGAGGACGGAAATTTCTCCGGCAGGTGAGGCGTCAATACGCTCTTTTAAAAATGTTCTTTGGATTAAAAGCAAAAAGAATGAAAAAAAAAATAAAATTAAAAAATAATATAATAAGAGCCTCTCACGAGAAGATTGACGACGAGAAGAGAAAGTTCACCCCGAAGAGCATAGTCGAGTGAAATTCCCCGCTCGGGGACGGGAAGACACAAGAGTCAGTTCCTCCTCCTCCGCCTCTACGTTTTCGTAAAAGCTCAATCAGCACACGAAGACACAAATTCCTCCTCAAAAAATAAGCAAATAATAACTTAAAAAGACAAAACTTCAATGTAATTTCTTATTTCCCCACTTTCTCCAAGCCGCGTCCTCCTCTCTTTCGTCAGTGGGTGTCCTCTTCGGTCGTCGTCGTCGCTTCGTTTTCTATCCCACTCCTCTCGCGACTGATGACGAGAACTCGACTGAGAGCAGCAGCGACTCCAAGGCGCAAGCAGACGGAGCCTCGCCCTCGACTCGACTCGCACTCAACGGCCACCGCCCCAGCAGCAGCGCAACGACGACGCCGACGCAGAAACAGCGAGAGGAAGCAGTAGCAACAGCAGCAGCAGTAGCAGCAGCGGCGGCAGCAGCAGCAACGACAGCGACAACGAGCAAGCGAGCAAAGATCGCTGGGCATCATGGGAAATAGACTCTCACCACCGGCCCTCACTAAAATGACAATCGCACTCTGCCTCCCCCGTCTTAGTTATGGAAAAAATGCCACACGCAACCGTAATTGAGCATTCCAGATATTTATTCACACGGAGAACTTATAATAAAATTTGGTAAATTTTAAGTGCTCGAAAGTTTTCTTCATCAACCGCCGCAATGCAAATTTAAAGCTCATTAAACAAGAAAACAAAATTCCATCCAAATTTCCTTTATTAACTCAAGAACGCGTTTTAATCCTAATGTGACTGACAAGGTACCTGGGTAACTTTTAATATTTTGAACTAATATTTTTCAGGGTTCTAATTGAGCTAAAAATATGGAAATTTTTGACATCTCTCAGCTCTTAAAGAGATTTCTATATCATCGTTTGCAAGCATTTATACTCTAAATGAGAGGAATAGGGCTAAACTATTTGGCTACCTGGATTTTATAATGAGAAACGTAAAATTGTGATTATAAATTTTATATGTTAAATTATTATAACATAGTAGATAATTATATCAGTATTTATAAAACAATACAAACCTGACAAAGGATTACAAAATAATAAATATCGAGTCATATCAATGTGACCACCAGTTAATAACCGGAATAACCACCATGTGCAGCTCGGGCAGCGGCTAGATGGGCTGGTAGAGACTCAATGAGGTGCTGGAAAGTGTTCAGAAGAATAGTGAGCCATGCTGATTGCAGTTCAGTTGACAACTATTGAAGGATGTGAGATGGTCCCATAGATGCTCGATTGGATACAAGTCCGGGGAATTTAGGGGCCAAGGTAGTACAGTAAAGCCTCCCTCATGCTCTTCTAACCACTCACGTACATTTCTAGCTGACTGAGATGTCGTGCTGGAAGATGCCGTCATGCCCAGGAAAAATGTCCACGTATGGGCGTACGTGGTCAGCAAGAATCATACGTACTTAAATCGATTCATATTGTCATCCACAATGATGAGTGCACCAGAGAATGCCACAAATACACCTTCCAGACGATAATGCTGCCTCTGCCAGTTGTTACCAAATGGTTGAAGTGTTTCTTTTCTTACGTTTCTCGCCGTATGCGGTAACATCCATCCGCGATTTATTTGAGGAGACAAAGGAGGATGTCCACTGTCGGTACTGCCGTGTACATTCCAGTCTCTTCTGCCAATGCACAGTCGTTAGCATAGGTGCTGTCACTTTCCGTCTGCTGCGGAGCCCGTCTGCAGCAACGTTCGCTGAATTGTTCTGGACACGCTTGTAGTAGTCCTCTTGTTCATTTGGGCAGGAAAATTGCTCTACTGTATCACGTCGATTCACCCAAAGGGGCAGCCTTTTTATGGCTCGTGGAGCATCACAATTTCCACGTCTATATTGCCATTCTGTCATGCGCGGTACCTTTTTACCACAGCAGCATGCGAACAGTTCACAAACTACGCAGTTTTTGAAATGCTGCCCCCCCCCCCCTTGGCCGAAAGCCAATAATCTTTCCCTTTTGTACATCCGATAAATCGCTCCGTTTCTGCATTGCAACAGTTGAAATGTTTTTCGAATGTCTACAAACACACTGTATATACCCACCCAATCTGCTGATGACACCTCATTTATTTAGTGCCTTCTGCCATTGGTTATTTAGCGTTGAAATCACAAACAATGCCCCTCGACTGTTTATGAAGTAGACCAATGCAAGCTTTGAAATAAATTTCACGATTTACGTCTGTTAGTTACAGTTCTGACAAACTATTTTAGACGAGAATATTCGTTGCTAACTGCGCTTTTTGCAAACAGAACATGCTTTACGGGTTTGTCGTCCAAAATGTTTCAATTCTCTGCAAAGAAAACAGCTGCCTACTACTACAGCGTGTCCACTTGTATCCTGTCTTGGTGCAGTTGCAATTCACGAAAATTGGATTTCATGCCCAAGAACGTCTTGCATAGCAGAAGGTATGAACGTTTTGGCAATAACTCGAGAAATTTCCGTTGAGCATTTGGAACGCAGAGTTCGGTTGCCAAATCTCGCAAAAAGTTTCTGCTTTTACGTGTTGACCCGACTGATCATGTAGATGATCCACTGCTAAGGCTTTTAATACAATAAAAAAGAAAATTCTTTAACTACAACAATACAGTATTTACAAAATAAAATATTAAACTTTTAAATAGCTGCATACGTATTTCAGTAGCAACAGCTACCATCATTCAGCAGGCGAATAAATAAGATGATAAAAAGACCTCATTTTTTATAGGTAATAGCCAATCAAGGAGGTTTGGCTATAAATTTGAGATTGGTTTGTCTTTTAACTTGTGATTGTTTTTTGAATTTTAATTTTATTGTAATACATTGCTAAGGCTGCTAATTGTTGCATCTGTAGAACATTGACAGTGGCCAGTGATTTGTTTTCCGCTTGCAATACAGTTCTTTAATGGTTTTAGTTTATACAGAAGTTTTTTAGTTTAGAAGAAATCTTTTAGATTTACTTTAGAAGAAACTCTAAAGAGACAGATGCGCAACTTTTACTTTTAACCTGATGAACCCTCAATTGCCTAAATCGTCACGGAAGCTGTTTTACTAATCCGATTTTCTTAGCGAACACATAAAATTCCCAGAGCCTTGATGAAGGGGCAGCGGTTCCCAACCTTTTAAAGGTTGAGGGCTCCTTTCGAAGTCTTAAGGATCCCCCTTCAGTGCAATATATAAAGCAAATGTCCGAATCCAAAACACCTCTCCATATGCCACTGAACCTCAAAATGCGACATCGGTGAAAGCAGAATCAATTTTTAGCTTTTCTCTATTCGGGGTTATCACCTTAAACCAATTAACGAGGTCTTATTGAATATCCTCCGTTAAAATCTGGCTCACTGTGTAAACATTTATGCTTCATCTTCCTATTTACCTTAATCCAATAGAGCTCCCCAAGAACTTAAAATATAATGCGCTCTATAATTCGCTGCTTCTCACCCAATCGAGAATGAAGAGAATCGGAAATTCACTCAATATCACATAGACAGCGTGTCCCAGCAATCGCCATCTTCTTTCTTTATTCTTCTTAACCTTTTAGCAGAACAAACAAGCCTCAACTTTGTATCTTTTGAAACAAAAAAAGTCCAACGATACAAAGTAAGCAGAATCGATAAATATTAAATTATTGATTTCCTTTGGCCTAAGGGGAATAAAACTTTGATCGCTGCAATAAACAAGAAATGACGAGCTACCAGCGAGCAGTAAGCACAACAGCGTTTAAATAAATAAACATCCCAAGCAAATACTAAACCATGCATGCTCAAATTCGACACCAAGCATACAAGCGAAATATAAAACAACATTTCAACTTCTTGCACAATTCCAGCTCAAAAAACAAGGCTCAAAACAGAAATATGATAATGCAGAACCCGTCTTTTAAATATAAATCCACAAATTTACATTTTAAACAGCAGCAATGCCGACCGCAATCGAGTTTCGCGGAGAAACGACTAAGACCAAAGCGCGTCCTCCCCCTCATTAAAGTATCAACAACTTCATTGCATTTTAAAAGAGTTTTGGTCTCTGTTTCTCATACTAAAACCATAAACAGAGCAGCTGTGTTCGGAGATAAAGCTCACAACGTCTCTTCATGGATGAAGTTGGAACTACCGACTTTTTTAAGACATGGGTTGTCTTAGAAAGCTTTGTCCAACGACATAGAGCACTTCATACTCTATATCATCAGGTTTCCGGACATTCCTCCAAAACAGTATTACGTGTTCTAATTTACATGCCTATGATATTAAGGTAACAATAAAAACTTTCATTGTTTTTTCATTTACTGGACTCATCTTTCATCTCATATAGGCGCACTTTGAGTTGCTCAACGGAGCTGAGTTCCAACGTGGTACCATTATACGCGAGATTTGTCATTCTGCCAATATCCTGTTCAAATGTAAACGATATCTTTGTCAAGTGGAAATCTGAAGGAACCACGCCAGTGAAACTGACAAGTAGCAGGCCAAAAAGATGACAGTTTTTGTACGAGTGACAACACCATGCAATCGGTAGTCTTCAGCTGAATCAATTTAAGTTCCAAAATGCCACTTCAAGTACAAGTAAAATGACCATTCGACGAAACTGACCTTAGGTTTCCATGGCTGTGTGCTGTAATAAGCCCCATATTGAAAGAAGCAACGTTTAGTATTTATAGCTCACCGAAACGATCATTTTAACAATATCGAGTTTGGGTTTGGCGGAAGTCCGGAGAACGCTTCTGCCTAACCGCGTGGTTCCCACTCTGAAGTTCGGAACGGGATGGGGGCGTTTTGGCATGGGTATCAGTTTCATCGTTTGAATTGGGCAAACGTGTTCTAATAGCAAAACTATGACATCTGCAACTTATCTTGATATTTAGCAGAATTATCACATCAGCATTGTGGTAACAGTTTAGAATCGGACCATATCTGTACCAGCAATGGTTTGAGGATACAGTTGTTAAAAGAAATGGACTGGCCCATAGAGTCTCATGTAATACCAATGTACATCTGCGAGTGAGCTCGTCGATGCTCTTCGGGAAGAATGGAAGAAAATTCCTAAAGCTCTACCAATTTGGTAGAAACTTCTTATTCGGAGAGGTCATAATAAAGTAAAAGAGGCTCCATTAGGATATAAATGTACATAAAATCATGGTTGCAGTTCTAAAGAACAGCTGTCGGAAATTTTTGATCACAGATTAATTTCTAAACAACCGTCGTACTCCATATCCGAAAATTCTTGAACGTAATTTTAATATAAATAACAGTAATTTTTTTATTTTAATTTTATTAATCTGTTTATTATGTATATTGCTAAATAAAAACTTTCACAATACTGCAATATTATTATAGACCAATCCTAACACTAACTACAGCTTCATGGCTATAATTTCGATACCTTATGCCATGAATATGTAATAACTTGAAATTTAAATGCTATGCTAACATTATAATAATTTTAAGAAATAATTAAAAGCGAGGAAAGCTCCATCTAGAAAATAAATTGATTTTTAAAGCTTTTTAAAATTTTTTATCCCTTTGCAATTTAATGGATATTCCCTGTATAATAAGTAAGTAAACGAAAATGATGAATGGCACACATTACGGGCCTTTAAGACCATATAGATCACGAGAAAGCATGATCCGTTTAGAAAACGCTCTATTAAGTGAATTTCGATTTACCAGAAAGGTTCATTACTTCAGGGACGACCCACTCTTATTATTAGGTCATTTTGATTTATAGTAAATGGCTAAAAATCATTCATTAAATATTGAACCAGGCGATGCAATAACCCAGGTAGAGCGTATAATCATCTTTGTGCGTGTATCGGTGTTAAATATGGAACAAATCGATTACGTAACGCTAAAAGTTTGTTATCACGTTCTTTGGACCTAGCGTGCTCAAAGTCCATTCGGATGTTCCTCTCTAAAGCTAACATTCGAAAGTACTCGTTTCTTCTCTGACCACATTTTCCATCTAGACTTCCGATGTCGATCTGCCTAAAATAACAATCATCTAATGGACCTTATGCTCTTTTGATGTTGTATAATTATTTACAGTTACAATTGACAAATATTGTGGTTTTTAATTCATTTAAATTATTTTTATAATTGATCCAAACTAAACTTTCATTATGGAGAGAGAGAGAGAGAGAGAGAGAGAGAGAGAGAGAGAGAGAGAGAGAGAAAGGGAAGAGCATGACTTCTAAACACTGTCGTGTGCATATATGATTATCTAATAACTAAACAGGAGATGTCCGCTGACTACTTTAAAGCTGTATGCATCTTGCATGATCCTGTAGCAGTAGGTGGAGAGTTCTCGATTTGCAGAGTTGAGTCACATTATTAATATCACCACCTAATATCCCGAATAACCGAATAACCGCCTTTAGCGGCACGGACTGCAGCTAGACAGCGTGGGAGTAAGTCAATAAGATTCTGGTAGGTTGGTAGCTGATGCCATGCAGACTGTAAAGCATCCGATAGCTGCTGAAGGGTACACGGTGGTTGTTCCATAGAATGCACACAGATCGAGGTGATCCCAAAGGTTCTCGATTGGGTTGAGGTCTGGGACAATTAGGTGACCAGGGTATACTTGGAACTCTTGGTCGTGTTCCTCAAACCACACCCGAACAATTGCAGCCGTATGACACGTCGCATTGTCTTGCTGGAACGTGCCATCCCCCTCTGGGAAGATAGTCGCACACCGAATCGGTTGAGAGTACCTTCCACAGATAACAGTAGGCCCAGATAATGCCATGAGAACACTCCCCACACCGTAAAGCTGCCGCCACCAGCATGGATTCGTCCAACAATGGTTGCAGGATGCTTGTTCTCGGAGGTTTCCCGCTTCACCTGCCAACGGCCGTCACTTCTGTGGAGCAGAAATCGTGACTCATCCGAGAAGGCAACCTTTTTCCAGTCAGAAGTGGTCCAGTTTCTGTACTAGCAAATTGAAGTCATTTTTGGCGTTGAACCTTCGTCAGCATGGGTGCGGTGACCATCCGTCTGCTGCGGGGGCCCATACGTAGCATGGTTCTCTGCACTATGGTTATAGAGACATGTCTGGTATGAGCGGTAAGTTGGTCCACTGTAGCTCTCCGGTTGGCCTTCACACACCTCCGCAGCCGACGTTCATCTCTCTCATCAATGGAACGTGGTGCTCCACATTTCCCATACCGTTTATTCTGAACGGCCCCATTTACCCAGTCATGGTACACTTTAACTACAGCAGCACGAGAACAGTTCACAAAATGCGCGGTTTCCGAAATACTGCCATCCTTGGCACGAAAGCAGATTATCATCCCCTTTTCCAGATCTGATAAATAACGCTTCTTACCCATTGCAGCAATGAGTGATATGTTTTTAACGTAGTGGAAACCTACCTTATATAGTCACCTAACCAATTCCCAACACGTGACATAGTTCCTCGGCTGGGCAACCCCGAAGACAAACGTAGGGAGTGGTCATAATAATGTGACTCGACCCTGTACCAATGTAGGCTGTTGTTGGAGTGTTTCTGATAAGCTCGTTGAACCATATCACAGTACACATGTACAGTGAAGGTTTGAACTTGCTCTAAGACCTCAAAAAGTGCACATTCTAACTGCTCTCCAGAAAACAGTCAGCAACACTTTTTGGGAGTGTATCCTGCTGTGGGATCTTTCTAGAACGTAATAACTATTGGTAGGATCGGTGAATTGTTATTGTAGAGGACGCATTTTTCTTCGCATTGGGTCCAGCAGTAGCTCTTTATGACGATGTTGGAGAAACACAACGAAGGGCGAGTGGCCAGGTATTGCACTTCATTCGCTATTATCAGAACATGGGGGACCCGATTATCCAATTTTTTTTATTTTTTCTTATATGCGAAGATGGTTATGTACAGTTTCCATCACAGTTTTTATGTCAGGTTTGATATGGATAAGATTCAAAACAGATTTTTCTTGTTGATAAAGCATCTTCTCTACACGCTTGACGTACATTTCGCCATGCATCAGTTGCACTGCGACCTAGATTCAATTCAAAAATCAATGCTGCTCGAATTTTGACTTCAGTAGTCACTATTGCAGACTCTGGTTTACCGCTTGTTACTACGATAAAATAATAATAATAACTCTTCTCAAAGGAATAGGTGAGAGGATATAAATCTTGTACGACAGACCCTTTTCTGCTAAGGGCGCAGAAATACGCAAGAACTTTTTAAATGACCTGATATAACCAGAGAATAAATTTTACTTTAACATCAGGAATAAATTTAACTTCAATTTTAAATGCAAACTTATCATTAAAATACACAAATTTAAAAAGCAAAACTTAATAGTAAGAAAAACTATAAAACTCTAAGAATGGACTTGAAACGGACTCGGAATAATCCTTCATTAAATAATGAATGAAATAAACCTTCATTAACTAATGTTTGAAATTAATCTTTTGGAGCAATTTTTTTTACACCCCATATTTGTAGATAAATATAGAAAAGAAATCTCTGCTCGAAATTTTGTGATAAAAGTTATTTTGAAACACCAAAATGCTCAGCGCAATATCTTTAATCAGAAATCGATTCTTAATTTAACCTTTCCAAACGTACTACATGAAATGTTTATTAACGAAAATGTTTAATTCAAAGTGGTTAAATCCAGACGCATTAGGGCGTGTAAACAATTCAGAGCATTAATCATCATCTGAAAAGCCAATAAAATCTCATTAATTTTATAATAAAGTTTATGATATACTGAAAATAGTGTTCCAGGATCTTTTGAAGATCGGCATATAATGATTAAATATTGTTTAGAAACACATTAATCAGGCCCGAGCTTATAAATATTACTATCTGCATCAAAATACCAAACGTAAAAAAATTAGTTTTCAGTTTATAGGTTTTAAACCGAATTCTTAACTAAAAAACAACAACAACAAAAAACCAACCCATTTACCGAAATAACCCGTTTACGTAAATTTCACTGTAAAAATTATCAAAAATAATCTTCAAAAAACAATTGTGTTCTTGAGGTACATCTCTGCGGTTTTACTCTTATTTCAAATTTCGTTGAGAGAGGGCCCACAATTTGCCAAGTGAGTCAAAGCAAGCTCTCTTACATACACATGCACATGGATGGCGAGGCACTTTCATGGCCTCATCTTTTCCTTCAGAAACCAAGCTAAAAATTAATGAGGGAAGAAATAAAGCTCGTAAAAACTTAAATAAAGCGAAGGAAGCAGAATTCGTGTAAAAGTAAAGCACACAGAAAATATTTTGAAAATGAAATGAAAAGCAAATAATACAGAAAAGAAGACAAATGTGTATACTGTAATTCAATTTACCTAGAGCCAGACCATTTTTATTTGATTGTTTAGTGTAAAAGCTTTTTGTCTTTTAACAAATCTTATTATATTCAAATAAAATCAAGTGTGAGGAGAATGGGAGTTTTAATATGAAAAAAAAAATAACAAATTTGACAATATTACAACCTCAATATCATTATCGCAATCCCATTATCTGTACATACGTATCTCATAAGACGCTTCCTTACTTTATAATGATATTTTGTGAAAATAAAGAAATGATTTTTACTGAATTTATTTTATTATGAAGCATACTAAAAATGGTCACGTTGGTATTATTAAATGCATGCAGACAAAACAAATATGCACAAAGACTGCGATTGACTTCTAAAGACAATACATGAAAACCGAAACGCCATTAAAGCCATTTTTTAAATTTATTTTTGATAATTCTACAATCATAATTAATGATTAAAAATGTAAGATGTTTCCTGGTGTGGATTGCGCACCCAATAAGTGGTAGAAGAAGGGAGTGATATGCGAGTTCGAGCTAAGACATTGTAGTAAATAGGGATTTTTAATATTTACTTTTAATAATGTGATTATCAATATATTTTTTGAGTTTAGAGTACTGCTACTACAATATTTGTTCGATTTTCCAGCAACTGCAAGATATCAGGTCGAGCATTTTTTGTCTATGCGACGATACAGAATAATCATTAGTACGCTTTTCTAAAACTGAAATTATAAAATACTTCAAGAATAACTCAAAAATAATATAATAAAATAATTCATGTTGATGATAACTTCCTGTAAGCTATTTTCCATCAGTCTGAAGATATCTATGCTTAATATATTGAAACAAGATATTGATGGATATCAAAGATTTTTGTTTAAAAGTAACGAACTCACAATATGGTTTTATCAAAAGCAAATGAAGATAACGATTCTTTAAAAATTCTCGACATTATTCTTGATCTGCGTCTAAGATAAAACGTTTGCAACAGTCCATGAACTTTGTCAGACTATTACAATGTCCGCCTTATCAATCTACATTATAATGTATATTTGGACCAGTTCTACTAACAAGTAAGCTGTGAAGCTTTCAAAAAAAAACTTATGGGACAATAGAGGGTAAGTTGTATTCAGACAGACCTTAAAACAGGCCCACTGATCGAAAATAGGTTTTTGCGAATTCAAAGATAGCTATGTTCACGAATATACTTGCCATTTTCAAAACATTCTGAACTTAAGTTTTTTTTAATGTTGGAAAGTTTACTGCATGATCAATTTTAAGACAACCAAATCATCCGTACGACATTTGGACTATCTAAGATTATACTCAAGTATAATTACAAACTTAGTTCACAATAAGGAAAATTGGCTTAATAACTGAACTTGTCAATGCCCGCAAATCTACGACCATCCTGCGTTTAATGGTAAACAATGGTTTTTGAACGTGCATTTTATCGTCAAACATGACTATTGAAATCGAAATCTATCAGACATTATTATTTTCATAATGGCACAAGCTTCCCATACTCATTTTCTTATGCTGATAACAATTCGTACTAATCATTTTGTAACTGTAAGACGTATGATAATAACATGTAATTTCAGTGGCTTTCATATAATAGGACATTCCTATGTTTTAACTGGATCCGCACTCTTATTTTTCCTCTAATAAGGAGAATTTCATCTTTCAAGGTAATGAGGCATCAATAGAACGGACATACTTTTGCTTCATAAAATAATGGCGATAATAATGTAAAAATATGCATCCTTCCTCCCATAATGGATGAAGGCGCTTTGTGAGCTTCCAGAAGACTAGCCATAATATATTTAATATCTCCCTTTTAGATACCACAATATCTCCATCTCCTGAAGGGCAGCACATCCTTGGTTTCAAAACGTTTAAAGTTTTTATACGTATTTTCAAATAAAGGCCGAGTTTTACGAGGACCGAATAGCCATCGACTGGAACTTCCTTCCAGTGACAGACCAGAAAGCCTCCATTCTTTTAAATCTCTCAACTGCTTCTGATTGGCTTGCGCACAAAAAGCGAAGCGACCGGATGACAAAACACAAGCCGTCTCTGTTAGCATGGCTGACGCCGCCAATTGTCGTGGAATCTATAGAAAGCGACCTCGGCGAAAAAGGAAGGAAGGAAGGAAGGAAGGAAGGGACATCGTTTGACAATAAGCAGCAGCGCCCTCCACTCTCTCTCTCTCTATCGACAATAAGCGCTTATTTTATTCATGTGGCGGGTGACACGTGGGATGATGACAAAAGGACCAACCGAGTTGACAAATGACGAGGGAATCGAGCCTCAGCACCATTCCACCTTCTTCTTCTTCTACCTCCTCCTACTTCTTCTCCTCCTAAGTGATTCCACTCTTGACAGGGCCCTTGACGGCCGAGCTGACAGACAGCCAAAGTGACAAATAACCTAAATGGATACGGAGAGGATTACGTTGCAAGAGGTTAAATGGTTACGAGATGGACAGATAGACTGATTGATTGACACAAAGTGGATTGGCAGATAAGAACCATACAAGCTTACAAACAAAGCTGACATCCGTACATCTGTCTTTTATATTTCAATACTTTCTAATTTTAATACGAATAATAATTTTAAGATCAACTTATTATAAAAAGATAAATGACTTTAATGTTTATATATAAATTTAATTTTCGACTTAACATTTTCGATATTCATAAATATGAAAAAATGAAACAAATATTAACAAAACGTTGACAATACGAAGAAGCAAAATTATGAACTTCCTTGAACAAGGGTATATCTATCAACCTGATATCTTATAAAATTTCACATACGAAACTGGATTAGCAATTTTTATATAGGCAACAAAGAAATTGTCGATAAATAACTTCAACCTTCGTCGACATCCAATGAACTCTTCTGGTCTTGGATGAGAATTTTTTTAGTTTAAGTTTTTAATCGAAACTAACGACATTTGTAGTACGGAGAATAAATAAATATTAAATGGAAAAAAATTCCCAAGAGAAAAATTCAAAGCAATTACAATTTATTTAAATGAAAATGTCGAAATCGTTATTTAAACAAAATAAGTGAGAAACCAGTTAAAAGTTTTTGGAAGAATAAATTTGAATATCTGAGATTTTCGTTGCAATGCAAATGAAAGTCAATGAAAGCCTATTAATTGGCAATATCTGATTTTCAATTTTATTACGAGAATTTTTATCCTGTTTTTAATAATATTCACTTTAAAAATTCCTACCTTCAATACGTTTAGAACCAACCGTTTAGTAAAAAGTTCGCTCGTTACAACAAAGGCTGCGCTTGTAAAGAGCATCAACCCACGAAATGATATATAATATGTTAATACGAGGGGCGATTGATAAATAAGGTCTCCATGGCTGTAACTTTTTTATTTGTTAACAGATTTTCAAAATTCTTTTTGTATCTTATACTCACATTTGTCCTCTATGTAATGCACTATTCACTTTTCGACGTAGTCCCCATTCCTTTCCAAGCATTGCGCCAACGCGTGACTAGTTGGGTGAACCCGTCGGAGTTGTTGTCGACACCAGGATTGAATGGCAGCGTTTACCTCGCCGTCAGAACCAACTCATGTCCCTTAAGGGGCTCTTTCTTCTTTGGGAAGTGGTGAAAGTCGCAATGTGCAAAGTCTTTCATTTTTGAACTGCAAGTTTTCATCTTTGAACTGTAGGCGCTGCAACGCCTCTGGTGTGTTGGCGACTCGTGTGCGGGCGGACGTTATCGTACTCCAGAAGAGGGTCCAAGGCTGCCATTCAATCCTGGTGTCGACAACTCCAGAATTCCTCTCCGACGGGTTCACCCAACTAGTCACGCGTTGGCGCAATGCTTGGAAAGGAATGGGGACTATGTCGAAAAGTGAATAGTGCATTACATAGAGGACAAATGTGAGTATAAGATACAAAAAGAATTTTGAAAATCGGTTAACAAATAAAAATGTTACAGCCATGGAGACCTTAATTATCAATCGCCTCTCGTAAATATCATCAATTAAACACTAATTTTTGAGACTAATTCAAGTTTTAACTGTAGCACAATCATTATAGCATTTACAGAATGTCACTTTCACTCTATAATGTTTACCACTGTTGTCCGGCTTATATACTTTCGATTTCAATTTAAAATTATATTATTTACCAATCCTTCGATACAAATTAATCAAGCCAAAAACTGTGGACACAAATATACAAAGCAAAACAACACCGAAAACACTAATCCACATAATTCTTTTTAATGACTCAGATGTACATTTCGGAAACTGTTTCCTTCTTCATCAGTAAATCAAACTAACTCATGAAGGAAACAGTTTCCGAAATGTACATCTGAGTCATTAAAAAGAATTATTATGTGCATTAGTGTTTTCGGTATTGTTTTGCTTACCAATCCTTCTTTTAATCTCAAGCGTAAAACCTTCAACACCCCCTATAAATACTGTCCATTATAGGAGACTAGCAGAGGACTCGGCGTTGCCCGGGATAGTTAGAACTCCGATAAGCAGAAAATCTCAAGAAGTTAAATTATAACTCCAAATTGGTTAAATAATTACGCAATCAATAAAACACAGAGCGAAGGGGCTATCTATTCTAAGAAAAATCCGAAAGACAGGAATTCTAGGTGATATACCGGGACTTTATTTACCTCTTGTTGACTTGCCTTACATTAAAATGATATCCATCTTCACCACCGGGGAATATCACTGGATTCTTTAGGCCCAAATTTTTTTTGCCCTTACGTAGAAGCTCTTATGCCCTCTTGTTCTATTCGAAACTCCCATTGTTCAGATGTTTCCAATACCCGTATAGATTTTTCTGTTTTAACTGCAGAGTTTCTCTAACCAATACTCGTTCTTTCTCTTTCCTTTCCAGGCACATAATTTTCGCCAGTCGCCTGGATGTTTGATAGGGAGCTCAAAGGAGACACGTATGACACCTTTTCCTACTTAATAAATGCTGCCTTATTTATGTCCTGTCATTGCAACGTCGTTAAATGCTCCTTTTCCTCCTCACAATTAATAATCATTTAATCCTGAATAGATATTGGCTAATTACATTGTAAAATGAATATATAACACCTTCCTCCTGCTCACCATATATGTAATCATTCGGGTAACCTTCAGAACTAATGGCTATACGAAACCCCAGTTATTTCAAAATAAAGCTCCTTTACTAATAGCTCAATTAAATTTCTTCCATGATCGTACAAAAATTATTTTAAGTTCTGTATTAGAATCTTATATCCAACTACTCATTCCTTTTCCAGACAGATTCATAAGCGAATGTAAATTGTAATGGTGGAATGGTACATTCACGCCTTCTAAAGGCCTCCAACTTTACCATGGAAAGAAAAAGAAAAAAAAAAAAGGGTTGGATTGTTTTGTTTTTTTTTTTTTTGTTTTTTTTTTACTCAAAATTGAATTCCTGGTATGTGTATTTCAGTATACTAAGGCTCATACTAATTCAGGATTCGTTAATACTTACGGAAAATAAAGATAAGACTTAACGAAATGTTAACGCACTAATAGCACATACTTTCAGTTTAATTTCTTATGCAAATTACGAGTTATCCGTCGCTAAAAAGTTGGTTATCCGGATCGTTACACTGAAAGCTGACATCTTGAACCCAAACCTTACAGAGTAGCGTGCTTAAGATATCAGCTTTTAGAATTTGCATAAGAAATTATACTGAAAGTATATGCTGCTAGTGCGTTAACAATTCGTTAAGTTTTATTTTTATTTTCCGCATGTATTAACGAATCCTGAATTAGTACGAGCCTCGGCATATTAAAATACACATATACCGAATTTTTTTACTCGTCAATGGTAAACAATTTACTTATAAAAGTATCGCTAAAGAAATGTATTCCTCCCCAGATCTGAGAGAGGAATCCGTACATGTCGAAATTATTGACTTTGCATCGCTAGAAAGAATGTAACAGCCATTTCTTCAATTTTTAGAAAAAAAAATTAATATTTCTAAAAAGTTTTACCAATTTTCTTGAAAAGGATGTCAATGCATAGTTTAAGGAACCGTCGGAGTTTGTATTAATTTTTTTTAAATTAAAAAAATATTTGAGGAATGGGGTGAGGGGTGATTTAATAACTCCAAAACTGTTCATCAGAGCCAAACAAGTCATTTTTAGAAAAAAATTAATCTCTCTAAAAAGGCTTAACTAATTGACAAAAATATACTTCAAGGATCAACTTAAGGTACCCTTTACATATAATTTTTATTTTGTTCTGCTATTTGCAGTTTCGGAGGAGTTAGCCACAAAATTGGTCACATACGTACATAATTTTTTTCAAAATTTCAACATATTTTTTCGAATCATGAATTTGTAAATCGATTTCAGAAAAACATTTTTTTTGAGTTTGGGAAACTAACACACAGGCCTTTATTCTTAATAAGTGGTAGGCCAACAAGAAACCAAAACTGAGCATTCTTAGCAGCAATCACACTAATTTTTATTGCTTACTCTATTACTCAATTTATTTTATCTTATCGATTAAATAAGCAAACCAAATATAACTTCAAACAACTGAACCTTCATGATACAGATCATATTAATTCACCTTATATATTTTTTGTATTTGCGTATATTTATAACAGATGGTATACTGAAACAAATAAAACGAAGACAGCGGACGACCTAGCTTTACAGTAAGAATCTTGGAGGGAAAAAAACGAGCTAATTTGGTACAATCTATCTTCACCGGCTTTCTTCCAGTCTCAAGGGCCGTTTCACCGATTCTCGAAAAATTGAGTTATTGGAAGCTTTATAGAGAAAGCCAACTTTGTAAAGCACTTAAACCACAGATTGCACTGAAAAAGCAGATACCTACATTCAAGAGAGGGGAAAACTAAAAATCTTCTGAAGACTAATCAATTAAATTCATGAATTTTGAAGTAATAGAAAAAAATCCGAGCGCTTCTATTTCATAATGAATAGAATTATTTCATGGATGCACTTTTGACTATCATGTAGTCTTTTTTCAGCTTAAGTGACAATTACAGAAGCGAGCAGTATACAGAATAAGGACCAATCAGGAGAGGAAAATTTTGGATGAGATAAAAATTAGTATCCCACCTTGTTATGAGCAAATGCGGTTGGGTGGTGGTGATTACGCATGTTTCCACTGCTTGCTCTATTGCTTAGTTTCCGGGTTATAGGAGTGCACCATTATGATCACTCAAAAAAAAAAATGCTGCCAAAGCTGCAACATATGAGACACTGTTTAGCGTGAGCTCCAATAGCTCATCCAACGCTCGTAAAAGTGACGAATATATTGCATATATAGAGATGAAATAGCCTTAAAAGTAGCTCTCTTCCTTCGCATCAGAATTTGTCACTATTTCATGATCGCCTCTCGCAAGTATAATTCATACCCACGCAAGTTCACCAAGAGCATATTTGAATTTGTAAATTAAAGTCGTACGATATATATATATATATTTGTCATAGCGTTTTAATTAATAAAAGAACAAATGAAGCATCAATTTATAAATCACTAGTGTACTTTAAATATGCAGTCCTTTTTAAAGCTTTATTTGAATAAAGGTTAAATAATAAATTTTCCTCTCATTCTTCTTCATCATTACGGTCTACTGAGTCCCGTTATTACCCCGAATTAACGCGTTTTTACCGTTAAAACTTCGCGAACGATCAAAACAACCGGTTGACGGATTGGCCAAAGGAAGTAAGAAAAGGGGGAAAAAATAAATTAGCATACATGCAAAGAAGCCATTCGCCGCTTTACCCGACATTAATCTCGTCGCCATCGTACGCTTCGAGTGCAGCAATCTTTCTTAGCATGTAAAAGGGGATAAAAGACGAGATTGCCGATCCTATGACGAAACCCTGGACGAGCAGAAAATTAACGAAAATTAAAACAAGAAATTAAAAAAAAAGGAAGGAAGAAAGAAAGAAAGAAGAGCTCTCCATAAAATGAGGAGAAATAACGAGGCAGAGTTGGCTTTCGTCCAGTCGGATTCTAAATTAGAAGAGAGTGAATGGTGTGGGTGGGAAAGAGCAACGAGGGAAATCACGTCTTATTTGCATGAGGAATGACACTGAGAAAAGGAAAAAGAGAAGGAGGAAAGAGGAATCATGCTACAAAGCCAGGTTGGCGGAAAATTAATGCGAGGAGGGGGACAACTAGAACAAACCCTTCCACTTGTCATTTGCGCTCTCCAAAGAAATATGGCTCCGCTCCTCACACGCGCACACACAAGCCACACAAACACTATTCAATTTCAGTGACAAGATAACTTATGATGTATTATCGCAAAAAAACAACGCCGAGCTATATCAAAAATTAAATATGCGCGCCCTAAGGGAGTGCGGAAAAGCGAAGGCGTGTTGTTGACACGGGACGCGAACCCCCGGAGGTTACCGCCACTAAATCATTACACGTCCGTACAAGGAAATAATTTCATTTCCTCCTTGTATTTTCACCCACAAAATTTCGCTTATTAACAGCTGAGATTGATGGATTATCTTTAGGTGACCTACCACTGCCACTGGTGTTTAAAGAAAACGTCACCGACACTTATCTATCCTTAAATAGACCAGAATTTAAAATAAATTTGCAACTTTACACACATTTCCTTCACATTTTTTTTTGAAAAAAACTAAGACGAAAATATGATTAAGTGAAATCTGAAAAAAATAAGAAGTAAATCTAAATCTCCCTGGGATCCTGCTTTTCGGTTGACATTCATTCATTCGAATTACGGGCCGGATGACATTAAACTTTAAAAGAACCTGTCAAATTTGTCTGACACTTTCACGTTACAAGAACAGATCAAGAATCTACGAGGTGCATATCATATTGACTTATACTTTTTTCTCAGGCAAACAGTCTTTAGGTAGGTCCACCTTGTCAATCTAGTCTCCCTTCAAAGGCAAGTTCTTGCACCACCGCTTTGGAACCATTTTTTCAGAGTTCTAGGAAATGTTAACAGCGCAAACGCCAATGCTTATCTTACATTAATCCAATTTTTATGTACGTTAATGAACCCAGCCAACATACATTCTATTAATTGCGCAAAAGAAGAATCGATTAGGCTAGGAGATTCATAAAATAATCAAAAGAATTTCATTTCTCAAAGCGCGATGCTTTTTTTTTTTCCCATAAGATGTTCCTATGTTCAGGTGCTTTTGTATTCCGCTCGTTAAGCAGTAACAACCAAGCTAAGGAATTCAATAAAAAATCCTAGTCACCAAAAAGCAACATTGCAATATTTAAACAATGTGTGCGGACTCCATCATAAATTACCTTAGTTGACAGCACATAAGATCCCCACCCCATTTCATCAGGGAATATTAATAATGATGATGAAGTAGCTAACTGACCATCTAGGTTTCATACAAAAATCCTCAATAGGAGTTACCAGCCCCAATTTTTTTCTTCATACAATGAAGGCAAGTTCATGATATTAGCGTATAAAAACCTCGACAATAAGACATCCAGTCAAGAAATCAATGATAATTCTGCTCTACTTAAAAGGATGTACAGGGTTGTTCCAAAATGTTTTAGACAACTTTTGATAATTATATAAAAAAATTATTTCAGATAGAGACAAATGGTTTTCGAAAAATTGTTTATCAACTCGTTCACCTGACCTGACACCTCTGGACTTTTTCCTGTGGGGCTTTCTGACAAAGTGTACAGCACAAAAGTCAAAAGCGAGGCGGATTTGAAGTCCCGCATTGTTTCTGCAGTTAGTTTGGTAGATGAGGCGATGCTGGCGAGAACATGGGCAGAGGTTGAATATCATTTGAATGTTGTCCGTGCAACAAATGGTGCCCATATTGAACGTTACTAATAAACCAAAAAAAATTTTTTAAGTTGATAAACAAAATGTTGAAAACCATTTGTCTCTATCTGTAATAGCTTTTTTTAATATAATGATTAATAGTTGTCTGAAACATTTTGGAACACTGTACAACAAAAAGGAAATGACCGTCGTCCAGAACACTTCTCGCATCCTTATCAGACATAATTTCGTCAAAAAATTTATAAGTATTATTCATAGTAAACTTAACTTCGAAGCACCCATCGCTCGTATTAATCCATTAACCTACTCAGTTAACAGACAGAAGAAAGCTCGAGAGACATAAAATAAAGACTATAATTATAACCACAGCCTACAGATTTCTAATAAATCGTCTGAAAATTGCCTACAATAAAATCACATGAGAACCGCCTTTCCTTGTGAAATTACACAGAACATGACCCAAATCCTACAGGGTGTCCCATAAAGGACTCACTGATTTTAAGTAAATATCTCGGATACGAACATCGATAGAAGAATGAAACAAGCATTACGTTAATTTCGGAAGTCGTAAAAAAACTGATACAGAAGTTTCAAAATTAGTTACAAATGTTGCCAACAGGTGGCGCTGCACGCTGTAGTCGCAGTCCTGCTATAAGCTATCCTTTGCAAGCAGACATTGCAATCACATCACCACGCAGATCGATTCAAAATGGGCACCTTTCGCAGCAAAGATGGCGCAAACCATCCACTTCCTTCAGTATGTTCCTGTCCCCCATCTATGGCATGTCCCCATCGCACAACTGAAATTTTTGAACTACTGTATGAACATTTCGGACAGAATATCATGGCCCTGGGCTGTCCCAAGCACTAGCGACTGACCTCCGTATTTACCTGACCTCATACATTAGTTTTCTTTTTACGGGGTGACGAGAAAGACAAGGACTACAAGACTATGTTTAACATGTTTTATAGATGTCAGTTCATATGCCTTGTTTGAACTGCCCATTCTTATTTGTCCCGGTACAACAACTTTCATCTTGATTTGAGCCAACATAGTACCAACTTCAAATCTCCCATCCAGCATCCTTTTTTCAGAACTCCATGAATCTAATTACCTTTATGATTATATCCGTTTACTGTTCTAACAAAAAGGCCTTACATTACAATTCCTTTTCGCTTTTAGAAAGCCAGTTTTGAAAATAGTCTTCCAACATGCTCCAACCAACCAGATTAAACATGCCCTACAGCTCATCTGCAATATTCTTATGCAACAGCAAATTCATGCTGAATTTTAATTTCACCTTGCGTAATTTATCCCAGAGGCTGATAAATTAGCTAAAGCAAATAGGTCATGATCTCCATTTGACATTGTTTGTTTTGCTGTTGTAGAAGTTTGAATAGGCTTTTTTGGTATTGAAACGTGAAGCAGAAGCAACGATAACTCAAATACAAAGCCGCTTTCAAACATTTTTTGAAAGCTTCAAATAAAGAGTTAATTTACTCACGCAAAACGGAAAGTACCATTGAGGAAAACTTATTTGCGCAATAGAGATGTTTATTCGAACTTGGCATTTGAGAGGCGGTTGGCTCCTTTACCACTGCAACGATAAAGAAGCGAGGTGTAGAAGCCAGGTTAAAGACATACACTATCTACCCAAAAGTAATCGGACGCTTTTGATTTTAGACGTTTTGTCGAATATCTAGAAAAATACTTGACGAATTATTCTGAATGCAATGCCGTTTTTCATTTGATAAAAAATGAGCATTTTTACTAAATGTTTAACTCTGCATGCGCAAGCATTACCAGAATGTCTTTTGCATAATTTATTAGCCAAGTGTATAGAGCTACTCTTTTAAAAAGCTCAAGGAAAAAACTTGAAATTTCAGAGATAACGTTAATAGATTGAGTTGAATTTTAGTTGCTCACAAAACCAAAAAAAAATAAAACATTCGGGGTTTTCTCCAAATTTTTTATTTTTGGATCCAACACCAGTATCAACTTCTTTTGCATTGAAGCACGTGGCGGAAGATTCGAAAATTTGTTATGACAGGATGTTAATGCATTAAAATAAAAACCATATTATAAACTTCATAATTTAATTTCATATAATTGTATTTCAGAAACCATTAATAAAAGACATATTTATATAAATTTTTTTGACTTACAATAACTCATTTTAGACACATAAAAATTGTTTCTACAGGAATATTCCATTTCTTTGTCGGTATAAAGGACGTATTCCATTTTTTTATTTATTAATTTATCTTTATTAATTTTCCATTTTTTATTAATTTGTTCGTGTAACATATAGCTAAATAGCCTTGAATTTTGTGAAGTAAATTCGCCAGGTGCTGTAGTTGCATTTTGGTTTAACACGTCTTGTGTTTGTGTCATTTTTATGATAACTTCCATTATTCCATTTTTATGGCACAAAGTTGTATACCAGTTTTGATTTGAAATAACACGTTGAAGCAAAATGATTATATTAAAAAAAGAAAATAAAAAACACTTCAACCATAAAATGTAAAAAATTCAATATCTAATACAGGGCTGTCCAAATCTTGCCCGTCGCCCGCGTGCAGCATAAAAAGCTCAGGAGATAGTCCAAAACTCCGATAGACAAAGCCGAGGAGATAGTCCAAAACTCAGGAGGGGAGTGGGTATAGTTTTTCCTATGCTG